>VWPU01002546.1:0-75109 GCA_013398955.1 Callaeas wilsoni | reverse complement strand
TAACAGCTTTTTAGCAGTGACATATGACTTAGGTAAAATATGCCCTCAAACACTTTTGGATTGTGATGGATTTAACTGCTAGTGGTCCTGGTCTAATCATAAAGTGAGTTTGAAATACTATACATTTGGAAAAAAAGACTAAGTTCTTCAGGAAACAGGCTTTGGGCATATTCAAGTGATAGGGAGGAACATGTCTTGCTGAGAACAGCACTTTGAAGTTGCTCCCCTCTGGATAATGAATGATTAAAGAACAAAGGCAAAGTTAAATGCATAGATGTGCCCTGAGACCCTTCATCTGTGGAGCACCCAGAGCATTTCAAAAGGGAGGAAGTACTTCTGTGCAAAGGAGCATTACATACAGATCTGCATGCCCCCAGCTGCTGACAGTACTCAGAAAAGCCCATGTGAACATGCAACCAAATAGTGTGTGATCCAACAAACTCAGTTCCACATGGATGACATGCATCAGATTTGTAGCCCCGGGGTTAGATGCATCGTTTGTGGTTAGGAAAAAGGCACCTAAAGACTCATCTCGGACTCGTGGGTGCTATATGGGAAATACCACAAGATCTGATACGAAAGCATTTGCCCAGAGGAAGAAAGTCGTTGTCTTATCCCTCAGCACCAGGACTTATTTTCCAGGTAGTGCTGCAGTGAAGGGATCAGGTACATTCTCTGGTCCCTAAATTTAAGGGCTGTGTTAATTCTTACCTCCCTTTCAAGGCTGTCACCAATGTGGTAATTGTTGTTGCATCCTTTTTCTGCACTGAGCTCTATGTCTGAATGATGGCAGTGCTAAGAGCTTTTGAGCTTCTCCTTCCATCTCACACATGTAGGACAGATCCATACTTCATGCCCCTTCGAGAGATCAGGGAAGGGATTTCCATTTGGGAAACTCCTCCCTGAGTTACACAGCCCTTGATGGAGCAATCAATGCAGCACCCTGAATAGATAATAGATAATTAATTACAGAGGAGAAAAGGCAGGCACTCCTTAGACATCTGGGCTTTTCCTTTTTAAAATCAAGGGAATGGCAGTAAATAAATAAACATGGACGAACTGAGAACAGAAAAGGCAAATAATGCCTGCTGATTCCATGGAGCTAAGGAATTCCCCAATCACCTGCAGAAACACCATCCAAGAGAAAAGCACAGACAGAAACTGAAAGCAAAGATATTTAGCTTAAGAGGAATTAGATGCAAACTACTGGCATTCCAATTTGAAAAGCATATCCTAAGAAAGGATACCAAAGGCTAAATCCTCTTTTTTCAATTTGACAACCCAACTTCCCTGTGAGACTATGTCCCGAAAAACACCACTTAGATCACCAGAGGAGCTGCAAAAGCCTCCGACATGATTTTTTAGCTCTGGACATTACTGTGTCACTGTGAGCAGTAGAGGATGCATAAGGAGGTGGCATAATGCTTGTTTGCAGAACTTTTATGGCTAATTGACGTTACTGCAGAGGTCCCCAGACAGCGTCAGGTAGCACTGGATGGCTGAGCTGTGGAAAACTGTCTAATGCTGCATGCTCTGTGGTACCCAAAAGGAGGGCATATTTCTGACAGAGAGTCCAGCAATGAAGTCATGGACATAAATATATCTAAACATGTTAAATCTGAGCAAAGACACTTGTAATGAATCTTTCTTTTTTGTTATTCTCTGTGTTTAGTTCATCCATCCAGGGAAATAAAAGGATGTGAAGACAAATTGCAGTAGGAGAATGTTGCTAATGATTTCCCTTTCAACTTCTTGCTCAGCTTTACCTTTGCTAGGAAGGATTACCTGTTACTGACAAAAGGTGTCATCTTCACTCAGATTAATTGCACTCAAATTAATTACTGGCATGGACCAAGGCCTGGCTATGTGTAACATTATTTCAGCATGTTAAATCTAAAAAGTTTTAAGCAGAACTTGCTGTAATAGGATAGCATATGGTTCGTCCAGTTAGATACAGAATTTCTAACCCCGTTACTCACATCTAAATAATCCTTTTAATGTGATCTGAACCATGATGCTCGGGTTTTCAAGCCTTTTCTTTCTCATTACGTCTTCTCCCTTTATGTCTGCTTTTCCTACTTTCCAACATGATTCATCACGGCACATTGCCCCGAGCTTTATTAGGTGACTTGTGGCAGCCCATTTCCCAGCAGGAGCAGTGTTCTGTGCTGCTGAAATTGCATCCCCCTAAAATATGCCACTTTCATGATTATATTCCCCCACAGCTCACGGTGAGTGCCTCACACTCCATAAAACACTGTAACACCACTGACTTCACCCAAGGCCCAGCAGCAGGTGCATGTTGAGGACTGAAGCCAGCTTCAACAGTCCTGTTTAACATTTTGCTGATGCAATGAGGACAATAAACCTGTCCATTTACCAAAGCCTCCTAGAAAATTCATGTGTACTGTGCTGGTGCAGCCATCAGGTGCAGCCTTATGGATGATGTGCTGGTGACACTCCAAAAAGGAGAGGATCACAATTCTGCCTCTGAGGTTTCATGACACTGGGGTTGGGATTAATGTTAGCTTCACCACCTGTAAATTTTCACTAGATTCAGCACCTGCCTCATTAGCTAACAAAGAATATGAGAAGTGGAGATGAGAAACTAAAAGAACCTTAAACATTTCACTCTATCCATACCCAAACTCGGCACTCAGCAACGTTGTAAGTGTTCATTTGCCACCCACTCGAGGGACCACCCTGGGTCAAAGTGCTGAAGGAATTACTCCCCAGCAAGGCTCTACCTGGAGATCAGAGGAGCAGAGCCAAGGAATAAGGTTTCCTCACCTCTAGCTGCAATCTGCTTTGAGAGGCAAAGCACCCCTGAGCCTGGCCAAAGCTCTTTACAGGCTAAACCAGGAGTCCTGAGCTTAAAATAAATGCTCATTGATGGGTATATAAAGTGTTTTCTTTCACTAAAACTGAGCTTGATGCTTGATAGGACAAAACCAAGAGTTTGGAATCACAGTAAGCAGAAGAACTTTGCATACAGAGAGTTTATAAATTTCAATTGTTTATCATATAGCCACAGGGCAAGACACAATGATTATACCAAACAGCTTGGCATTTTCCCTCATTTTTTCTATCTTAATAAACCAATAATGTGAAATCCAAAAAGTCCAGAGGGCCTTTGTCAGATACTCTGAGGGGACCCTATCTCTGGCTACATCCAGGCCAGCCTTACTATCATGAGATGACCACATGACATTGTGGCTGCTCTGCAGAGCTCCAGACTATAAATAAAACCACAGGGCACTCCTGTTCGTGGTTCTGAGCAAAACCCAGATACACATAGTTCCTGTCAGGACCAATCCTGGAGACTGATCAATCAGAATCAAGGCTCCCATCTTTATGCAGGGCTTACTTAGGCAAAGCTCTGTTACATATCTCATGTGCCAAACTGGGGTGTCCCACAACTGGAACCCAGAAGAAGACATCCACGGGCCTGAAGGAAGACAGCAGGATCTGCTTCACAAGCCCCATGATCCCATGTGAGCCTCTTCATTTGAGCTGCCACCACAAATTCAAATAAACACAAAGCCCCACAATACCCGATCAATATGTGACCAACTGTGCCCAGCACAATTCAGCTGCTTTGTGATGATCACGTAGCTCCATTATCACAGGTTGTGTCAATATGCTGGCAAGCAGCAGGAAAGTTAAATTTGTTCAGTTCATACATATTTAAGTACCATGACCTGCATTATCAAGCTCAGGCTTCAAATATTTGTAATGGCACAATTAGCCCCAGGCACGTTATCTCACTAGTATCAGAAACTGTATATATTTATTTACAAATCACACAGAGGGGAATGAAATGTTGCTGTCACTGTTGTCAGGGAAACAAACTACTTCTAAATGTTTAATTTTTTAATTTAAAATGTTGTATTCTAACCAGGGATAGTCACTAAAAATTGTATGAGGATAAAGGGAAAACAAAATCTGGTGTATCTACCTATGGTGGAATTGATGTACACTGTAATTACAGCAGGTTATGGAGGGAAAAAAATGTAGCTTTCATGCAAGACCGTGGTTATGAATGTTTCTGCACATTACTTATGATTACTATTGCTTAAGAAGAAAAAATAAGCTATTGTGCATGTGTAAATTCTTGTCAAAACTTGTAGGTTAAAATACACAATTTACCTTGTGTACTGCAATTTTTATGTAAATACTGAGATCATCACCATAAAAATGGTTGCTCAGTAGAGACAGATTTACAATTATATAAATGGTAATTTGTGTAGTAAGATGTAGTAATTAATATCCAAATTTATTACTTTCACAGAATTGGTGGTACAGTGAATGCTCCCTCCTTGAGCAAATACCTTCTAAAGCCTCCAGAGATGGACTATCGTATCTGTTGGGAAAATTGCTGCAATATCTTGCCAAGGCATTTCTGTAGAGGCAAAAACAGGCAAGAGGGAAAACAACATATTTTGAATAACATAAGGTAAGACAGCCAGTCTCCAGCCTTATAGACCCTAAAATTACTTGTAATCCGTGTTTCACTGAGCAAGAGACAATATGTATAAATCTTTTTTGAGCCCACTCCTCCAAAAACCTGGATGCCCAAAGATTTACCATCCTCTGCAAATCCAAACTCACTGCCACATTCTCTCCACTTTCCATCTCCCTGTGCTAAATCACATCCAGAGTTTGCTTTTCAAACTAATGTGTGATCTGTGTAGCCAGAAAACAATGCTGTGTTCCCAGTCTACCTCCAAGCAGTGCAGGAAAAGAGGTGAATCACAGTGCAGGGCTGGGAGCAGAGGTGGGCAGCACTCATCCGGGGGCTACCTGCACCCTTGTGGTCCTCCTCACCATCTGGCCACGACTCTTCTTTCCACGCCATGCAGTGAAGGAGCATTTGGCAACGGAGTTGGAAGGAAAGGGGTTTTTTCTCCTTTTCCTGGCCTTGTTTGTGTTATTGAGCTAATGGCTGGCAAGGAGGGGCTCTCTGGGGTAGCCTGTGTGGCTGCAGAAATCCTGGCTTTGATTTCTCAAACATGCAAACCATCTGTCAACAGCTCCTGCACTAGGAGCATGGGCAGGGGGATGCCTTGGAGCCTTTCACTGCTCTTGTGTCGTGGCATGGCCCTCTGGAGCATAGATGTGCCCTTACCCAGCCCTGCACCTGAGCTGGTCCCATTTATGCAGTCACATGGCCAGACTGGCTGCTAGGGGACATGCCCAGAGCTGGGACATGTGCATGAGAGCTTGGCTAAACCTGAGAGCCCTCCTGCAGCCAGTCACTCCAGACCAATCTGCCCAGTCCACTCCAGGCCCCTGTGGTGCCACTAGCACCATCCCACTGCAGCTGCACTGAGATTAGAGAACTGGAGGAATTTTTTATAATTAGCAGTTGGATTTGGCCTATGGCCTGTTAACATGGGATACAATTCTGCTGGTTTCCACTCCCAGGCCCTTTATTCTTTTTCCTTTTCACAGCTGTGAATTTGTTTGGTTTTCTCTCAAGTCTGTCCCTGAATAAAAGACCTAACAATATCAGTTCTTGGACATTTTTGTGATGGGGTTAGTAAATCAACATAATCTACAGCATTAGCTGCAGATTTAACCCCTTGGTGTGTCAATAAGTTCCCAGTTTCAGTGACTTCCACTTGATGGAGCTGGAAAACCCTTGACGTTTTGCACCAAGGGGTTAATTTGAAAAGGGACAAGAGTTCAGTTTCAGTTACAAGCTTAGGTTTAATAATAAGGGAATGAAAACTTTGTTACCTGGAGACCAACCAGTATAAAATTGTCCTTGAAGGTGTATTTCTATGTGAAGGTGAAAACAGGAGGTTCACATCATAAAGCTGGAGGAAGAGAGAGGAAATACAAAAAAAAAGGTGGGTACTTCAGCTTCCTTTTTTTTCCCCCCAAAATCTCTGCAATATGTAAGGCAACAGTAAAATTGCACAAGGCAGTTAAAAGGGATCAAAATGACACATGCATTTAATCAACAAAACAAATGCAACTGAAAAGTGATTTACTTTAAAAAGGGCTTGAGCAAAGGAACCACAGGAATGGAACATCATTGGTAACCTGCAGAGAAACCACAGAGCAGCTCCTTCACCATGACTTGTGGGAAGTGGTAGGAAGTAAGCAGTGAGTCCTGAGCTTCACCAAGCAGGATAACCTGAGGAAGCGGTGTTAGGCTTGGCTGTTGAGGTGCCCAAGTGGCACCATCACCTTTCTTGGTCCCCTTTTGCCTCTACTGTCCTACCACCACTAGTTTCTTGCATTTTGAATGGGTATCTGCCAAGGGAAGAAAAGTGTCAACTTGAACGGTGAATATTGGCCAAAGTACAGACAAATCAAAGGCTCACAAAACAAATCAGTTATTTTAAGTTCAATATATCTTGGCCTGGTTTTGGCTGGGGTAGAGCTACTTTTCTTCCTACAGGCTGGTACAGTGCTGTGCTTTGGATTTAGGATGAGGAAATGTTTAAAACACACCGATTAGCTGATGCTAAGCAGTGTTTACACTAAGGCAAGGACTTTTCTGCTTCTCAAACCACACCACCATGGAAGAGGCTGGGAGGGGCACAAGTGCTGGGACAGCTGGCCCCAGCTGGTCAAAAGGGTATTCTAGATCACATGGTCCAGCACAAAACTGGGGAAAAGCTGCTCAGGAGCAACTGCTTGGGAATTGGCTGGGCAGCACTCAGCAAGTAGTGAGCAACTGCACTATGTATCACTTGATTTGTATATTCTGATTCCTTTTTCATTATTATTATTATTAATATCTCTTAAATTTCTGTCCTGTTTCAATCCACAATTTTTACTTTTTTCCCCTATTCTCTCCACCACCACACATGGGGTGGGAAGTGAGTGACCTCCTATGTGATATTTACTTATCTCTCCAGTTAAACCACAGCAGTACCTTCCCAGAGAGAGATACTGTTGGGGGTTAGGATTTTTCCTTTTTTCTTTCTTTCTCTCAGGGAATTTTCTCCCATTTGTTGCCTAAGAGATGGGAATGATACTTAAGAGAAACAAAAGATGTGGCCAAGACGGGGGAAAGGGGGTACAGCTGGCTGCACTCTCTTAGCTGGGGGACTTTCGCTTGGGAAGGGCAGCGATACTGTGAGATTTTGACTGGAGGGTGAGGAATTGGGCTCAATTCCTCTCAGGACCAGAGGTGAGATGGTGCTACTGTTGCTGTGGGGACAATTCGCTGCCATCGCAGAGTTCCGTCCTTCACTGCTTCTCCTACTGTGAATGAGGCTTTGCTCGTCAGAGCGGCTGTTGAACTGGGACCTTTTCAACACCCAGCCTCACTGGGAAGGACCCTCACCATCTACTTGGCTGCCTCAGGGGAAAAGCCTGTATCCCGACCCCCTCCCACTCCAGAGGGAGCGTCTCCTAGCTGTTTGCAGGAGCCTGGCTGCCACTGCCCAGCCCTGCTGGTTTTTTTCTGCCACTGCTTCAGGTTTCTTGCTACACTTTAACCCAATACCCCCTGTCCACTCAAGCCCTCATGGCTCCCAATACCACTTGGGAGTTTTTGCTACACTTTGTTTGCCACCTTGGGGTGTGCTCACCTCTGGTGTTCCAGCCTGCTGCTCCAAAGTCCCTGCTACAGTCTATCTTGCCATCCAGATTGGCACTGGGACTGGCTGCCCCCTACCCCCACCTTGTGAGTTTGCAAAAGAAGCCTCTTTTCTATCTCTCCTGCCAGCCTGCCCTCCATTACCCACATGGAGAGAGGCAGCTGAGCTCACAACACAGCACCTCCTGCAGCCACGGGGGAATCATTGCACCTGCCCTGCCCAGCCAGGAGCCAACAGCACCCCTGCCGGCTAAGCCAATAACTGCACCAAAGGGGAAAGTGCCTGACAGCCGAGAGAAGGCCGTTACTGGGTTTCTGTTTTCGTTTGTTGTTGCTGCCATTGTTGTTGTTTGTCTTGTTTATATATCTATATCTATCTATCTATCGATCTATCTATCTATCTATCTATTCTAGTAAAGGACTGTTATTCCTTTTCCCATATCTTTGCCTGAAAGCCTCGTAATTTCAAAGTTATAATTTGAAGGGAAGGGGATCACACTTTCCATTTCAAGGGAGCTTCCCACCTTCCTTGACAGACACCTGTCCTTTCAACCAGGACAGATACTGACCAAGAAATTTCTAGCAGAGCGCTCTGTGCAGCCTTAATAACCACAGCCCAAGCCTTCATGCCTGGATAATAAACCACTTAATCCAAAAAAGTCCTGGTGTTGCTGATTTTCCAGAGTATCATCAAGCAGTCTCATTTAGCAGCCTCATCAAAAGTAATTCAACAGTCTTCATAATGGTATGGCGAAAATAAGTGTGTGCTGCCTTTTGTCCTCCACCGTGCAGGATGCCAGATGAGTGCTAACAAAGAGGCCAAAACTTGCCCTGTAAAATCTCACCATGCTTTTAAAGGCCAGATTACTCAATATGACTTTTAAATTCCACCCTTTATTTAATTCACACAGAATGAAATACATGTTGCCAATACATCCAGCAGAGTCCCAGTCCCCTAAAACTCTGTTCCACCACTACAAGGGAACAGGGGAAGTGAAATCCCTTTGCATATGAAATGAGCTGTGCTGAGAGATGCTCTCATTTGCTGATAGACTTGAAAAATTTGAGCAATTCTGGTTCCATTCAGTAAATAATGTTATGCAAATATTAAGTTACCGTAGGTTAAGAAGTTTGTGATACATTTGTTTTTCGAACAAGCACTTCGATTTGTTTTGCTTGTTTGGTCTGGGGTTGTTTTTTTCTTGCAACTTTTTTTACGTCCCCATTCTCCATTGCCTTTCCTAACAACACCTAGTGCTACTCACACAATAGATACAGCCAGAGTCTGGTACATAATTAAAATGTTAAGAGGTAACTTCATCTGAGCACATAAACCTGAGCACCCACTTATGAAAGCAGGTGCCAGAATCAATACACTCAGGCAGCTAGGAAGCTTGTCCAAGGTTCTGATTTCACACATTGCTGAGAAAATTTCTGTGTTGGAGCCCAGAGGGTGTCTGCTGTACCTCCTGGAAGCACTTGCTTCCCAGAAACTGGCATTTTCTTTTATCCACACTGCATTAATGAGCACTCCCAAGCTCAGAACAGCACAGATCTGAACACAAGACAGACTGAGATATGTATCTAATTATTTACACTCTCTTATGCTAATCTTTCAGAGGGCTCCGCTGCCTCTGCATTGTCCAGCACTCTTCTCTTGTTCCTCAGCTACTAAAATAATGAGAATTGGAGGTGGCTATGGATGAAAATGTGCCATGGCTCGTTTTTTCAGTGGTAGAGCATTGCCTTCTCTCCTGTTGAACTCAGCGAGAAAAACAGGTGATTTGATACACACGTCATTAGTTTCAATAGAATAGTTCTTGAAGCTTTCATTATCAGTAGATTAATTTTGCACTTGTTATCAGCATGCTCCTCTGCACCATGGAAAGGATTAATTTGCAACCCATACATCTCCTAGGTATTCACATTTGGGAAAAAAAAAACAACCATGATGCAGAAGTCCTGAAAACACACTGATTTCCCACACAGAACAACAACAACATCATCATCAATTTTCACCTGCTCATTTTTGAGATTCTGATTTCTGTTGTAATTCCCAATATCAAAAATACAGAACACTGATTTTTGCAGAACACAACTAAAATGTGGTTTCAGTTGATGGTCTCTGATCTATGCCTTTAAGAAAACAGAAAAACAGACTATTAGAGGTTTTCCTTGTCTCAAGGTAACATTAAAACAGGTTAATGTGGAGAAAATACACTGTTGGGCAAGGATAGTGACAAAAGGTAGAGTCTCAGAAAGACCTAAACAAGGCAGTAACATTAAGTAGAAGGCTCTCTCTCCCCAAAAACCCTGTTTGAAGAAAAGCTCGTGTCAGACATTGATTACAATGGAAAAGAATATAGGAATGATCATGAAAGAGTGCAAAAACACCCCAAAAAGCTGTAGTGTGCAAGACCTTTGAAGGCCCAGATCTAAAAAGATCAAAACTGCATGTTGTACTTTGCAACAGGAGATCAGAACAAGTTACCAGAAGATGATAACTACCATTTGTCATATAATAAACGGTTTGCTTTCTCTTCAACTCTTTCCAACACATTCTTATAAACCACCTGTAAAACAAGAATACAGATGGGAAGTAATTAAAAATTTACAAAGAATGAGAACAAGCCACCGGACAAAACTGTTATGAGAAGGTAGAAGAAGCTATCAAAAGAAACTGAGAAGGACTTTGAAAGAATCTGTAAACTTCTTTCTTAAACCTATTTCTTTTTCTGAGACCAGTTTCAAAAAACAACCACCAAAGTGCTGCCAAAACTCTGTGTGCGTGCAAAAGCTGTGCTACATGCTCCAATGTTAGCACAACTTTGGAGAAACGTGACCGGTTTTATAAAGAAAACAAAGTTGTAAAGTAGAAAAAAGATAAAGGGTTTCCCATGCTGCCACTTGTGTTTTTGCTTCTAAGGCTTGTTACACACTGCAGCCATGAGGCTAAAGCTTCTGGTCCAAAATCTTGCCTCCATTTTGTCAAACATTAATGTTCTCCCTTAATATGGCTTCCCCACACATTCCTTTTAAAACTTTTAAAACTCAGTCTCAAAAAGACAAAAGAACAGTATCGTTTGTGATCAGGTATTTTCAGCCAGTTGGATGAGCTCTTTTATGGATTTAACTGCACTAGACAGGTGGCAGAAGGAAGATTACCTATTTCCTACAAAATTCATTTTCAGGTCTTTCAGGTTCACTTTCCCTACCTGTTTCTCTCTCAGGTTGCACCAGAGGAGGTCTGTATGAGATATTAAGAAAGATTTCTTTGCTGAAAGGGTAGTCCAGCATTGGGACAGGCTGCCCAGGAAAATGGTGGAATCACCAGCCTTTGAAATGTTCAAATAATGTGTGGATGTGGCACTTGAGGACATGGTTTATTGGTGACACAGTAGTGCTGGGTTAACTGTTGGACTTGATGATCTTAGAGGCCTTTTCCAACCTCAATTGATTACATTTTATGATATTTTTTGTTCCTAATCAACTTTGTTTTCATTGTATTAGGAATAAAAATGTACATCTACAAGCATTTTGGTCTGCCACCAATAATAACAAAGCACTCTCTTAAGATAATAAAACAACAATTTAAAAAAGCGACAGGACCCAGTATATTAAAAATTCACTTTACAGCTTTGCCAAGAAAATATATCCAGACTTCAAGCCTTTAAATGGTTCAGGGCCTGTACAACTGCATAGATCTTAATTGCTCATGAAGTCTGTCCTGCAAAGGAATATCTTCTATTTCCCATGATGAGGCTGGAAGCCAGAAAGATTTTGCTCTTTAGCTCATCAAACATATTTTTTTCCAGAATCTAATGAAACACAGAGAAAATAAACCCAGGTGTGGACATAAGAAACTTGCAAAGTTAAAAATAATTTATTTTTTTCAATTTTGGGGCTTTGGTGAGCTGGGACCATATAAAATTTCAAGCTTTATCATGGTCTAATACAAACCTACTTCTTATTCCCACCTACAGGAGTGAGGAGATTGCCAGGAGCCATTTATCATCAGGGCTTTGAGGGCTGCTCAACCTCTTGCCTATGAGCAGCAGCATATTCGGGGAAAAGCACTTTCAGTTAAAGGAGAGGAGGGTCAAGACCAACAAGAAGGCTTTCCTCAAAGTTTTTTTGCATTTTGATCATGTTGTTATGCAGAAAAAAAAAGCTAAGCACCAGCTCCAGTGTGCTTTTTGGCCTTTTTTTGTGCAATCCTATTGATGAAAAACTGCTGTAGGCTCAGCAAAGATATGAGCCAAGTGGTTTGGTAACTTTAATGGAGGCATGATTTCAGTTGCATGGGTAAGTGTGATGGCCCCATTATAGTAAAGTACTCAAACACACACTTTGCCTGAAATATATATAGGACTGATACATAAGTGAGGTTTTACTTAAGGACATTTCTAAATTACTGAGGCACTTTGAAAACAAAAGCCACCCATACCAGGCCTGAAAATAACTTTCACAATGCTGTTGAAAGTGTCAAGATGTTGAAAATAAAATTCCTGGAGAATTTTAGAGTCTATCTACAGAGAAATGCAATTGGAACATCTTGAAAATGGCTAGCAGTTTCAACATACATTTCAGCTTCCATTGAAAACTTCTCATGAAGTCTAGGTTTAAAGACTGTACGTTATAAACAGCCATTGTATTTTTTACTGATGTAATTGTTTAAAGATGCCTCCTAGCTTAGCCTGAGCTTGCCATCATTGATTAAACTCTAGATACCAGTGAAAGACAGCTAAGAAGGTGGGTAAAGCTGGTAGCCTGGGGTTGTGGTCCTAATCACATGCTTACATTTGCAACTCTGTAGCTTTTAACTTGATGACATTTTAAATATAGTGATTAATAGACCTGTGTTATTTGCAATGTACACATTTAACACTGCACGTCAGATAAACTAGACAACATAAATTAACTATCTTATCAGCAGGTTTACACCACTGGAGCATCTGGTCCTCCCTGAATCAATTTCTACTGTAGACAGGAATCCAGTACAAGTCTTCTTTTAAATTCAAGTGAAAAAAAAAAAAATTCAAATTTTTCACTTGACTTAACTCTTTATCAAGTTATGTTTTTCTTAAACAGGTTCTCCAAATCCAAAGTGACACAAAATACCTCTAGGAGTCATGTTTGGTTTTGCCTTTTTACAACCAGCATTCACCATGTGGCACAACAGAGATCTGCTTGGCACACTGGTAGTTTTTCAGGAAAGACAACTGCAGGAAATGGGTTTATCTGTGCAGCAGATAAAGCAGTTTGCCGCTTTTTGACCTGCTAGGTCCTTTCATTAGAAGTGGTACACAGAAAATAACGCTCTAGAGTTATGCAAAATCATTTTTCTAAAGACTCCAAGGCATTAGTTCTTTATCATACTTCATTGCAATGAGGTAGGAAGGGAAACAGGCCAAGGGAGGAGAAACAGAATAGTCACTGGCTTTGAAGAGATTTAGGGTCATTTATTTATGATCCTCAATTTCTGCCTCTGAAGCACTCATATGGGCATCAGAGAGCAAGACAACCACATGCACTTACCAATCTTCATTAAACTGCTGCGACACCAAACTCCAGTTACTCAGCTCACCATTGGAACCCAGCAAGCACCCAACCTCCACTTTCTGATTTGGGAAGTTCAAGCAGAGCCAGACGGCGGAGTGAAGAAGGAAGGGAAGACACAGCCTTGTGGTCAGGAGGATGAAATGTGCACAGAGGGCCCTGGGAGAGCCTGGAGAGGTGTAAAACAGGCACTGGGCAGAGCTAGGATCACAAGGTCAGGTCCCTGTCAGTGATTAAGCACAGGCAGTTAGTGCTCCAGTGCATGAGGGAGTCCAGGAATGTCCAGGACCCAGTGAAAAAAAAAACAGTTTGGGAATCAAAAAGGTTTGATTGGAATGCTTAGCTTCCAAATCAAAGGTATTAAGATACTTAAGTCAGTTAGAGTCAGATAAAGTCAAACATATTCAAAGGCAATAAATTCTACCCTGCTGATAATAGGGCTTTGAAATTTTACCCTTATTTTTGTTTTCCCTGAAATGAATCAAAATTATTAAAATCCTCTCCAAATTTAAATCATCCATTCTAATTTTTTTTTCTTTTTTAATTTTAATTAGAGATGCTTATTGTGGCACGCTATGGTTAGTAATGGAACCCAGTTATCTTTATACATCATCATAGATTCATAGAAGGGCCTGGTTTGGAAAGGACCTTAAAAGTCCTCTAGTTCCAATGCCCTTGCCACAGGCAGGGGCACCTTCCACTAGATCAGGTTTCTCACAGCACCATCCAACCTGGCCTTGAACACCTCCAGTGAAGGGGCTACCCACAGCTTCTCTGTGCAACTTGTGCCTGTGCCTGATCACCCTTATGGTCAAGAATTTCTTCCTAGTATCTAATAAAAACAGCTTGACGCCATTCCCACTATCCCTGCATGCCTTTGTCCCTTTCCAGTCTTCCTGCAGGCTCCCTGCAGGTATGGGAAGAGGCTCTAGAAGGTCTTCCCAGGCCTCCAATTTTGTCAGGCATGATTTGCCTTTAGTGAAGGCATACTGGCAGTCACAAATTACCACATTATTTACCATGACGCTTAGCACAGCTTCCAAAAGGACCTGCTCCATAATCTTGCCAGGCACTGAGGTAAGACTGACCGGCCTGGGGTTGCCTGGGTCTTCCTCATTTCTCTTTTTAAAAATGAGGGTTATGTTTCCCCTTCTCCAGTCATTGGGAACTTTACCAGACTGCCATCGCTTCTTAAATTATGATGGACATAGACACTTCCTTGGCCCGCTACCTCAGGACCATGGATGTATCATATTAAATGTAAAACACTACTGTTCCTATAATTAAGTCATGAAATAAAAATGCCACCAGTGTTTTTACTTTAGGTTTTAATAATAATCTTCAATGACATTAAATAGTTTGATTACCACAACCTACCAGTGGTCAGTGATGTAAACTCAGAAATAATGCTTCACACTCTGAATAAATGGCACACAAAACTTACCTTTCATTATGCATTTTAATACCTGGAAGTCATTCAATTCTGATTTTTATACAACCAATTATACATTAACATGTACACATACTCAATTCCAGTCACAGTATATACATATTTTTGGATTTGCAGCAATATAAACTGAGTTCTATCTGTATATACATGTGCAAGTCTGAATAAGTCCTGAGTAATTTTAAAGAACTATTATTTAAATCTTGTAAATTTTAACTGATGCAAATAAACCTCAGGTTTTACAATTATTGTAAAGAAGCTATTTAAAAAATAATATATAGCACTTTGTATCAGCTTTATGCACAGCTATGAGCTCTGTACAGTGCAGAGTTTCCATTTACAGACTGAATGATTATGATATCTGAAAAGATGCTGACCACATTATTCGGTAACTATTACTTCCTTTGCTTCTTTATTAATGGTGAGTGATTTGTTCTGCCTCCAAACAACCAAGCGTGGAGGACTTTGACAGGGTTTAAATTATATTCTTTCTGCTGCATATATTTTTGTAAGCATTCAAGTTACCCAGGCCCTTTAATTCTTCTGAGAAAAACTATACAATTATACAGTCAAATAGTTAAACTGTGTATCTGGAAGGGAAAGAAAATTAAACAACAGTGGAGTATCATCACTACCTTAAACATGACACTATGCTATAAAGAAACAGAAGAGGAATTGTTCTCTAAGGAACAGCTTGGACAGAAACAAAAAGGCTGCTTAGAAACCCTCTGTCAGCATGACACACTGCCATGGTAAACATGAGATGCTCTCGAACGGCCAGAACAAATTATCTGAGCAAATAGGAAGGAAGCATTGCTGCCAAGGAGGGGATCCAAACTCACCACGAGAGTCAGAATCTTTGTACAGTATTAACAGAACAACTTACACAAAAATGTCTGTATACTCCATGCCAGGAGAATGCAGGCACTAACTTGAGAGCTGGTAAAGGACGCAGGTTAGTGTTGGGGTGTAGCTGTCTCTAATTGGCGCTGCTTGGATGCAACTTTCTAGGTATGGAGGAGACTTTTTTTTTCTTTCCCTCATTCCTCTTGCACAAAAGTGAAGGCACCACTTCAGCCATAATCCTCTAGCATAAGGATCCTGGCCCAAAACTTAGCTGGTCCCATGGCTGCTATAGTCAAAAACGCCTTTCCTGAAGAAGGGTGAGAATTCACAGATGGTGTATTTTGACAATGTTAGTCCCACTTTATCAATGTTCAATGGAGACGATGGAGATTTCAGCATTGCAGAGAAAAAGCTCCTGAGGTATTTCTGTGGAATGAAATGTAAAATGTCATAAGGTTTACTTGATCAAATTGATAACAACCACTTTGAAAAATTAAATGAACAGAAAAAAACCCCAAAAATATTTCCACGGGCTGTGAATAGTCCTTTCAATAACCATCAGCATTTAAATCCATTTATAAAACAGTCTACTGAAATGTCTGTATTAAGCTCAGGAAAAGCAGAAAAGAAGTATTTTCCACTTCCTTCTTATGCCCAGCTTAGCAACTCTTTTATTCTGTGGTTGTGTGATGCTTCCGGGTTTATTCTGCAGTCATGTAACGCTTTCTGCTAATCATGACATGCTAATACTATTGTCTAGCATTACCAAACACAGCAGGTGCAAACCTCAAATCCATTCTGCAGGATATTCACTACATATGGACACAAAAGGACTGCAAAAATCTTTCCCTCATGAAGTTTCCACAATCCTTGCATTGAATGGGGTTTGTTTTGATGAAGGCTATCTGCAGAAAGATTTGCATGAATTCCATACTATGTCAGAACCTACCAGTATCTTTTCACTGAGTTGCCCTCAAAATTTCTTTTTCCTTTTTTTTTTTAAAGGTCTTGCTACTGAGAAGCATGTGGAAGACACTTCCTTCCCTTCCCATAAACTAATATTCACCAACTACTGTGCAACTTGCAGTCACATTTGTACCTAGAGAAACTGGGGGATGTACATTAAGACAGTTAGTTTTCACAAACCTGATGAAGCTCCCATCATATATGGGTTCATTTAGCGTCACTTAATAACTTGTAACTTTTGAACAAAAGTTCTAAGTTACCTTTTACCTAGAGTTTGAACGCTCTAGGTAGAAGGTTAGATCAGATAGATACTAAAAATGCATCCAGTGTCACTCAAACAACTGCAAGGGAAATCTCATCTGGAGCACAGGGTTGATTGAACTCCTTTTCTGTACTACAGACTGACCACAGAAAGAGATAACTTTTAAATCATTCACTAGTCTTGGATTCCATGGGAAATATATTTGCAAGACAGAGAAGCACATTCTCTTCTGAAGAACACAACATTTAGTTATTTGAATGCAGTTGCTTTGGGGTCATGGAAGTGGTTTGTTCAGGAAACTGTCCTAATTATTCATTCATTTCCCAAGAAGAATTCCTCCAAACTATAACAACCTGCTATCTATTTAAGAAACCAGTTATTTCAATATTACAGAAAGAAGGAAAACAAACAAAAAACAGCAAACAAAAAAAGCAGCTGAGACAAAAACTATTCTCTTGGCGGAAATGGTAAAATTTTCTATTTTATTCAGATCTGCCACAGGTTGTATTAATGTTCATGAAAAAAATTCATTACAAAAATGCCTTCAAGATTAACTCCAACAGACTAAGAGGTAATTTAAAGTGAGAAACAGAGAAACATTTTTCATAATTAGTTGTCAAAGGAGGGTTCTTTACAAAAAGTCCCAAACCAGTAATTCCTGAAGGATAAATATGGTAGAAAATCAAATGTAAAACATGGCATTCTGTTAATATTTTAGCACTGTGCTGAAAAGTTACTGCAGTAATTCTAGTTTATGACTACCAAAGGCTCAAAGGTACCAAAATATCTCACTGGACACATCACAAGACCTACTGCATTCACCTTGGTATGTATGGCCAGATAATTGACTGTCATGCCTTTTCTGTAAAGCCATTACTCATTGTTTTGACATAATAGCTCTAATGGCAAAGTAAAAATCCCTCTGCTGTAAGTATACACTCATGTGACACACTAGGAACAGCAGGTACACTTCTTTTCCACATCTGTGCTCCAGAGTTGATGAGTGAGTATCACAGATTCTTTGAACATAAAAAAGATCCTTGCGAAAATGGCAACAAGCAGATCCTACCAGATAATGATGGAATTAATTTTGTATGAAGGTTTCCTGCCATATGGCTTGACATTATGTGCTCTTCAACAGCCACCTCTGAACAAATTAGCCCTCTTATAAAACCCAGATCTGCATTTGCCCTATTTGCAATGCCGATATGTTAATATAGCCCAGAGCTGCTGTGCCCTTGACACAAAGAAGCAGTTGCTTCATTGAAATACAGGCTGCTCTGCCCAAAGACACTGGCTGGGAGTGTTTCCCTGTAGTGAGGAAACACTGACTGATGGCAGAAGTGCTCACATCACAAGCATTGATCAAAGAGCTGTGGCAGGGCACTACAGGGGAAGGTTGTTCTGTCCTGTTGGCTGCAATAGACAGCAAAGTGGAAAAAAGTGACAGGAGAAGAGTGCTCCTTACTAATGTATGGAAAGATGCTTCCCAAATTCAGATGTGACAAGGAGAGAACAACGGTCATAGCAAGCTGGGAGAGGGGCAGTAGTACCTCAACACCAAGTGCCAGAAATGATGAAAAGTTCCTTAGAGATCCAGAAGGGATTCAGCATGGACTTCGCTGCAGCCCAGGAGGTCACTGCAAGCAGCTAGAGTAGGAGCAAGGCTGGATAAAAGGATCTCCTCTGCCAGCACTCAGTGAGCAGGAGGAGAACTGTTTTCAAATTTTTTGTATTAAAATCCATTTCCAGCAGCAGATACAATTTTTCTCTATTTACAGAACTCTTTTGATGTGTCCTTGAAAAAAAATTTCCTAACAGAGACTGGCAAGCTTAGGATACCTTCATAGGTCCAAATTTTATACAAATTAATGATGTCATTTCCTACTCATAGCAACATTGTCCCTGGCATGCAAAGCACTGTGTAATAGCTACTAGGTTTGCATGATTATCTAGGAAAGAAAAAACTAGTTAACTGCCAAAATATTCCAACACACTTGGTTTTATTACTCATTTTTGTTTGTTAGACTCAGGCAATTTTTTCTGGATTACTTAGTCTGGTAATCAGTGTTCTTCCAAATGCACTTTGGAGTTTCATTTCACTAATAGCATTTGACCTGCTACACTGCTGGTTTGCTGGAAAATATCCTAACGATACATTTGTAAATGTCTCGGTGTGAGGGCACAAGACCCTGGCACTGTAACAGAGATGTAAAATGGGCAACATACACATCAATCATGTTGGTTGTTCTGGCTAAACACCAGTTTAGAGAATGGAAATACTCTGCATGTACAAAATAAGGATAGAAAGCCAGATTAAAAACTAATCCAAAATACGAAAAGCAGTGGTGTTTGCCCTCTCTAAAGGCAACCCAACCTTCAAGCCCTCTAACTTAAAATTTATGACAGCTGTACCTGCAAGTTTTAACTTTGCAAATGAAACAAAACTGGAGAAAGTGGTCTGAGGCCCAAAGGTTTTTCTTTCTTAACCTAGTCTGAGTAGTTTTCCCTCCCTATTAATTATGTGACTAGCAAAATGGAAACCATTTTAAAAGCTTATTAAAATTCATTTAAATAGAGTTCACCTTTTTAGCAGTAGGCCAGTGTTCATCTTGTGCTCAATTCATCAGCAGAACAAAGTAATTCTAATGATTTTTGCACTACTTTGTGATGTGGGGACTTCATAATTTTATACATTTTAATGTAAAGTCATAACTTAATTTAAAGTTATTAAAGTTACTACAATCAAAAAGCTTTCTGAAATGTGAAAGTCTTCTTATCATCCTTTCAACTGTGGCATATTAAAGAGGAATTCAGTTCAGTGACATTGTTCTCCTAATCCATTACTAACAGTGATAGCAGAGACCAATAGCAGAGCTTAGCAAGAATTGTATATTTTCATTAAAATTTGCTATGTTTAAAAACTCATCAACTCTGGTACTTTCATAAAGTGAAAACACTTCAAGCTTTTGCTTTCATACTGCTATTTCTAGCAATTTCCTAAAAAAGTCAGTGCTTAAAATACTTTACCACCTGCTAACATATGCCGGAGCTGAAAGCACCAGAAAGTTTAACAAGATAAACCTTACAAGGCTTTGGGGACCTTTTGAGACAATAGCTTCTTTTCTTTCCAACAATACCACCTTTTCAACACCTATATGTCAATCTGACAGTCAAAAGCTTTACCACAAGGTCACAGAAGGTCACTGGTGACAGAGGCAGGACTAATTAACTTGCTCATCTAACTTCTAACATAGGCTCCTCTCTTCCTTTAACATAGATGCTAGTTCCTCTCAGTACCAATCACATAATTATTCCGTTGACTAGTGTTAAGTGTTGCAGGCTTTAAATCAGATCTTGATTTGAATTATTCATTGAGCAAAGCATACACAGGTATCACAGCTCTTTTCTGTAGGATACAAATCCGATTACCAAAAAAACCCCCAAAGCCAGACAGAATGAAGCATATTCCCTGACTCTAATAAATCACATTATGTTGTAATTAGCTATTTGCAAAGTCAGCTCTTCCCAAGACAGACTCTACCCCAAAGCAAGCAGACAGGCACATGATTCACTCCCAATCTGTGATCACAAAAACAAGGATCTGTTTAAAAGACAAGGCATGCAAAGGGAGCCTGCTGGAATGCAGAAATGGGAGGGCATGTCCTCTGCATTTGTCTCCTAAAACGAAATTCTTGGGGATATGAAAATCAACACTTGGAGATCCTTCTCCACATTAACCAACTTTCTCTATTTTGGACATTTCCATTGATGTGTTGAAAAGAAAAAAATTACTTCCAAGGTGGTTTTTCAAAATACCAAATACTGCAGAAATGCCAGCTATTGTATCCAACTACATCCTACTGCCAAAAATAAAGCTGGGCTGAAATGGCACTGACAAGTGGTGGTGTCCTACAGAGACTTCAGGTTGGTGAAAGGTGCTGTCTAGCGAGATGCTTTATACAGAACACGGTAAGAAAATATACAAGTTACCAAGAAAAATAGGATTCAAACTTCTCATTGGATCTTGTGGGGTTTTTTTCTCTTTTTTTGTTTCGTTTTTTTTTTACTGGCAACGAAGAATTAAGACACTATATAGGGAGATAAGTCAGGATAGGAATGCAGAAGATGAGAACTCTTAGGAAATGGGCTGCAAGCTAAGCCAGCTCTGCTTCATCCAGGACATGCACCACATCTCAGTCACCACCCAGGACTGGATTATCTGGGTCAGGTATGGAAGACAAGGACAGCCATTAGCCACAACACAGAAAATTCATTTACAAACTGAGTTCCAAGGAACAGGTTTTCTTATGTGAAATACCTCAGCATTACATGCCGAGGCATATTCAAGCTGTCCAAACTGAGGTGTTTTGGAAGCAATGATCCCAGCAGGCTCCTCCTACAGTCTGCAAGTATAGCTCAGCCCTGCAAGTCACAGGTCAGTTCACCACAGTTAAGCTTCCCCCTTATGTCTTCCACTCAAACCATCTCCCCTTCTCTCTGGGATTACCTAAGGCCCAGGGAATTTTTCTCCCATTTGTTGCCTAAGACATGGAAATGATGATACTTAAGAGAGACAAAACATGTGGCCACAGTGGGAAGAAGGGGGGAAGGTGTGCAGTTGGCTGCAGCATCTTAGCTAGGGAGTTTTCTCTTGGGAAATGCAGAGATACTGTGAGACGTGGCTGGGGGCAGGCCAGCACTCTCACACACTCTCTCTCTCTCTGGGACTGCAGGAGAGATGGTTGTAGTCTTGGTGCTGGGCTGCTGCTGCAGGCAGAATTCACTGCTACTGCGGAGTTTTGCCCTTCACTGCTTCTCCTTACTGTGCGTAAGCCTCTGCTCGCAAGAGCGGCCGTTGAACTTCGACCTTTTCAATACCCAACCTCACTGGGAGGCATCCTCGCCATCTGCTTGGGTGCCTCAGAGGAAACCAGGGACCCTGACCCCTCCCCCTCTCCGGAGGGAGCATCTTCCAGCTGTTTGCAGGAGCCTGGCTGCCACTGCCCAGCCCCAGTGTTTTCTGCCGCTGCTTCGGGGGTTTTTTTTGACACCCCAAGTCCACCCAGACCTGCTGCTCCTGCCACCGCTTCAGGGTTTTTGGTACATTTTATTTGCCACCCTGGGTCTGCTCACCTCTGCTGTTTGAGCTCACCACTGTGAGGTTACTGCTACAGTCCAGCTCGCCACCTGGAGCGGCACTGAGACCAGCTGCTCCCTGTGGGTTTTGCAAAGGGAGCCACCTCCCCTTTTCCCTGTCACCTTAGTCTCCATTGCCATGTGGAGAGGCAGCTGAGCTCGCGCCACAGTGCCCCCTGCAGCCTCGGGGGAATCATTGCAACTGCCCTGCCCAGCCGGGAGCCAACAGTGCCCTTGCTGATGGTGACTGCAACTACACCAAAGGGGAAAGTGCTTGAGAACCGAGAGAAGGCTGTTACTGGGTTTCTGGTTTTGTTTGTTGTTACTGCCATTGTTGTTGGTTTGCCTCATTATATACAGTATATAGTAAAGTATACTTTACTATATACTATATATAGATCTAGATCTAGATCTAGATCTAGATATATATTCTTCTAGCAAAGAACTGTTACTCCTTTTCCCATATCTTTGCCTGAAAGCCCCATAATTTCAAAGTTATAATCATTTGGAGAGAAAGGGTTTATAATCCCCATTCTATGAAGGTTCCCGTCTTCCTTGGCAGACACCTGGCTTTTAAAGCAAGACCTGCGACATTAGGACTGAGTAATGGCTAGCTTAATGCTCTGATAGGTCTCCAGGTTTCAGATCCATTTCTGGATTTATTAGATTTGAGCAAGCAGGGAAAGAATTTGCGGATAGCAAGACTATAGAATATAAGGTACCATTGCTTTGGAGGACAGCAGTCCAAAAGGACTGTACCAGACTACAACTAATATCTTCATCTCACCTCCACCAATTACAGATTCAAATCAATTCTCCAGTCACCATATATAACTTGCTCAGAAACATTTTGGTCTTTTTCTTCTTCTAATAAAGAAAACATGAAGCTTTAATTCTGTTCCCCAACACCCTGACATATTATAAAGCAAATTTGAGTAAAGTATGTGAGCAGAACAGCATGTGAAATTCAATATCCCAGGAGATAATTCAGATGCCTCAGGAAGTACCTAACGTCACCTGTGGATCTGAACACATTTATCTCCTGCACATATCCTTAGGTCATTCTGTGTGGTTGTGATTTCAGAGCAATAGGAAAAAGACTTACTGCCTGGGAGACTACCTGGTGCCTGAAGGATCTTATTTCTGTGGAAAAACTCGGAGAGAAAGCTTCTGTAATTATGACAGGATCACCTGGCCTGTTATCTTTTGCTGAAAGACCAGGATGGCTGGGGTCTCCTTACAAAAAACCCTGCAGAATTAGTCAAAGCTCTGCAAAGCTTCCTTGAGGAGCCAAATTTGACAACTGCCTCCAGAATGTGACTGTCCTTGGTGCCAGAGACCTTGCTCTAGTTGCAGATGATTGTACATGCTTTTTAGAAGAATAAAGACAAGTCCACATGTTTAAAAATGGCAAGTCAGCACCACAATAGTCACATTGATGCAGAATAATTTTTTGCCTTTTTTCTTTTATATATTCTCTGTATTCTTTACACATAGATTTGTAGCTTTGTAGCCTATTATTGCATTCATAGTTAGTTTTCCCAGTACTTTTCCTTGCCCTGATAGGCAGAAAGACAGAACACATTCCAAAGCCCCTATCCTATCTCGGTTCTTCTTAGGAACCAAGGCCGAAAAACAGCTCTTCGGGACCTATTTTTCATAAACTACGTCAGTTTCCATCTCAGGGGGGAGGATTTAGAAGGGGATTGAACTGGGAAGGAATTGCATCACTACTTGTGCTCCTAACTGGTGATTTTTATCAATTATGCTAATTTGCTAAACTTACATAAACTGTATTCGCCCCGTGGCGGTGGGCTTTTGTGGACATTTTCCATATCTGCCCCTGGAGGACCCCAATAAAGACCAGGCTTTATATTATCTCCTATACTAATATTATCTCGAAAGTGTGTGTTGTTTCATTTACAGGTTCTTAAGGCATCAATATCATCTTAAAAGGAGGGGGGAGTTATTTTCTTCAGGTTGGCAGGCATTAATTAGCCTAATGCCTGGATTAACACAAACCAAGAATAAAGGATTGGCTCATTTTAATCAAACCCTGCTCACTTTGATTAGGTCTAATCAGAAGCAGGGCTTTTTACAGGCAATGCCTAGTAGTCAGTAAATAAATAAATAAATAAATGGACTGAGAACATCCCAACCAGTATCACCTTACCCTGTTTGCATGTCTTACAAGTCTACATACAACTCCAACACGCACATCAATTTTCATCAACAAATTCAATGTTGCGAGTTTCCCTTAACAGAAGTAATGCAAATAGGGCATATTATGCTAGATCTTTTTTTTTCATCATTTACTAGCAAATATCTTGCCAATTTGACTATGACACAGTCATACTCTTAACTTGTTAGACTGAAGCTATTAGCTAAGAAGGTACATGGGAGGAGATGCGACTGAAAGCTCCCACCAAAAATGTAATGTAACTCTGTCCTGGAGTAATCCATAATGTTACTGTATTCCATATCTATCTGCAGCCCCCCCAAAATTGTTACTGTATCTTTAAGACCCTACAAACAAGAACCCTGTGTGTGGAGGGGTTGTTATTGTGAGTGCTTTTAAAACTGTCACTCTTAGGCAGCTTCAAGTTCTTTCGACACGTGGTATTTGCTTTGTAGGCTACCTGCTCTTTGATCAGGCAAAGGCTTTCCTTCACTTTTTGGGTTCTGTTTTTGGGTTTTCTTCCTCAGCTCAGAGAGTTAGCCATTTTGAGCTGCCTTGGGGCAAATTCCACAGGCATCCACCTGTTGCAGCTGAGTGGGGCAGCCCCACCCCAGTCTAAGCTGCCCCAACTCGTTAATGGTGCCTGACCAAAAAGAGAGGACCACAAGTCGTCCCAGCCCAGACACCTTGCCTCGCCTGCCCTGTCATCTCTTGCCGCAAGGAATGTGAAGTCCCTTTGTGAGTTCTAGCCCTTAATCTGGAGAATACCTGTTGGACCTCCAGTTGTCAGGGAAATAAGCAGAGCGGGGATGGGCACGGGAGGAGGACTGACACTACCTTTCCCTCTGTCCTTCAATACATGCATTGGGCTGCAGAGTGCCATCTTGGCAGATGGGGGATGTCCCCAGCATTTTTGGATGCCTCTTCATTCTTGCCTCTTCATGGGTGTCCATGAGATTTAGCAATTTTGTATGTAGCAGTTATTTACCATTTTTTGTCTGTTGCTGTTCGGCTTGTTAGTAGAGTGTTATTTCTTTACTTATCTGTAGAAAAATTCTTAGAGCAGAATGGACATGGTCTGTATCTGAACGCAATGAACAAGTCAGACTTAGCAGGGCCTGCTTGCTCTGAGTTCTGCGAGATTAGCATGACTTAGTGCTAAGAATGTCCTTGAGGTGTCCTTGAGAAAAAGAGGTTTAACAGGCTGCGATAACCACAAGCTGGGAGGAGGGAGGACACTTGTTTGCCGTATGTTAACCAATTAGTAGACAGTAGACGCGCGTGATTTTACCTAAGTATCCAATCATAGAGTTAGTTACAGTGCGTGGACAACGGATGACTAGTTGGAAATGCTACATAATCCTGCTTGTTTTGAGCAATAAACGAGAAAGCTATCTAACCGTATCGCAGTTTGTCGTTACTCAGCTCCCATTCTCAGTGGAGGACGCTGCTTCACTTATCTAATAGTATCTTGTTCCTTATTGGTGGGAAGGGATTGTTTGAACCCTTAAGAGGAGACAACTCATTCCAGAGTGTTGTGCTTTAAAACTGCCTCAAATCAAGGCAAATTTGGTGCCCAACTTAACAGGGAAAAGAGAGAAAGTGAAAAAATAATATTCTTGTCCCGAAGACCTTGTATTTGGTACAACACTCACTGGCCACCACGCTGCCCACTTTAATAATGGCTTTCTGGCACTTAGGTATGTGTACTTATCCATAGATAGTGACAATTCTACCCCAGGTATATATCTTTTTCACATCAGGGACACAAACCAGGATTGCTGTGTTGATATACTCTGTGACAATAATGTATGAAAAGATACTATCAGAGGCAATGAGAGTTACTATTTGGGCTGTGTATTCTCTGCTCTTTTCCTGTCCTGGTCTCAGCTGCCTCTTTTGGAGGTTTATTAATAATCGCACCCAGCCAGTTGTGGGGCTAAAGTAGGGGATAATTTTTCCCAGCCTTTTACCTCCTTCTCTCCCTTCTGGTCTGGCTTGTCACATTTTGAGCATGTTCAGTAGCCTCTGGATGTAAAAGACATCACATTTTTGGTTTTATTTCTGTTAATTCTCCTCTATATGGCCTACAGCATGTTTAGAATAAGAGCTGAGATTTCCAGAGAGGTTGTCCAGAGATCCACTTCAGTAGTGGAAAATTGTGAGTGGTGTGGGATGTGGAAGGATGTAGGCCAAGCCCTGAAGGAATTCTCTGCCTTGATAGTTTGGAACTTTCCCCCTGAATAAATTCAGAATCCAGCTGAGGTGAAGAAATATCTGAAAAAAATTTGTAATGATCTAAAGAGAAGAAGGTTATTGCAATGTGCTAGGCCCTGGTTAATGCTTATTGCACACTACTCATACAGCAGCAGGTACAGCCAGAGGGGTAGGAGAACAAATAAGCAGACATCCTGGTCACTCAGGCTGCAGTTAAACCAGAAGGGCAGCCTAAGCCAATAGCAATTGCCCCTGTCCACAGAAGGAACTCTAAAAACCAAATCCATTTGCCCAATGAATGATGATGGGGAGCCAGGACCCTCACAGCCAGCAGAGGAATCAGAAACAGAAATAATCACTGAGTCTTTGCCCTTAGAAAGTCTTCACAATCTGAGAAAAGGTCTCACCTGACAGCCCAATGAGTCTATATTAAGTTGGCTGATCCAAGTCTGGGACACCACAGGCAATGGTACAAGTTTGGACAGCACTGAAGCAAAGCACTTGGGATTCCTGTCATATGATGTGGGTATTGATCAGGGAATCGCAGGGAGGCCTGAACCTCTCAGCCTCTGGACACAGCTTTTAACAAATATGAAGGAGAGATACCTATGCCCAGAAGAGCTCCAGCTGCAGAAAGGCCTTTGGAAGACCATGGAGCAAGGAACCCAATGCTTGTGAGAACTGGCTGTGATAGAGATCCTTCTCTCAGATGACAACCAAAACACTAAGAATCCAGAACTGGTAAAATGTACAACACTGATATGGCTCAGACTCTCACGACTAGGGACACAAGCCTATGCCCTAGCACCACTGCAGTGGATTGAGGAGGACGAGACAATGGGCGCTATGACAAAGAGGTTTTGAGTGTATGAAGACCCTGTGCACGGCCCGACAGAAGCCCAAATGTCATCTGTGGAAACAGATGTGATGGAGTGTATGTGGAAATTGGAAGACAGGGTTGCAGAGACTCATCAGAAACTTAGCAAGGAGCTTAAGGAGGGCTTTCTCCAAGTCTTGTCGGTACAGACCAGAGCCCCTGTTATCAGAAGCAGATGTCCCCCAGCTAGGGAGAGGGGGTACATCCCACAAGCTGACCTGTGGTTCTTTCTGTATGAGCATGAAGAAGACATGAGAAGATGGCATGGAAAGCCCACTTCTGTCCTGGCAGCATGGAGGAACTTACTAACAGAGTGAGTTCCACCAGAATGAATGTAGCTCCAGTTTCTCAAAAGCGAGCTGCTAGATATAACAGAGGGGAGGATGACATGTCTGATCCCTTTGAAGGGACCTCCAGAAGGTATGCCCAAGGAGGGAACAAGTCAGGACTAAAAGAGCCAGATAGAGGCTAGAGAAAATCAGGTCTATTGGACTGTGTGGATCTGATGGCGTGGCACATCAGAACCACAAGAATACAAGGTTGACACTGGTGCGCAGTGTACTTCAATACCATCAGGACACGTTGGGGCAGAATCCATTTCTTTGCTGGGGTGACAGCTGGGTAGCAGCAATTGACTCTGTTGGCAGCTGAGCTGAGCTTGACTGGGAAAGAGTGGAAAAAACCCTATTGTGACTGGTCCAGAGGCCCTGTGTATTCTTGGCATGGATTTCCTCAGGAGTGGTTATTTCAAAAACCCAGAAGGACTCAAGTGGGTTTTTGGGATAGCTGCTGTGGAGGCAGAGGGCATTAGACAGTTGAACACTTTGCCTGGTCTCTCAGAGGACCCTTCTGCAGTAGAACTCTTGAGGGTGGAAGAACAGCAGGTACCAATTGCCACCACTACAATGCATCATAGGTAACACCACACCAACTGAGACTCAAATTCCCATACATAACATGATCCGTGAACTGGAGAGCCAGGGAGTGGCCAGTGAGACCCATTCACTCTTTAATAGCCCATATGGCCTGTGCATAAGCCTGATGGGGAATGAAGACTATCATGGCCTAAATGAAGTTACACCATCACTGAGTACTGCTGTGCTGGACATGCTTGAACTTCAGTATGAGCCAGAGTCCAAGGCAGCAAAGTGATGCCCCTATTGATACTGCTAATGCGTTTTTTTCCATTCCTCTAGCAGCAGAGTGCAGGCCACCCTCTGTGGTGAGTCACGGAAGCTACCGAAGGACAAGGTGGATCCAGTCAGATTGCAGATTTGAAAGATGTCCAGCTGGCTTTGGACATCGTTGAGTGAGAGAATTGGCAATACTCTATCTCTACACTGACTTGTGGATGGTAGCAAACACTCTTTGGGAGTGGCTGGAAAGGTGGAAAAGGCCAACTGGAAGCATAGCAGAAAACCAGTCTGGGCGGCTGAAGAACGGCAAGACATTTCTACTTGGGTAGAGAAGCTGACAGTGCAAGTCCATCACGTGGATGCCCCTTTGCCTAAGCGTCAAACTAACGAAGAGCACCACAACAACAAACAGGTGTATTGGGCTGCCAAAATCAAGGTGTCACAGGTAGATTTGGATTGGCAACACAAGGGAGAGTTGTTCCTAGCTAGGTGGGCCCATCAGGGAAGAGAAGCGACATACCAATGGGCTCATGACTGAGGGGTGGACCTAACCACACATGCTATAGCTCAGGTTATCCATGATTGTGAGATGTGTGATGTGATCGAACAGGCAAAGAGGGGGAAGCCCCTCTGGTATGAGGGGCAGTGGTCCAAATGTAAGTATGAGGAGGCCTGGCAGACTGATTACATCACATCACTGCAAACCTGCCAAGGCAAGCATTACATACTCACAATGGTAGAAGCAACTATTGGATGGCTGGAGATGTACACCATGCCTCACGCCACTGCCCAGAACAGCATCCTGGGCCCTGAAAAACAAGTCCTGTGGTGGCATGGTACCCTTAGGAGAACTGAGTCAGACAGCAGGACTCATTTCAAGAACAGCCTTATAAACACCTCGGCTAGGGAACATGGTATTGAATGGGTGTACCACATTCCTTATCATGTACCAGCTGCAGCTGAAGTTGAGCTGTGTGATGGACTATTAAAAACAATGTTGAAAGCAAAGGATGGTGGGACTATCAAGCAGTGGGATCTGCATTTAGCAAAGGCTACATGGTTAGTTAACACCAGAGATTTCACTAACTGAGCTGGCCCTGCCCAACCCAAACCCCTGTGTACAGCAGACAGAGACAAAGTCCCTGTTGTGCATATGAGAGGTATGTTAGGAAAAACTGTTTGGATTAATTCTGCCTTGAGCAAAGGCAAACCTATCCATGGGATTGTTTTTGCTTAAGGACCTGGTTACACTCAGTGGGTTAAGCAGAGGGATGGGGAAACAAGTTGTGTACCCCAGGGGGATTTGACTTTGGGTGAGAACAGCCTGTAAGGTTGGAATGTACCACTGTTTGCTGAATGTCACTGCCATTACATATTTTAACTACCATGGACAGTGAGAATGGACTTCTCCAGTCCTATCAGTAATGGACCAAATGAACTCCATATCCTGGGGGATGGCCGGTGACTACTGAAATTGTATTTGTATATAGTTATATGTAGACATGTATAGATATGTGTGTTTACAGGTGAAATGTATTCATTTGGGCATTAATCAGATTGTATGCTATAAGGGGTAGAATGTCCTGGAGTAATCCATAATGTTATTGTATTCTATATCTATCTGTGCCCCCCAGTATTGTTACTGTAGCATAAGACTCTACCAAAATGAGAACCTTGTGTGTGGAGGGGTTGTTATCCTGGGTGCTTTAAAAACTGTCACTCTCAGGCAGCTTCCAGCTTTTTTTGCCATGGGGTATTCACTTTGTGGGCTATCTGGTCTTTGTTTAGGCAAAGGCTTCCCTTCCCTTCTTGGGTTCTCTTTTAATTTTTTTCCCTCAGGTCAGAGAGTTATCAGTTTTGAGCTGCCTTGAGGTGAATTCCAAAGGCACCCTCCATACAGTACTCCTGTGGGCATGTTGAGAGGTACCTAAATGACTTTGGAACTAAGCAGGTAAGAATCAAGCTTCTTCAAGCAGTTAAATTGCACTAAAAAATACCAGGACTTATATTTTTAGCCCCTTGAGAAAGTCTCTCTATGTTTTTCGTGCACAGCATAATGCAGATTCCTTGAACTAGAGTTAGTTTCCTCCAAAGCTGTACAGGTGAAGCAGATTTTACCTCTACATCTCCAGAAGTGCTTGAGTTACACTAAAATTTAATTTTACCCAAGGTGGTACTGAAATTTACTCAAATTCATATACCTTTTTGAATTTTCTTAATGTGCAAGCATTCTGAGAGATGCCAGCTATGATTCAAGGTGAAACTGCTCTCTCAGGTTTTCAAAACCCAAACAATTCCTTATAGCTATTTGGAGTATTTTTCTGTGCAAGTCTAAGGGCATGAACACATTATGCTGAATTACTATTATGCCACATCAATTGAATTAACTTCTGAAGTCAGTCTACATCCCAAATTACAATCTTATTCTGCCTAAAATTAATTTAAAATCCACAGGACTTATTTTTCTTACAATGTCTGAATGCTAAAAGCTTACATTTATTGGCTTTAGGAAGCTCCAATGAAAACTGAAACGTAGGCTGGCAGGGAAGCAAAAAAAAGGCAGCAAGGGCTCATTTACAGGTGATCTATCAGTGTGAGTCTTCTTTGAGAAGTGAATAGCCACACTGAAAAGGATCAAAACAGACCCGACTAGTGAAGGAAACCAATCTTTTCTCCAGAGCAGAACTCAAAACAAGTCCTGTCAAAATTTATTTAGAAAGAACAACAGGATTGAATTTAGCACGCATCCCTGGGCCAGTAGTGACAGTGGAGTGGGCTGGAGTGGGCTTGGCAAACACCTACCAAACAACTTGACATGCATCACCCTCTGCTTCCTCTGGTGAAATCATATGCTGGACGATGACTGATATGCTTGCTTTGGAATGGTGTAGCACCGAATTCAACCCAGTGTCCTTGGCTGAGCACTCCTTTTATTCATCTGCCCACATCTGTATGTGCAGAGCCATTACTGGAGATTGCGATGAAGGTATACAACTTCAAAACTTAATTTGTAGGAGTATGTTGGGAAATTTTTTCCATCCTGAGAGGAAAACACATTAGGATGTGGAGCTAAACTGGAGCTCAAACTATATGCTGTCCCATTTTCTAAACTTACTAAGTCATGATAAACATACCTCCTTATTTTCTGATACTCTGAAATATCTGAACAGGAAAGGGAAAAATAAAAAGCCCTTCAAATTGCAAATCCTATTTAATTCTTTGGTTGTAATGGAGATAAACATTTGATCACAAAAGATCATTTTTGAGGTAGGGACCTGAAGCTATACACCTAAAGAAAGAAACACCAAAATTCTTCTAAAGGGATATGTATATTAGGTCAAGTTACCTCTTGTAAACTCTGCAGAGTAAGGCTTCAGATCTGATTTTGAATTAGGCCCAGAGTTTGAACAAATGAGACCACACTTACCATTCCTTTTGCATCCAGTAGCCTGTCGAACCGGAGCTTAAAATTAACTCACCCAGAAAATAACCTCAGGCTTTTGTTCCTTCTAAATGACCATCTTTATCATGTGTTTCTATTACAAGAATAATGTCTTGCATTGTTGTGGGCTAGCTGAAGGTCTACAGTATTTAATCAAAGTAACATTTTACTGGTATGGGATCAATGGCTGACCTGTGCAAAGTTCTGCTTCTTTGTATCTAGTGACTGTAACCAATAAGTAAAATTAATTTTATTTATTCATTTTTTGAAGCCAACAGGGTCACACACAAGAAGCAGAACCACCCAAAAAAAGATTAAATGCTTTGCTGCTGAGAACTGTTGCAACTCCTCTTTGAGGACTGATGATTCAAAACCAGAAAAGCCATGTTCCCTGGGCTGCCCTAATGATGCAGTGTCAGAGACTGAAAACATTTCATGCCTCAAACATTGATATAAAGTTTTGTTCATTATAAAGAAGCTACAACCAAAGAAGCCCCCCTGAAGACTAGGACTTTGGACTGAAAATCAAACTGCTGATTAGATAAAGGGAAACCTATTGTTCAGCCACCTCAGGCTGAGGGAAAGGTATGCATCCACAAAAGGCCGAAGTCACCAGCTGCGCTGGGTTTGGGGTGGGGGAGAGCACAGCTCACAGAAGCCAGGTTTATACACACTCCCCCACCCTCCCACCGAGAGGGGANAGAGGGGAGGAGGAGGTTTCGGGTGCATGGTGTAACCTCAGGTCAGAGGCACTAAACACCCATCCTCCGATTACACAAACTGGCCCACCTGTGGAGCCCCCAACCCCACAGGCCACATCCACGGGACTTTCACGTGAGAGGCAGCTGAGGGGGAGTCATAATCCATCAAAGACCCGCCCAAAGCGCTAGGCCGCCTTGCGCCACAGGACTGCTCGTGATCCAGAGCCTGCTGCAAGAGACTGCCCCACCCCCCAGGGGGACACGCCTGGACATTGCCACCCGGCTTGAGGATATATTAACCCACGGGATTCTGTGCTTTCTGGGGCGACTACCACCACAACCTAGAAGATCAGCGGGAGAGGACTGATGGAGGGAGTATTGCTGGGATCCACGGAGTAGTGATAGTCTTTTTATTCTGTCCCTGGCACTCCCTGTCCCCCCCACTTATTTCCTACTTCTTTCTTTCTCCCTTTTTCTTTCTCTTTCTCTCATATTTACTATACAATAAAATCCATATTATTGTCACTGGCATATGGTCTCGTTTGCACTTTAATTCAGGCAGAGGAATTTCTAAAAGAACCTTAATAATAACTGGATCATAATATGCAGTGACAGATGGGAGCTTGATATGTGAACTTGCTCTCAGATGGCTAACTGCAAAGTCTTACTGTCTGCCACCAAGACTTTAGTGCTGATGCTGAAAAGCAGTTATTTTTGTTCTTAAATTTTTCAGTGGTTACTAGAGGTTATGAAAGGCACCTGATGCAGACTGACTATACCTAAGATAGAAAATTATCTATGACATGGATTTTGCATAACTGATATTCACAATATAGCCCAGCCACACAGGCTCTTCTCTTGTCTTTGTGGATGCATCTATGCTCTTTCCTTCCCTGATCCCACTGCATCCCTATTCCTCTAGTCAGAAATTAAAGCCATCACTACAAGACATTGCATTCTGTAGTTCAGACTATGGGTATGAAATGGTCCTCTCTAGGATTATCAAACACCAACATTTGCAGTGGTTTGCTTTTGCAAAAGCAGTGCTACTGGTGTGCATTCATGTCTATGAAAAAAGAGAAGAGTTTCCTTTTATCTTCCAATAAGTATCAAATGTATTCCGAATGTGTTCTGAAGTCCATCTAGATTCTGCTAAGAACAGTATTTACCACTACACTGTCAGAGGCAAACATTCATTCTTCAAGAGCCAGGCTGGTGAGCAGCTGCCTTTAAAGCTCCTTTTAGAAAGCTTTGATATTAGGGATGTTGTAAGCTGATACCCGTGTCTAATAATTTCCTTTTAGTAACTACTTTGAACAAACATGTATACAGTAGCTTTGAAAGATCTTTGATTTTTTTTCCTGACTGACAACAGTCACAAACAGAAATGGTAACTCTAACCCCACTTGATAGGTTTTTTGCAATAGAAACATCAATTCACCTCTAACTAGCATAGGTTCTCTCAGTTAAACATATTTAGGAATGGGCAGCGAAACAAAGACTCATGGACAGTACTAATGAAGTTCATCCTGAATATTCAGGTGATGAATACTCTAAAATCTCAGTAAAATGTTTCTGTCCTCATGACTTCAAGGAAAACCTCAAGGTCTGAGACAGATTCAAACATTTGGTTTGCTCAAATTTGTTGACAAATATTTTGAGGGGTTTTTTGTTCTCGGATGTTTCTATTGCTGGCTTCCACCAAGGTGTTAATTCAAAAACTAATAAGACACTTTAATAACAAGAATCAATCCAAGTTCAAGAAAAAGGTGATATTTCCATTGTTTCACCTTTTCCTTAAGAACCAGATTCCTGGAGCCATCTCAGGCTCCAGCATAATGTTACTTTTAAAAGGGAAACATGGCATGGCTAAATTTAGAGGCTTATTGAAAAAAAAAACAAACTAGAAATCATCACCTCCAAAGGAACTCATGTGAAAATATGAACTAAAAACCAGACAAAGGATTTGACTTTTAAGTTAATCTAATTTTGGAAGGTTAATTTTGGCTGAAGGTAACAGCAATATTTCAGCCAGTTCACTGTCTACAATACTTTCCCCAGACAGTTCTACAGATTGAACAGCAAAATTGAATTATGCAGCTCATTCAAGATTTATTTCTGCCTCTTGTATTAACACCTATCATTGAAATCCTCATCAGCAGACATCAGGAAGTGAGGAGGTTAAGGACAATTATAGTATTAATTTTAAGTAAATTGAGCATGTCTATCTATGAAAGAGGTTCAAAGTACCAAGAAAAAAGAACAGCAGAAGCAATGCCAGGAAGATGCATATGCTTCCACAGAACTCAACACAGGCTCACATTACCATACTGTTAACAGGTTGACTTTCATTCCTTGAGTTCTGTAAGTGGCAGCAAAAGACAATACATGACTCCTACTGACTGTTGAGCTTTATTTCTAGATCACAGATCACAGGATATTCTGAGTCGGAAGGGACCCACAAGGATCAAGTCCAACTCTTAATGGAATGGCCCATCTGGGGATGGAACCCACAACCTTGGTGTTTCCAGCACCACACTCTAACCAACTGTTGATCCCTAAAAACCCCATCAGGGATTTTGCTTGTTTCTCCCTTTGCTGTCTGCAAACCAATCAGAGGAAATGCCACCCTGAGAATAAGGAAGAGGAAACAGGGAACAGAGACAAGGAGACAGACTGAGGCTTGGGGGAGATTTTGTTTTCCTTTAAGCCACAACCTGTTCGGATTTTGTTGGTGTAACAGGTTTTTTTCCTAAACACACTGGTGACAGTAAGTCTAGTGGGTCCATGACTGCAAGGCTTCTGAATGAAGAGTCAAGAAACACAGCTCAACCTGCTATGTCAGCTTAGACTCCTGCCCAGGTTCTCTGGCTGCACAATGGAAAAACAGGGCTAAGATTAATCTTCATTACTACAACAACGAATGGGTCTGAGAGAAGAAGAAAAAAAGAATAGTCAGGGGAATTATATGATACAGAAATACAGTATCCATAGAAGCTAGGATTTCAGGAAAATTTCTTTTTAGTGTCATTCACAGACGTAGCAACTCACCAAGGAATTAAAGAGACTTTGCAGTTAAAACAGGAATAGATACATTCATTGACTCAAGTATTTCTTGTGGCAAGTACTTCCTTTATAAAACTTCTCCTTTAAAAAAGATGAAAAAATGTATATATGTCATCTGAATTCACTTAAAAGAAGGATCTTCTACTCTTACCTACTGATTTCTATTTGCAAGAAAGGATAGATACACACTAACTTCTGTTCATTAACTTTAATCAAAAGAATTCTTGGCTGTTTCATTTAAGGCAGATTTAATCAAGCCAGGTTGGCTCTGAAGTGAAATTACACTCTTTAAACTGCAGAACAATTAATTTAGAGTTTTGCCTTGCAACAGGTCCCTGATGAAAAACTAAATTAATAGATTGCAATAGGGTATTTTGAGTAGATAATTTTAAATACAATTTAGATATTTTCTCTTAAGATGTATAGGTAGAAACTTGCACATTATTTTCCAAAGCTCTATGGTAATGTCAAACACAGTTCAGAAGACTTGGTATTATACCAACAAATTCCAAAGCATTTGCTTACATTGCAACTACATATCATGCTGGAGATCAAAGCTGAGTTCTCAGGTTCATCTCACAAAAATAGTTCATGTAATGTGCTTTCCTACAAACAAGGCATTGTGACGCTTTTAGTTAGTTAGCACTTGTACCAGCTAGGATAAATAGAAGAATTTAATGTTATATACAAACCTTGAACTTACTGTGATTTAAAAATCACAATCCTTATAATTTGGGGCTCTCTGGATTCTTTTACTCCAAGCAATTTCACCTCCATTATGATGAAATATGCCCACTTCTAAACCAGGCTGAAATAAGGTAACACTGCATCTCAATCTTCAAACAAAGCAAACTCTTCAAAAGCCAGCCCCCCCTGATTCTACTTGTCTGGAAAAGTACCAAAAACCCTACTGCTCTTCTCAGTACTTCTATAGCGGCAAGAATCCTAGACAGGATGTGTAGGGAAAAATTAAATTCTTCCTAAACTGTCTTGCAAAGGGACAAATCTAATTAGGCACAAGGAAAACTGCAGTTGCTAAGAGATGACCTGTGGGAAGCACTGAACTAGCCAAAGCTATTTCAATGCAAAAAGTTCAGGAATAAATTATATGGCGTTCCAGCCTACTCAAGATACATGAATACCTAATGTAAAAACTGTAAGAGCAGAGCAATTTCTTTATCACCACCATTGGGACGACCGCTCCACTAATAATCTTACATTACAGAATATTTGTTCAGAACACTTATTGGACTGGTATTTCAGGCCATCATTTATTTTTAGTCAATAAAGTTAGCTCAGATGTTGAATAAAAATATACATTTGTGTTGGTCTGCTTGCTGGACTTTGCCTTTTCTAAAAATGCTGAATTAGCCATTAGCTCTTGACTAATCAAGTGGAACAACCAAACAAGCTTTTATACCCTACTACAGTGATACCAACGCATCCTCTGTGAAGCTTGAAAGAGATTGCCAAGGGTTTTCAGCAAATCAAGGAATAGGATCAGGTGTGAAAGTCAACTGAATACAAGCCATGTTTCTACTTGATACCAAGGTCTAACACTTTCACCTTCTACCTCACCAAATTCCCATGTAAGAAATGCACTATAGTCTAAAAGTCAAGGACCCAAGTCCCTCACAGAGACAATCCCTCCATTTACTACTTTCTAGTTAGCCCACTGAAGTATGCTCAAGGTTCAGACCAGACTGAAAGCCACAAGGCATGAACGGCCAGTATTTGAACTAGAACTAGTACCTGAGCCATCTGCCACTATTGCAGTGTAACTGCCACTTTCACAGCACAACTCAAGATGTTCTTTGAGCCTTCAAAGCATTACGTGACTTTGGAAGCTGTCACTGCTTAAGTGGTTTCTCTCACTCCTCACCAAGGAGGGTGCAGCTGTGTGAGCTCTCCAGCTGTTGGCAAAGCCAGAGCAAACCACTGCAAAATACGTAGTGGAAAGAAAATACTATGATTAGAGATCTAGATATCAGGGGGTTTTGATCAGTTTGTTGCATCGAATTCATCATGGCAAGGCTAGTAACGTTTGCTTGGCTCCTTGTCCTCTTTATCTAAAACACCCTTAGCCATGAGGGATCTTCAGTTTCTCAACACTGTGAGTTGTCAGGACTACTGAGTGGAATGGCCAAGGGGCACATGGCAAAACGTATTCATGTGAACAGTTGTCATGTATCATTATGCTTGCAAAATATATAGGTAATAAAGTTTTAATGACCTAATTTAGTTAAAATAGATACAATTTAATTTTAAGTTAAAATCTGGCTATATAGGGAGCTGTAATTACTACATGGCCATGAGCAAAGCATTGCTATACAGAGCAGTTTTAACATTAGAATCATTACAATAAAATCTGTTTCTAAACCAATGAAAGGTCAGAAAGACTAGGAGATTAAATGTTTTACTGGTACAAAAATAAGCAAATTGAGTACTAGACTGGAATATGGGCATGCCTTTATGCTGTCTATCAAGGACGTGAAAGAAAAAAAAATCATTTTGTGCTTCATGTAAGACAGCCTCACATCAGAAGACAGCGGAAGGATGTCTTGTTGGTAGATCAAAGAAAAGGTGAAGTATGTAGAAAAAATACAAAACATCTAAGAAAACATTCCAGTTGTAAGCAATCTACTTTTATATTCATTTCCCTAAAGCTCTACCAAATGCTATTTTAGCTCTACAAAGAATATAATTCTTAATGATTTGCATGATCAAGTAATCCCCATGTTGCTACAATATAGTTGCAGGGTATACAGTTTAATATTTGATCATGCCTCTTCTTCTTTCCCAAAACCCCACCTCCTGCCCCAGGGCTGCAGTAAAACATGCATTAACATAGAAATATAAAGACTTCATATGTGATAGAAGTTCAAAATCATGCCATCCACACAGCACTGAAGAACTAGCAAAATAACTCAAACCCTCAAACTCAATAACCTTGTCCACAATAAAATTAATTTTTAAAATTAATTGAAAGAAAAAGAATATGTTCAGAAATCTGGGTTACAAAATAAAACTCAAAGATGCCTAAATATCACTTTACTTCTGTCATGAAATATTTGGATATACTATGATAAAATAATAAATCTCCAACTAACAAATTGCATTTAAAGTAGCAGTATGTTTTTCTAGAGACCAGCTGTCTACAGTGAACACTTACCTCACCCACCACCTTTCTCCCTTAAATAAAGGTATCTCGTATGAACACCTCTAAGAGTTCCTTTTTTTTTTTCTAGACTAGGAGTAATTTATTTTTTAAGAGATGTTTCCTTACTTTGCAATGTACTGCTGCCATCTCCTGTGTTAAATGAGGCAGCAAGTAACTTGATACTTACAAACAGGCTATTTAATGTTGATCATATGGGAATGGTTTCTGTTGGTCAAGCAGGGAGTACTCCACCTAAACACACCGCAGAAGCCAGTGAAAAAGTTGGTATTACCTCTAAGTGACACCGTCGTTCTGCAATCACTCGCTCATCCTTGTTTCCAAAGAGCTTCTTTGGAGGGAATTCTAAAGTGGCAACCTGGAAGACATTAAAGGGTGAATCAGCATCAGAAGTGACAAGCTCAATTGCGAAAATTCTGTTTAAACTACAAAGCAACTAGGAAGAAGAAACTGCCAAATATTCATGAGCTATACTATATGCTATTAGTAAATATCACATTATACATTTCTACTGAGGTTATTATGATCTGCTCTGTAGTATTGCTAAGATAATAATGCATTTTTTCAACAGAGAGTGACTGAAAGAAAATTTAGGAATTGGACTGCCACCGTTTGCCCACATATACATTAAAAATTTGCAATCCAAATGTGATGTGATAGTATCAAATAGGAAGTAAGAACAATTTCTGCAGGAAAGTGTATCTTAAAAGACTGCATTTAGTCTCTTAAAATCTGCGGTCTCCAACTGTATGGGGTGAAATTTGCTTGGTTTTACTTATGTTCTAGGATAAACGTAAGATCACTGGATCTAAGAACTATCATTGAAGTCGTGCTCTGGGAGACGCATTGCTGGACTCCAGTCAACACCTGACCTGAAGCTTTTGTTGTGCCCTGAACTACCACTTCTTGTAACTCAACTGTAGCTCAATGCCATTCACAACGTGTGTCCACACTGGAAGCTGACAGCTTTAATTTCTGAAGAGAACTCACACATGCAGGCAAAATCCTGCTTTATCACACTGAAAATGAGAACAAGGCACTGGTGCAATTGCTAAAAACAACTACTCAGATGTCTACTTTTAGTTCTTCCAGAGAGGTGTTCAAAGCTATCTCCTCATCTCTTTTTCCATCTAATGGGGCAGAGGGGAAGGGGGAGAGAGACAGAGAGAAAGAGGAAGGGAACTGCCTCCCCTTTTTGTACACCAGTAAACATAATGCTTGAACTAATTAAAGACAGCTATATCTGGAAAACACACTAAAGACTCAAGAGTTGGTAACAAGTACCACTGAACTTGGTCTGCTAGGCCACTGCTGCGAACAATGCAGGAGAAAGCAAGTCCTCTCCTCATAATTTGTTTTTGCACTTGAAGGTAAATCAAACCCATTTTTTCCCTAACACTCACATCATGAGATAGAATTATGCAACCTCCCATTGGCATTGCTGGACTTGTTTTGTAGGTGAAATCCCTGTGTAAAACTGCCTCCTGCATTAATTCCCCAGGTTTGATGATATTGAACCAATAAAAAAGATGCATCATTTTCTAGCCTATCAGCACATACAGAACTGTAGAGAATTTATGGCTGGTTAAAAGGAGCAGACATATACTGATTTAAATGATGAGCTCCATTATTAACATCGAATGTAATGTAAGCATCTTTAAAATACAGAGGAATTCTGCAATACAAATAATTTATTCCCACTCTCTGGTTCAACTTCAACTTTGATAATTTTAAAGAAATGTCTAGACATCTTAAAATGATAAAAGTGATGTGAGGCACCAGAGGAGATGGAAGAGATGTCTGCCCTCCATCAATCTTGCCAGTATGCCCCAATTACATTCCTCAAATTTCCCCAACCATGTTCTTCTCCGTGTGACGGCTTCTTCAAGTTGGCAGGACAAGCAGTATACACCCAAACAGTATAATATAATAATGTCCTGCGGACTTATTTGCACTGCATTACTCATTTCTTCACCTATACACAATTACAAGTGCTAATATTTTCAAGGACTTCCAAATCCCACGTCTGCAGAAATTTTATTTTATTAAGTAGTACTGCATCATGTCACTACCAGGAACAAGGAAGGTAAAACAACTACCACCACAATCACCTCCTGGCCATAGGGAGATTGTTTTAATATTTATTTGCTAATAAATACTTTCATTATAGAATTTTAAAATACTATCTATTAAAAACCAATTTGCACAATGAACCTGCCACTACAGCATCCTCAGACCTACTCTGTGGAGTCAAAGCAAGGTCTTACAGCTAAAATCAGGAATGATTTCTTTATCCAAATTAGGTTCCATCTGAACAGGAATTTGGGGACTAATTCTACATAACTTTGGGATGAGCAAGTTGTTTTCCTAAGCTTTCTGGATGTATCTTAGAAGAAAACCACTTGTATTTTATAAAACCAATGTGTTTTGCTGAACACTTTCAAACAGAAGTAGCTACTCACATTGTTTTAGCATTTCTTAACTCCCAAATTGCTACCATGCACAAATCTCTGAAACCAAACCAATCAAAGTCCATTACTAGTCATTAATTTAATATGCAGGACAAAGGTCTCAACCAGTAAACTTTGCTCTGCAATGTTTGAAGTCATAACATGTACCTATATGAAAATCATGGTCAAGATGTGGGGATCTGAATACTTTGTACGTAATAAAAGCCACCAGAATGTCAACGTGCCAAACTATTCTTGACATACATATATAAAGTTATTATGGTTGTAATATGTTAGTGAAGCTAGTATGTGTACAGAATATACCTATTTATACATATATGTCACTTGAAAGGATTTTTCATCATGCAGAGGTATGTTGTTAAGGACTAATTAATTACTGCAGATGGCATCTCTACGGGGCCAGATGCAGAAGTTACACAAACTTCAGGCCCGCTGGAACACTTGTGTGTCCCACTCACGCTTTCCCAGTGGTCCCCTAGCTCCTCTTTTAGCCAAATGATTGGCAGATGGCCATCTCACAAATAAAGTACAAAGACCATTTCAGTCACACAACAAATGACCACCCATCTACATGACAGAAAATGCTCCAGCGACAAATTTCATCATCACTTCAGCAACTCAGTTATTCCAATAGATTCTACTCCACTACATGCCTACAGTCTAATGCCCATCAAAATGAGACAGAGACATTAAAAACTCTGCAGGCTTGAGTTTCAGGCTATCCCAACACTTAATGCAGACATGACAGCACTAGTTCCCACCTACTTTGCAGCTTGAAAATTATCTTTGCAACGTAAGAACTAGACGTATCTATGCAGCGAGGTGAACTATGCAGTCCTCTATGTGACTGAAATTTCAGTGTAATAGGAAGCCAGGCCATTGTACTATATTAATATAAAAATACACTATTAGTATATTTACCAGAGATAGTGTGCTTATTATACATATATATATATACATACACCATTGATCTTCAACACTCTGACTTATAAAGTTACTACTTTAATGCAGGGAAAAATATGTTGGTTCAAGAGCCCCACAAATATACAGAGTGATGATAAAACATTCTTCTCTCATTATAATTTTGGTTTATAAAAAAATGAATTAAAAAAAGCTCAGGAACACAAATACATTGAAGTAATGATAAATGTTACAATAACTGTCTATAAAAATCCTCTGTCCTAATGCACTATTTGATATACAGACTCTGAATGTATTGTGTGAGATCCAGAAAAGCAAGGTTCAACAGAATTTTGAGGTTTATTTAAAATATTTTACTCATTTAAGCCAAAGTACAGTAGAAAATATTTCAACAAATTCAAATTTTGCTATTAGTGGTGCTACAGCACCTTTATGAAACTGTACAGTAACTTCAGTGGAGATAATCACTGTTACAGGTTAATGCACACAGTACAGTATGTGACCGAACAGCATTTGTTCTGGCACTGAAATATGTAAGAGATCTTGCAGGTATCGATTTTGTATCAAGATGTTTGCCTTGGCTCAAAGACTGTAAGGGAATCTCATACTATCCAGATTCAGGAGTATAAATTATTCTTTCAGAATTAAATGTTTGTGTAGCCCCTGGCTCAAACTAATTCTTCAAGGGTCTCACCTCGACTACAAGATGAACGTTTTGTAACAATGCAAGGCGCAACAGTGGGACTCGACAGGTAGCAAGGTAAATTATTCTCCTTCCATGGAATTTCTGAAGCACACCCCTCCCTTCTCCATCCCCCTTCCTCAGTGGCAATGGAAGCATTTGGCAGGAAGTCCTTTTTGGTGGGGATGTTTTGTCATTTTCTAGGGCTGCTGATGAGGTGATGTATTTTCTGTCAAGGGAAATTAAGAGGCATATTCCCCAGCCTGATGGGAAGAGAGGGCTTGAATGACTTCCTGAGAAGCTTCTGTATGTAGCATGCAAGGTTTCTAATTTTTATTTTGACAGCAGAAGCATCTCCCTACTATAATTAATGACTGCATCACTGCAATCCAAATTTCTTTAAAGCCATAGGAGTGTGCACACACATGCATACTTGTACCATGGCTGAGACTATGCTTAGACCCAAAAGGCAAAGCCAGATGATATATTTTAAAACAGTACAGAGAGACCTCAAGACTGCATATCAGCACTCCTAATGTCTTTTAGATGTTAAACTCTTTATGGTTAATGATACCTACCTGGCAATTGTTGCTAGGCAGTTGTAGAGAGAGGCAAACAGTCATTTGCAATTTATTCCCTAAATTCTTTACAATAAATAAAGGCCACGTTTTATTTCTGGGTCTAGTATTATTTAAGAGGCATGTTATTTGTCTGTCTCAGCAATGTTATCTGTAAGAAACAGTACTTACCTGCCACAATGGAGTATTTGTGAGTTAGTACAATCAAATTTAGACAGTATTAGGTTCAGTCCTCAAGCGCAAGGTGCTTCATACACAGCACATGTTATTCTAGTAAACTTTAAACAGCTGAATGGATTCCTCTTCTTCTCCCACACTCCAGTCAGGAGACTGGTTTTTAGCAGGCATTTAATGCTGGTAAGAGCAGATGGCAGAACAGCAAGTGACCCTTTTTTTTGTCACCTATTCTATCTTACATACAACTTTGACCTTAAGATTCTGGGAACAGCACCTACCTAACAACATCTATGTGGAAGCAAACCCTTTTAAAGTGAAACCATACTTCATAGTCTTCAACTACTGAGCCCCAGGGAGAGATGCAAATTTGGAGACTGGCCTTTTGCAAACCAAGAGAGTGAAAATAAAGGCTCCAATACCATGAAACGCTCTGCCTGGGATGGGGCGCACTCTCATTTCAGGACCTTTATGAAAAACAGTCATCAGCATTTAAAGGGTGTCCTTTCATTTCTATTATAATGTGCCGGAGACTCTTCACTGACATTATGTCTGCTTGAGGACCTGCTGGATTTAATTCAGTTCAGGGGTTTTATGGTACAGCAGAATAGAACATGTTAATGAAAACTCCTGTACAATACTTTGCAGATGATATTTCAATATATAGTAGACCAAAGTAAAATACCACATAATACAGCCTCCTAGGCTTGTCATTTCTGAAACATGAAATTGTTGCAAGCGTTATGCTCCCTAAACATTAAAACAGTTCAATTTTCTGACATCAAGCAAAAATCTGCACGATTGAAACATCTCATTATTTTTGGCAGGTACAGTCTATGTTTTAGTGCCTACAGTAAGGTAAAAGACTTTTTTACAGAAGAAAAGCAGGGCAGACATTGATGGAGGCTGAGTCATCTTTAACCTTTCATCCCAAATTCTCTTTGTACTACAATGTTTTGATACATTTAAGTGGGGTGGGGGAAGGGGAAAAAAGAAAATTAAGGAAATGCCAACTATTAAAATTAAAAATCATCTTAATTCTCATGTTACTTTTACAACTCTGAATTTTCTCAGTTTTCAAAGAGTAGGTCTGACTTTTGATCCTTTGTACCAGAAATCTCTGTCACAGATGAGAAAAATAAAAGAGAAGAATGTGGCATGGTTTTGCAGCCACTGTGGCTGCACCTGACTTGATTTTGCAGGGAGTAATGAAAGAAAAAACTGTCCTACTTTTAGGTTTTGAAGTTTAAACAAAGTAACTTAAGCCTAAGTTTCTCAAGACGTACTAATAGTCCCAGACTCTAAAGAAACTAGACAGAAGCTGTATTTTTAACTAGGAACTTGCACCAAGTATTTAGGGATTTGTCAAAGAAACAAACAAACAAAACAGAAAAACCACAAACAAACAAAAAAAACCCCAAACAAACAAAACACCGCAAGCTTAATTTCTATTTTTTTATTTATATTTTGTCTGAAATAAATTACCCTTTTTACACAATTTTATAAGAAAGCAGTAGGCAAAGGTATAAAGTTAACACTTACTGGACAGATTAAAGGCTGCCTTATAAATTCTGAAAACGATCCACTGGAGATCAAAGAGAAATCATTTGATGTACTATCCACCAAAAATGAAACCAAAAAATAACATATAAAAACACCTAAGTCATATTTTCAGTTGATACAGCTCAAACTATTTAAAGTTGAGTGAAGAAACTTCTTATTTTCCTTTAAACAAAATAGTAACACAGTCCTCCATTGTGTAAACCCTTCAGTACTCTCCCAACATGTATGCTGCAGGTAAATCATGCCCTCAGAGGACAGAAAGACTAAAGACATTATTTTCTGTTATCAATTAATCAGAGAGAGGGAATATCCAGGGAATTATTTTCTGGATATTCTGCTTGTCACCTGCTTTTCCTCTTCCATTTCTAATACTTTCTCTTTACGTTTTCCATCTTTTCCAACATGTTCTTCCCCCACTTCCCAGCTTCCCAACTTATCTCTGTTTTAATGCTATGCTTCCCTCCATTCCTGCATGATCTACCTAATTCCTTACTCCACTAGGACATTTGCAATCCTCCCTACTATCTGCCAGAAGGGGAGAGGGATTTGATATTCTCAAGAGGCGGCATATTCAAGGATTAGCCAAAGCTCTGAGGTGGACCCATATCAGCCTTCTAATGGAGTGAACTCCCTGGAGAAGGCTGAACAGCAGCAACAAAAGTCACTATTATAACAAACAAGGGTAATTAACCTCCTAAATTGAGGAAAACTCAAATGACCAGGAAATAGGAACAGGAAAAATGATGTAAGCAACATTCCTCCTATACAAAGGGTCTCTGCAGAGGGATCCCCAGTACCAGCCCAACAGTCAATACTTCACTGTCTTTGAGGGGAGCAAACTCTGCTCCCAAGGTCTTTGTAGTGTTTCCGAAAGCCAAGGAGCTGCTTTAGGCTCATTCCTGCTGTGTCTCAACTCCCAGGCTCTATTGTTTTCTCTCCTTGCTGCTACAGGCACCAGGGCCTGGATCTCACTCAAACACACACAAGGGAATGAACATCTCCCTCTCTCCTTGAGGGAGTGTACTCTGAAAAACCATAAATAAATTGGTTGGCAAATATTTCCCTTCTGAAAAATGCAAGAGATTGCAGCAATGTATTAGAGTTTTGGTTTTTGGGGTTTTTTGGTGGTTTTTGCCCTCTGGTATTTCCTGTACACAATTTAGGCCACAATTTTCGTTTCTAGTCCCTTTACAGCACAGCCTTTTCTCCTCAAAGAAGCTGCTTTGCCCTACATACATGAGAATATTCTTTTCTTTCTGCTATCCATCCTTTTTGCTCCATGCCAAAGGTTTACCTAACCACAGGACTGGTTTAACCTTTTCATTTCTGGCTGGCAGGGGCAACTCCTGGTTTGCACGTTGCTTTTTGCTTGGCCCCTAATGCCAGCAGCCCAGTGAGTCAGGTCTGCTTTATTCCCTTCAGCACACATCCCACTGAGGTCAGAGCACACTGGAGGACCTTCCTAGGGTTAACCTGCCAAGCAGGCAACTCGGCAGCTTCTCCACTTTACTTAGACTGGTTACAATTCCTTGTTTTTTTCCTACTTATCTCACTGGAACACCATGCATATTTATATCTATAGCTATATCTACATCTATCTATCTATATATATATATTAGTACCAAGAAGCACAAGCACTTACATCTCCTCCTGTAAATATATGCAGTTCTGTTCCAAGTCAGGATGCTGTGACTAACCCCCAATAAATTGGTATTCACCAATAAATGAGCATGTTCTCAGGACACACAAGGTCTCACAGCTCTGCTGTCTTTAGTTCTGGGTAATTCTCTTTGAACTTTCAAGATCTTTTGCCAGTTACCTTCCTCAGACAAGCCTAATTGTTTCTCCAAAGAACATTTCAACTTTATCTGTCCCACTTAAGAGGGACAAGAACACAAAAAGATAAATTCTCCACTGAACCACCCTGAAACCTCCATATGATGATGCAAAATGACCAAATAGGATTAGACACCAGAGATTTCTCACTTTGAATCATGCCTACCTGCCCATCAAACAATCATTTGTAATTATTAAAAAGGTTTGAGAGCTCTCATACCCATGTTTCTCCTTCAAAACAGCAAGATGACCTAGACTTAATTTGCAGTTTTGGAGCTATGGTGAGATGTGGAGGCTGTGGTTTATCAATGTAATTTTAACTCCATTAATAGTTTGCCTCCTGCTACCGAGAAAAATCAAATTAACTGCAGCCAAAGAGGTTACTTTCCACTACAGGAGTATTTTTCTTTTCCTTAAAGCAATTCCAGACTACGTAGAATAATAGCATACCAAAATAGAGCCATAAACAAGAGTCTATATAATATTTGACAAATTACTTCATTGTTTGGTCCATTATAAGCAGTACAGTAACATTTAAATACAGAATACCTAGGAAAAGGAGCAATAGGATGTAACAAAGTTCATGCAAACCTTGCATATTTCTACAAAATTATCCAGTTTGGGGATTTCAATATCTTTTAAAATCAGAAGCTAATATAGCCAGGGCATCTTTCTAAATAGAAACCAATACATGTATAGCTCTCAGGATTACCAATGAAGGAGAGACAGACAAAATTGGCCCAAATGGTAAAGAAAATATTTTAAGCTTCATATGCAGGCTGTAAAAAGGCAGAATAAGATAGTGCAGAAGCAGCACACATCAACCAAAGGTTATAAGTGCCTTAGAGGTAAACGAGTCAAAACCAAATAAAAGTAATTAAATTTGAATTGTAGGTGTGTTTGGAAAATAAGCATGAAAAATTCCTAACATATCATGTCTTTGCAACCTTGATTTTGCTCCCTTGTTCGTCTATCCCTTGCCCCAAGAGAGAAGTCTCTGAGGGCAAAATACCAGCATGGCATGGCAGACCATCATCTAAGACAAGGATATATGCTGACCTAGAGATTAAATGGACAAGTTTAATACCTACTCTCTCTGCTCTTAGGTCATGATTTTGCCAACTAAACACTTCTCTTTCTTCATGTAGTCTCAGGTCTTGTTTAGTTCTTTAAAGAAATAGTAACATTTGCTGGGTTTGCAAGGTTGTATCTTCAAAGTTCAACACATTAATCAATCTTTATCAAGGTATGACTCAAACCCCACTTCTCAAAAAGGTTAAAAAGTTATTTTCTGGAGATCTCTGTAGGGTTTATTTTTCTTTCGAAAACTATTTGGGATTTGATTCATTATCTTCCTGCTGGGATTTCCAGCAAGGTCAAGGCTGTCTCTGCAATAGCACAAGGTGGGCATGCACTGTTGATTCACCTACCTTCACCATGGCTGTATACAACCTTGCCCCAACTCTGCACCACATTCCTGCTGATGCCAAGGTGCCTATAGGGACACTTTGACTCCATGCTGAGAAGTTACAATACCACTTGATTTAAGCAACAGAAACAGGCTCAGAGAAGGGGATTCACCACAGCAGTTTTTACAGCTCTCCCTAAACAGATTTGCTTGTTGCACATGAACTCATCTCAGTGACATCTGGCAGCATTTATGACACATCCCCATCTTGTGTGGCTGACTGATGCCATAAATTTCAGTCGCCCTTGTCTTTGAGAAATGTTAATAATGAAAACTCATCAACAAGCAGTAATAATCTGTACTGCTGACTAGACAGATGACTTTCTGACTACTCAAAATTAATGGCAGATCTCAGGGTCTTAAAGAACAGCTGTCACAGAGAAATACACCTGAAAACAAACATGCAGTATGCCTTCAAGTGTGATTTGTTATAGATATAATGTGCTAATTCTCACAGCAAACTGGACTGATTACAAGGAGAAGTTAGACAGTCTTCTGCATCATCTAAAATAAGAAAAACCAGAGAAAAGCCAGTGCAGGCTCGCAAATGGGAAGCTTAAAAGAAATTACTTAGTCCCCCCTCCAACAATAAGAGTGATTGATAGTCACACAGGTTATACATTCATTTTCACTTGTGTCTAGTCATACAGACACTTTAGAACTAGCTGCTTTATCACAGACTTAGAAACTAGCTGCAAGCTTCACACAAATTTTCCTTCCGCTATTACTGTTGTCATTAGGTAAAGCTTAAAATGACAAGTAACGTAATACACTTAACAGGTATATTTTCAAGAGCTTGCTTGGCAAAGGATTTAGAATGTGCAGGGCAGAAAAGCAACTCTGCATACAGAAAGACCACTGTTACTATCAGTTTCATGAGCAATACTATATTTAGTACTGCTCTTGAGAGTCAAGATGGTGGGTAAGAATAGATATTTGTTTCAAAGTATAATAAAATTTCTTGATCAAGCACTTGAAGCTAAATGCTTCATAAGCAAGATCCACATAGACATGGAAATCTCAGGCACACTCATGAAAAAGTCAACATGATATTGAACCAACACCATTACTTATGGCAGGGGAGAAAACAGGGATGTGTTTTTGCAATTACAAGAATTTGGAGGTAGATCACATGTCAGTAATTTCATAATTCCCATCTATCAGATGCTTTGTAGAACAATGTTTTTCCCCAACAAGCACTGCTTCACTGAGTCTGTGTAAGAGCCATGCTGCTCCACCTACACAAGTTTTAGTAACCCAGGAAAACAGGGGAAAGCTAAAAAAACACATTCTTTTTCTCATTGTTTTTTACAGCAACTTTACAATGAGTTAAAGCACACATGAGCGTTCAGGTACAATCAGAATGGAAATTATGCTACTCTACCTATTTAAATAAAACTCTGAAATACATTAATTTGCCATTACTTTACATTACTGGTACTATCAAAAAACTGAACTTAAAAGTAAAGGTCTTCTTATTTATTCTCTGATTTAAAAATAAAATTTGAGTTAGATTTGAATGTACAGTGAGTAATTTAAGGATTTAAAATACTGCTAAAGCTCTGCTTCATTTTTTTCTCCATAGAGGACATAACACGACTAGGACATGCAGTGTTCAGAAGCAGATTGAAAGAAATTTTTAAAATTTCTTGGAAAATATACAGTATACACTTAAACAGCTTCAGAGTATGTGCACTGCTGACAGCAGTGCAAATATCAAAGCATCATTAATATCCAGTAGTACCTACAGTTAAGTATGACAAAAAATAATAAATTCAATAGAGAAGAAATTGGCCAAACAAAACCATACCCTTAATTCTTTTTACTATTCACAGCATTTTAACCAATTATAGATAACCATGAATTAATCAAATGTTTTAGCAATGTGTCCCAAATCTTGGCACCCATGAGAAGTGCACTTTTTCATCTCACTCTCACTCACATCACTAACATTCTCATATTGAATTTTGGTTTTCAGACATGGCCAGACAGCTTACCCTCCAACGCTACTATTCCTGGCTTTGGTTCTGAAATATGTCCTACAGTAAACTGGACAACATCCTCTGCTTTCAGTCTTCACTTGACATCTTCAATTCTATACCTGCAACTCAATATTTTTCCTGAAAGCCACTGCTTCTTTGTGTTTATTTTCATATTAAACCACAAGAGATTGTATTTTATTCATTTTTGTTATGCAAGCATGTCTAATAATTTTTTTGGCTTGGGCTTTCTTGCTTCAGGCTCTCTAGAGGTATAGACAATTCTCTTTTGTAAGATGGAGCTTTCTGTATGCTGTGTGTTGCAGAGACAGATGGTAAAAGACCCATTTTTAAAAAATATATATTTACATTACAGGAGTCAAGAGAGCTTTACAGGAAGATCTCACCGTGAATACAAAACAAAGCATTTAGAAACTTATTTAGTAACTGTACTACCAGGTGCACAGGCCAGAGAAATTTGTTTTCTTCTTTCCTTCTAAAGTCAACTCATTTTTAACTGAGAAACAGTATTATTTTCACCATATTGAGTCTTGAAGATCATTAGCAGGAACATGATAAACTAATACTTAAAAAAGACCCTTAAACAAAAAATGCCTCTTGTAGATTGTAACAATGCTAATCTTAAGGTTGGTTTTAGAATCATAGAATGGTTTGGGTTGGGAAGGACCTTAAAGCCCATCTCATTCCAACGCCTTTGCCATGGGTAGGGATGCCTTCCATTAGACCAGGTTGCTCCAAGTCCCATACAACCTGGCCTTGAACACGTCTGGGAATGAGGCAGCCACAGCTTCCCTGGGCAACCTGTGCCAGTGCCTCACCAACCTCACAGGGAAGGATTTCTTCCTAGGATCTAACCTAAACCTACTCTCCGTCAACTTAAAGCCATTCTCCCTTGTCCTGTCAATCCACGCCCTTGTAAAAAGTACCTCTCCAGCTCTCTTGGAGCGCCTTTAAGTACTGGGAGAGGCCTAAGGTCTCCCCAGAGTCTTCTCTTCCCCAGGCAGCTCTCTCAGTCTGTCTTCACGGGAGAGGCACTCCAGCACTCTGAGCATCTTTCCAACCTTCCTCTGGACTCTCTCCCACATGTCCACCTACTGCCCATAGTGTTCTAGATGCAGCCTGGGATGCAGATGGCTTTCCAGGCTGCAAACACACATTCCTGGGCCACGCTGGTGTCATTGGCAAACATGCCCCTCCTTGTTTGGGCGTACAAGGCTCAGCATAGCACTTCTGCTCTTTTACTCCTCTAGAGTACCTAGAGAAACTATAAGCCATAAATATATATTAAAATGTGTAACAACTGTCACTAGATACAGAAGGGGAAAATTTTCAGAAGCTTTCCTTTGTTGCAGATTACCTCAGATAAGAGTCACCTGTATCTCAATCTCATTTAGATAGTGAATCACTCATTTGATTAATACAGCAATGCCAAAATGAACAGCTAAATATTCTTCTGTGCTGCAAAATCTGCAATCTGTATTTCCCTGTTCATTTTCCTGGTGGTTCCAAAGAGCGGAAAAACTTGAAATATCCTACTCAAAAGCTGCCTCATGAGGCACAAGAGAAACATCATATAATTCTCCAGATCAGAGAGTGAATAAAGTTTAGCAAACAGTTTCACATGTGCAGTTGTGTCAGTAATACCATCTAAATATGTAAGAAAAAAACACAACAGGCAGTACAGTTGGAACCTGACAATTTTTGTTACTCTCTATGCTATTTGTTCAGAATTAACCAGGGTATTTTCACAAAAACTAGAGTTTGAGCTGGGTCACTATATCCTAAATCAACTGATACAAAAGGATTCTACTTTAAAGATCTATTTAATCTAGCAGTGTATTCCTGATAAACCCAAAAAGAACAAGCTGTTCTTCACAAACCCTTGGAAGGCAGTGAGACTGTCACTAACAGCTAATGATTAATGGAGCACATGTCCAAAAGTCCCCTGAAGAAAGGTAATAATAGACAAAAAGAAGAAACAGCAAAACCTCCAATCTTCCCCTCTGCTTTTCACTAAGCAGCACAAAAACAGAGACACAGGGTTGCAGCCTAAGGCATTCCCTAAGTCAACAGGCAGTCAGGAACAGCTAAGAAATGGCTCAGTCTCAATGAGCACCTGAACCTTCAGCTATATTGTCTAGGAATTCTTCTCAGAGGCATCCCTCTCTCACAGATAGCTGTTACCCATACAAAACTGTTTTACTGATAAAACAACATGAATATTTGGTATTACACAAATTCAGTAGGTAATTGAGCAGAGCCTTGAAAATCAGACTATCAAATGATTGAAGGAATTATTCTGTCAAATGGTTCATAAACTATGAGATGACAGACTCACACCTCTCTAAATGCTTTTTTTCCAATTTCTATGTTACTCATGTACAAGACTTTTGCACAGTACAATCAATGAAGCCTGGCATTTGATGCTTGCCTGCTGATTAAACTTGTTTCATTCTGAATCTACCGGAAGACCAATTAATCTCAGAGAACTATTTGGAAGCTCAAAAGTTTCACTTGCTGCTAGGGAAAGACCAAAAAAGACCAGGTCTCGTCAACAACGCAAGGAAGGAAGAAAGGAAAGGAGGAGAGAAAAAGAGAAGCTGTATTTCTGCAGAATCATATGTACCAAACCAAGAAAACTTTGCTGCACAAATCTTGCACCCAAAGAAATGACAATCACAAATTAATCCCCAAACTGGGCTTTTACAAGGCTCTTACACATTCAGATTCAGTTTTGTGACAAGAAATTCACACACTGATTTCATTTTCCAGCTAGAAATAGATTGAGAATTCTGTGTTATGCTGGAAGCAAATATGTCGGAGGGTTTGCTGTTGTTTCTGATGCTCCAGTCCTTGTTAGCAACTATGAATTCAGAAGGACCACATGGAATAAATACACTTCCTTGTAATCAAGCTTTCACTGAACTACATAATATTGTTAGCAGCGATGTTCTTCACACTCTACATATTGGAATGAATTGTCCTGTTCATTTGTAGACAGCTGTACTGAGAAATATGCTAAAAATTTCTTTAAAAAATTTCAGCAGTCTCATGCTGCAGAAAGAAAGAAAGGCCAGACAAAGCTTTTAAGGATCTACCACTTAAATCTCATCTCTAAGTAGTGGCAAACTAGGGTTGATACGGAAGTACAACATATATAAACCTGCAGGCTTGCAGAATGCTCTGAACATAAAATAATTAGGAAAAGGAGCTGGAAACATGCATGTGACAAAATATGCTTCCTGTGTATACACTTCCTGGCTGTTCTGGGTGACAAGAATATGAATGTTAAAATTAACTATATCATAATTACCATAATTTGTACTGAAAGAAGCTGAAGGCTATAATCACATACTCGTATAATAGTATTAAAGGGTTTACACACAAACAGGTATTCTAAAACTTACTAATTTTTTTTTCTTTCAATATTTACGGGAAGATGTATTACCAAGGCCTCTAAATTCCCAGGCTGGAAAGTAAAACTTAAGGTGTGTCATTAATTTAGGATTCATACTTCAAAAACTGTTTTCTAAATGCTTTTCTACATATAATTCTGCCAGAATACATCTCATGGCATTTGCTATTTCCAACCACATCAATGTTGCAAATAAATTTCATTTTCACCTGTGCCCTAATACACAGTTTCCATTTTAAAAAAGCAACAAAAACCCAAGGCTGTTAGACTGTTTACACATTCTTGGTGCTTGGTGTTTGTCTTATGGTTCTCGTATTAAATCTCTGAGTACTATTATATCTTGCCATTGTTTAAAACCAAAACTACAGTACATTAGTCTTGACTATTTGGAAAAAAAAACAAACCAAATTTGCTACTTCATATCCAGATACCCAGAAACATCCTTCTAGTTCAGCTAAATTCATCAACAAGCTTAATTCTTCACTGGATCAAATTTTCAAAGAAATAGATAAATCTTAAAATATTGTTAGAGACTATGCCTGCAATGGGTCACAGGGTTCCATGAAAGAACCTGAACTGAGAATCCATATCCAAATAAACCTGAACTTTCTAAAATAAAGAGATAGCATTTGTAGCAAGATTAGTACAATCATGTTCAGTATTATATGCTACACCCTGCTTTCTCTAGTGCATGTAACCCATGATTTTAAATTGCTTCTTGGTCTGAAGAGTTTCTAAACATCAATGTCAACAATCAATGAATTTGTGAATAGATTGGGACTTAAAGCAATGCAGGATCAAAGCTCTGGCATAAGCACAGCAGGTTTTAGAACAAAATAATTTTCAGTATCGTCTTAGGAAAGTTCAGTTATTTACAGCTATACTGCTCTATGCTATTTAAAACTGAACACTAGAAGAATCGAAATGTCCAGAATTTTGCATTCAATGTAAGCATACTACCTAAAGCTTACATACTAACTAAATATACAATTACTTACGCCAGTAAGTTAGAAAATCCAATGGTAAAACCAGCAGTTTCAGGCCAACCAGCTCTGATGCAATAAGCTTCTGACTTCTGCTGCCAAATTAGCTCCTAAGCTCCAGTAGCTCACTAGTTACATGGCAACTGGCTTGCCAGCCCTGCAAGCCAAGTACCTTGATAATAGAAGATTCACATAAATTTTGCATTCAATAAAACTCAACAGCTGCAGAGTTATAAACCAGAACTGGAGCAGTCAGACAGCCAAGATCCCAGCCCAAACACTGCCCCAAGTGCTCTGCACAAGTCTGCTGCCTTATTGCTCCACTCCTGGTTTAATTTCTGTTTGCATTCTTCATTGGAAGGGAAAATTCTGCATGTTTGATAAGACTTAAAAAAATAATTTAATCATTACATAAGTACACAGAAATTGCCTAATTATTCTTGAGATTATTGGCGGTGAGGGGAAGAATAAAAATCCCCAAACTCGCAACAAACATATCTTGAAAGTTAGTAAAATATTGCATCTCTCTGCCAGTGATGTCTTCCAGAATCCAAGGATGTTCTCCTAAAGTTAATGACTTCACCTCAAATTCATCCCCTCTACATTATCTGTGCCAGCAGTTCGTGTCGAAGATTTCTTCCATTTATTACTTATCAAGAGCACCAGATGTATGGACCACTTAAAAAGGAAACAGAGATCCTTCCCTGGCAGTCACCCAAAAGAGGAGTACAGAGACAAAAGGAAAGGGCAGTGAGATCGGTCAGTGGTAGCTCCATAAATGGTTCATGACTCTTCATTAAGCATTACATAGCTGAACTACACCTGAACAATAAGTAGTAGTAGAAAAGTGTCTAAAATGAACATAAGAAACTATTACCAGACTGGTTTCTGCTCTATTTTAATAGCAAACATACATATTATGTGTTGGGTGGTTGTGAGTATGGATGGACAAAATAGGTAGTGCCTTCACTGAGATGCAAAATACTTTGGATGAAAAATGGACAGACTACTTTTGAGTTTTGAAAAATCTGAAATATTTCAAAGTATTTAAAAATGTTTTTAAAATAAGCTTGCAACAAATGTTTTGATTTCACTGTATTTTCAAAAACATTCATTTAGTACTTTTGAAAAATCTCAGAAATATTTTCTACTCTGAGTTTCATGCAATTCTTACATGTTATGACCCATACTTATTTAAAAACTATAAACAGTCCCTTTGTGCCTTAGACCCTGAAAGACACAAATATATACTTATATACAGACCTCCATAAATCAAATACAGATATACAAATTATTACATTCTGTTAAATAAGCTAGAAGTCAACAGCTTTGGCACTCCTGCTGAAATCTTCCCTACACACGTCTTTATCTCCATGAATGAATCTATAAATGCAAGCATGCCTTGTAGCTTCTCCTTGGCAGCTCTCCAAGGATTTTCTAATATTTTAAGTCAAGAATCACTATTAGCAATAAAAATGCCTCTATGGAAGGTGCTTTCCTTAACAACATGTAGAGATTTTCACGCACACAGAAACAGCTTTCAAGGTGACTGTGGCAGGACATATCCTTCCCCTCTCTACCACAGATAGTTGGGTGCAGATACGGAAGAGATAACCTAGGGGCTGAAAGGCCCAGCAAGGGGTCATCTCTGGCACCAAAAAAGCTCAAGCCCCAGCTAAGAATCAACATCTTAGTCTGGAGAGCAGATGTGGAAAGAGATATCAGAAATATTCTTGACTGAGAGACACTGTTTTACAAACTATAAAAGACACACGAGTTATCACGGAGGCAGAAGCCTTCTACACACACACCCTGAGAGTGTGGGAAGACTTCTCTCCAGAGTTTGGACGCAAATTCCTCAGTTACTTTCCTGGGAATTGAGGGAAAGGATATCGATGTGTGCCCCACCAACAACTGGATGGTAAGATACATTGGATCCTAAGTTATATTATTTCTTCGCTAGCTGTAAAATTAATGGTACCTTTAACCTCGCGCTGTATATACCTACTAGTAGTTTCTTTTTATTCTTATTCCTGTGTAGTATATAGTTTAAGTCTTACGTCTGTTAGTTTTGTGTCTATTAAATGAATCATTCATTCTATAATAGACCGAATCAGCCATTATTAAAGAACTTGCAAACGAGAGTGGGTTTTGAGGTGTTGGCCACCCCAATAAAGCTACTGCCTGCTGCTAGAGGCCTGGGCAAAAGGCAGAGACTTAGCTAAACCCTCACATCCATTCGTAACAGTGACTGACAGGGAACTCCATAAGCAGAGCCTACAGTGAAAGCCCCAGAAAACTCAGATGCAAGTGGGACTTAAGGACTCCCACATGAAGGAGGGACTTCATAAACCTTGGATTTCGGTAGGAGAAAGACAAATAGGACCTGTTTCTCTGCTCTCCTTTGAAAGAGGGTAGAGACAAGAAAGTATTAGGAGAGTGAGAAAGTGTTAGGAGAACGAGATTTCCCTTGCAGCAAGATGTGGATCAGGAAGGAAAATTTTCTGCAAAAACCAACTCTGGTAGTATTCCAAAACCAGTAACTGGTAAGAAAAGATGAAGACAAAGGGAAAAATAGGAGAATCTAACGATGGAAGTTCTCACTTCTCTATTAAGAATGAAGAATCCATTTGCTCCCTTCTCTGACTAATAACAAACAAAAAGTGCATTCATTAGAGAGACCGCTGCAACTGAAAGCCAAGTAGTGTCTTAATTAAAACTCCAAAAGTAATAAAATGATCATTAATAATCTAGCACTGTAAGAAAGCTGGAGCTGGGCAAATGACAATCATGTAGACCCTCCCAAAAAATAGACACTGTTAAATGCTTGGTAGTTATCTGCCACTGGCTCAGTCTCACCCTGCTGCAGCTTCTTCAGTCTTTCAAAATTTGCATGTGACACATTTTAGTTAGATATGCAGTTGTCAGCAGCCACTTAATTACATTAGAAGAAATATGTAGATATATAATATATATGACATCTTGTAAGACCGGAAGATATTAGGTAAGTTTCTGCTTTTGAAAGAGATTTTTTTTTCTAAATCTTCCTAATAAATCAGTTTGCCAAGACATCCCTTTGGGAAGTCAGTGGCAGGAACATGAAATACAAGATCAGCAAATTATTAAAATACTGATATAGTAACTCAGAGCTGAGCAACTAATGAGCTGTAAAGTTCACTTCTAAAAGCAGGATACATACATTAAACATATCCACAGTATTTTTTCTGTTTATTATAAATATTAATTTAGAGTGGGAAGGTGAACTGTGAAAAATAAAAATCAACTCTGATGGATTCTGATAAGATCCTTTTAAGGATCAAATTTCTCTGGAATAATACATAGTGACTGAAGACACAACTCTGCCAGGTTTGGTATTAAAATGCATTTTAGCATCATGGTGAATCCTAAATTAGCTCAATGACAGATGAGCAGAAGCAGACAGATGAGTTTCAATTTACCGAACAAACTGAACTGCTACTCACATTGCAAAACTAATCCAAAATTACCATAAATTAAAGCTATTTTAAATAAAGGTAAAAATATGGAAAGCCATCAGTTATTCACATATGCAACACTGTCAATGAAATTCCTTCAAAGAAAACAAATGCCAAATTTTTACTGCAGCACACAATATTTTTGTTTCATCCATCACAACATGCTCTTTCCCTCTGATAAAGAAGGACACAGTAGTTTGTAGAAATGCTAATGAGTACAAGAAACCCATTGTATATTGTATGTCTCTTCTGCCCACAAACCTGCCATTCCCTTGTGATGCTCTAAGTCTCAAAGCAGGAATGGACACAACACAACAGCCTGCACTCTGTAAAACAGAGAAGACATCATCGGTGCTGCAAGGGTTTCCAGAACAGGCATTTACATGCCAGTCCCTACCTAAAAGCAGTAGCTGTCATGATCAAATGCTTATCTTGCTATTCCTAATCTTTAGCATGCTTGGTATTTAGCAAACATGAGTATATTTGAACCTCTCTGATAATTTAGTGAAGGTTGTTGTGAAGTGAAAGCTCAGTCAAAGCTGGAAAAAGATACTATTGGTAACCTTTTAAGACTTGGTATTTGCAGTTACTTACAAAACTTCTTCACAAGGGAACAGATAGATTAATAAAAATATGATGTGTTTCCTACAGGGAACTTAGACACTTACTCATTGGCATAACTAAACCAATAATTCTGTTAATGCACTAGATGTGAATCTCAGTAAGTTTACCTAAGACACAGACATATGGCAGCAAAAAAGTGTCAATAAGGAACAAACTGGGACATTAAACCAGCAAAGGTATTGACCTTGCAAGCAAAACCCCAAACAGAGAGAAGATGATAAAAGAAAAGAAGCTGCAAAAAAAACCTGCCTCTATAGGATACTTATAAAGTGAGCAGTGTAGAGAATTTAAAATACAGATAGATTCCACAGGGAAAATATTAACTATGAACCGTTAATGACAACAAAAACAACTTCAGCTGGGAAGACTCCAAGATGAAGAAAACTATGTACCTGTGCTCTAGTTGGGATCTTTTCCTGTTGTACAGTCTTGGATGCTGGACTTTATTTTGACCTAATAATACTCCTCACGTTGTCATAGTTCTTCAAAACAAACAAATAAATAAGAATAAAAAAACAACCACTCCCTCCTGTAACACCAAAAAAGCCTGAATTTGTACTGTCAGTCACAAATGCTTGATTCAAAAAGGTGAAATTAACGTGCTGCAGCACACGCAACATTTTAATAGTGGCTTTAAGAACATCAGATTCCTCCTGAATCCAATTACTACCTACAAGAACGAAGTTGAACTCCCTCTGATGCAACTGTTAAAGAATTCAGTTGTTCTTCAATGTACTGTCAGGACCAGTAACCAACTCTGAAGAAGACTACTCTAGCACATTTTCCTGAATGGGGAAAATCAGTCTGCACAGTGATTCAGGTGGCCCTTTGCCATGTCAACTGGATGACTGCCTGGCCCTTTTTTCTAGAGTTAGATGCAATTAAGATATTACTGTTGACAAACTATAACTCTAACTTCCAAGAGGAAACAGCAATTTATTCAAATAGAAGTATGATACTGATGTTCACAAGTAATATTTTTAAAAGCATTTGTGGACAGAGAACATTTCAATTTCCCATTAAAAACTCAATTTTACCTCAAAAAATTTCTGTCATTCAAAAAAGATGACCTAATTTTCTTTTCTCTCTCTCCTTTCTCTTTTTCAAACTTTTTCTTAGGTATTTGGTGCACAGTAGTTTCCATTTCTGATTTTCATACTGTTTTGGAATGGGAACAATCTTGAGCCCCAGACTCAAGGTCTGTTCCATGATCATTTCATTTTTAGCTTAAAGCATATGTTAATGAAGACCAAGAAAGCATGTGCACACTATTGCATGTCTCTCCTTCTTGAACATATTCATATTTTTTAATATACTGCCCACAAATACATGGACCAAGCTTCTTTATTTGTGCTAACTCTCAAAACAGGGTCACTTTCATTGCTTGAATGATTTATTTATTCTAATATCCAAGGGAACATGTAGGAAGGAAGAAAAATGTTAATAATTAAAAGTTAGACGTGAAAACTAAAAACTGTAATTCCATAACTGCTCACTCCAATGAACTAAACGTCCATCAGGCACAGCTCCTCATCCTGAATGCCCAGAGTCTCTGAAGTGGTCAGATCAATTCTTCATTTTGCAGAAACTTGAAAGCCACTATTATAAAAGGGTATCTGTGGAGCAATGCTCTTCTTTCAAACGAGAAGTTGTCAGGACAACAGAGTCTGACTGCAAGTATCTTGCAACAAACAAAACAGCAACCTCCAGGGAACGACATCAGTCAGCAGTAAAGGGAATTTATGGCCAGAAGCAACACACAGAGTCACAGTTTCACTGCAACATCCATCTTGTATCGAGCACCGTTGGATCTCTGAAGTGCTGAAGGGCTTGTCAGTCTTACTGGACACATACGTCTGAGAGGAGTCATAGAATCATAAAATCGTTTGGGTTGGAAGAGACCTTTAAAGGCCATTGAGTCCAACCCCGTCATGAGCAGGGACATCTTCAACTAGATCAGGATGCTCAGGGTTCCAGCTAACCTGCCCTTAAATATATCCAGGGATGAAGCATCCTCTACTTCTCTAGGCAAACTGTGCCATTGTTAAACTTTTCTTTCTTACATTCTATTATCAATCTGCCTTCTGCAGTTTAAAACTCCTTGCCCTACTGCAACAGCCCTGCTGCAAAATCTGTCCCCATCTTTCTAATAATCCCCCTTCAAGAACTGAAAGGCTGCTATAAGGTCTACATGGAGCCTTCTCTTCTCCAGGCTAAACGATCCCAACTCTCTCAGCCTCTGTCCATAGGAAAAGTCTTCCAGCCATCTGATCAACTTAGTATCCCTCCTCTGGATCCACTCCAAGAGGTCCATGTCCCTCCTCAATGTGCTGAGGATTCCAGAGTTGGATGATTGGGTCTCACTAGAGCAGTGGTTGAGAATCACCTCATTAGACCTGCAGGCCACTCTTTTGATGCAGCCCAGGATACAACTGCCTTTCTGCGCTGTGAGTGCACACTGCTGGGTCATACCCAGCCTCTCATCAACAGCACACCCAAATCCTTTTTGGCGGGGCTGCTCTGAATCCCTTCATTCCCCATCCTGTACTCATACTGGGAACTGCCCGCACCCAGGTGCACTTGGCCTTGTTGAACCTTGTAAGATTCCCATGGGCCTATTTCTCAAATTCATCTAGGTCCCTATGGATGGCATCCCATCTCTCATGCTTGTGAGATGCACTCAGCTTGGTGTTATCTGCAAAGTTGCTGAGAGTGTGCTTGCTCCTGCTGTGTCTGCTAATGGAGATATTTAACAGCACTGGTCCCAATACAGAACCCTGAGGGATACCACTTTTCACTGATGTCCGTGTGGACTTAAGTCATTGACCACCACCTGCTGGATGTGACCATCCAAGCAATTCCTCATCCACCAAAACAGTTCACCCATCAAATCCATCTCTTTCCAATTTAGAGAAAAGGATGTTCTGGGGACCATGTGTCCTGGGATGAACCATAACGCTACTGCATTCCATATCTATCTGTGTCCAAGAATTGTTAGTCTCCTTAAGACTCTGCAGCCAGGGACCTTGTGTGTGTGATGGGATGCTACTGTGGTATTTTTAAATTCGGCCCTCCCAGGCAGCTTCCAGTCCTTTGCTGTGTGGTATTTGTTTTGTGGGCTGTTTGGTCTTTGCTCAAGCAAAGGCTTTTCTTCTCCTTTTGGGATCACTTTTTGACTTTTTGTCTTTGGTTTTTTTCCCCATCTCAAGAGAGAGTGCAGTTAGCAGGTTTGAGTTGCCTTGGAGCGAGTTCTGTGGGTGTCTGCCAGTCACCATGGGCAGCCCCACTCCAGCAAGCCAGTCCAAATCGATCAGCTGCCTGCTCCAGGAGAGAAGCCTACGGGAGCAGAGCCTCTCTCTCTCTCTCTGGCAGTTTTGGCTTCACAACCAGAGCCACCCATAAAGACTACATTTTGCAATTAGAAACTCCTTCAAAGTGAATTTGCAAACTCTGCTGGCAGCGAAAAAAGCCAGAGAGTTCCTGGAGCCAGGCCACCCCATGCTGGCAGCAACTGACTGGTCTTTTTCCCCCCACCCCACAGGTGCAGTGTAGAGCACAGCAACAGCAGCAGCAGCAGAGCCTGCAAACAGCAGGAGGAAGCAGCAGGCAGACCCCACATGAGCCGGCAACTCTTCATCTGCTGCTAGAACTGCTCTGTAAAGCTCCTGCTTTCTCAGGAGGGATGCGACAGAATCTCGTTCCTCTGTCCTACAAACCTGAGGCTGTCCCTGCCATGTGCTGTCTCAGAAAGGGCATTTCTGGTGCTTCAGGTCCCTCTTTGTTCCAGTGGGGTGTGAGTTTTTTGCAGTTTGGTATCTAGAAATTATTTATCTTTTTTTTCTTGCCTGTTGGCATTCTGTTTGTTAGTAATGTGTTCTTTTTTCACTTATATCTACTCATATCTTGTTCCTTATTGGTGGGAAGGGATTGGCTGGAATGAAGGAGGAGGTTACTCATTTCAGAGTGCCCATCTCTTTAAACTGTCTCAAACCAAGACACCATGTCAAAGGCCTTACGGATCAAAAGAGATGACATCCATAGCTCTTCTCAAGCACACCAACATAGCCACTTGATCATAGAAGATCACTAGATTGGTCAGGCAGGAACTGTGTTGGTGAAGTTGTGCTGGCTGCCTGCAATCACTTCCCTTTTTGAGTAAACATATTTCAAACCACTTTTTTTATAAGTCTCTACCCTTTTCTGTAAAAGAAGCTTTACCAAAACTTACCTCTGGGTACTTCAGTTTTAAAGATTTATGCAATTCTCGAAAACGACTGTACCGCCGAAATACTGTCCATGTCTCATCCAAGACTGTTATCTGGAGCAGACAATATAAAAAGAAGAAACAGAAGTAAACCGAGACTGCACACAATGCTAAAACTCATGAAGTATACAAGATTCTAAGATTAAAATGGGCAATTCTTAGTTGTCTTAAATCCAAAACCTTTTGTAAGTTTACTTAATTTTTCTTTCATTACAGTGACAGAACCATATTTAATAAGGAGCACTGATTGCAAAGCAAAAAACACCTGAATGCATTTATTCCTTATTCCACAGTGGTTTGACAAGACTGTATACACATTAAAACATCCCAAATCTCCGATCACTTCTTGGTGCAGCTATTTGACTCTCAGCATTACAATCAGAGGGTGTTCCATTAATGAATAAATAACATCCAGAATAAGTATAGTGTAGCCTCTTGAAATATTCACAGAAATTTATATTTTTATACATAGATACTGACAATTAATAAATACACATTTCTTGGACACACAGAGTTCATTACCACATAGAATGGGATTCCAGTCTGTAGGGTAAAATATTATACAAGTTTTCAGTAGAAGATATTCCTTTAAAACACTCTTGGTCTGTGTCTTCAATATGGTGATGAACATCCCATTTATATAGGAAGTTTTGTTAAAATCAACATAATTAGTCCTATGAATAGAGTGCATAACAATAGGAGCAGAGAGGGAGGGCAAACCAACCTTACCATCAGTTATTCACAAAATTCTTACTAGAACTGAGATACTAAACACTATCTGAAATTAGGTGAAATTAAGGACATTTCTAAGTGGGTCATGAAAGTGTTGTGACTAGAGCATTTGACCTTACAGTCAAAAGTCTTTGTGCTGCTCTGGTGATCCAAGGCTACCAAGAAGACAAGCTGCAGGGTGAGTGAACATTATTCTACACTGACTAGCAGAGATGGAGAGAGTCAACTGGCGTTGCTTAAAACTGAACACTGCTACGTTTTGAATCAAATAGGCCTAATGTATGGCATTACCCCTGTCTAGGCATGATTTTATGCAGGGAGATAAAAAAAAGCAATTTCACAAAACACATTTCACACAGACACAGGCTTTTTAACCTTAAAGTGACTCCTAAAATTCGCAAGTCGTTCTCTCACTACTGAGTGTACCAAAATGTTATGGAGGCAAAGAAAGCTGCAATGGAATAGGATAACTGAGTAAGACAAACAGAAATCAGAGCAACAAAGCCAGAGGAAACCAGTGTCCAAGCACCAATCCTACCCCATGCTGGCAACAAGCTCACCTCTCATCCACCCTTCTCCATCCCTGCTGCCTTTGCTGCTGTATACAGAACAGGGAAATCAGGGGAAGTGTTTTGAAAAACAGAAATTATTTTGTGTTTGATGACAAGAGGAATGATATTTGGAGTGGGCTTTTTCCTATTTTTACCTCAATTTTAAACTAAAAATGAAAGCAAGCAAAACTGGCCTTCTCAAAACTTTTCACAAACATTATAACATAGATTCTTCTAGCTTATAACCACAATAAAAACTCATTATTTCTTAAAAAATTTGTCTTTCATATCAGCAGTAAGCTTCACTGCTACTAGGAGTCACCATCCCTTGAAGTGTTCAAAAAAGGATAGATACGGCACTTGAGCACATGGTTTAATGGTGAACATGGTTGGTGCTGCTGGGTTGACATTTTCACTTGATGATCTTAAATGTTTTTTCCAACTTTCACAATTCTGTCATTTTAGGACACCTGCACAACGGACTATATTCCCTCAACATATTGTTAACAATGTCACAAACTTCACAACTCAGCTGAACAGATTTAACATTCATAGGCAGGTTTAACTAAAAAGAATGCATAACTATCAGGGAATATGCACATTACATTGATCTCAATGAACAAACTAAACATTCTGTTCTGAAAAATTAAGGCAGAGGACTGTGTGATTTCAGTGTTCAAGTAGACAGTGGTCAAGTGTAATAGCTAATCATGAAACAAAGATGTTACTCGTTGCTGCATTCTTTTTGCTTTAATTCTGTCTTTTGATATCTTAGAGTTGTGAAAATTTGCCGTGATAATTTTATTTGTATATGATCTTTATTCAAAAGGGACCTCTTTTTTCCCAGAGGTTTTCACAGAAGGAGGAGCAACCTAGCACAAGCCATCCAGGACTCCTCCAGCCACAAAGCCTGGGGAAGAGCAGGCATGTCATGTGGCTGTGCCTCTCACAGCTGTCTAGGTGATAGGGTGGCACCAAACTCACCCAAATCAAATTGCCTGCAGCCAATTATTTATGAGCTTTCATCTACAAAGTTTAATAACTAGTTAGAGATGGACAGGAACGAAAATACCAAAGCCATGCATCTGTGCTGCTTGAGAACTGTTTTGGTGGCTTGGATTGACCTGACTTGGTACCTGGCATCCTCTTTGTTTACTTTGCTTTCTTTACTTTCCAAATTCTTGTAACAAGACTAGGAGGTAATTCCAAAATTGTATTGTTGTTATAGGTGGTACTATTGAAAAACAAATTTCAATGCTAAACAAAGTCTTAACTGACTCCCAAAGCACAGCAATATTATTAGGACAGACAGAATCAAACTCCACTTGTGTAAAGAGAATTACATTGCACCTGGCATAGCAATAGCAATTCTAGAACAGGGCCTTCTACTCATGCAACTGATCCAACAAGTTTGGGTTGGGATTATTTTCCTCCATTTAAAAAAACCTGTATGACAGACTATACGCTCTGTAAGAATGGGACAGGGACATATGCAGATGTTTTGAACAAGTAAAGCAATTTTGAAAAGCCCTTTACTTTTTATATAATTTGCTAATACAGTTAAAAGTATTTTCTTAAGAACATAAAACATATTGTTAGGTAATCTGCAAGACAGATTTTGGAATATTCTTATGTAGGCACTGCTGTGGTCCTAGATTTGCCTCAGAATTCTGGGTTGTTTTGTTTCTCTCATTCAAAGGGACCATTTCCCATGTAAAACCTATAAATCTGAAAGGAGATATCACAGTCCTGTCTCCTTATCTTTTCTTCTTATGATGACTGATAGAAAATAACCTAGGACACATTTTCAATCGATTCCACTGTAAAGCACATCACAGAACTTGTCCTCCGTCTGCTGCATAGCAACAGAAGTAACACCATGGTTAGGGGAGAAAAACGCAATACTCCACCTGATTCTGAAAGCAATTCAGAAAAAAAACCCAGGAAATGCCAAATTTCTTTGTCTAGGCTGGTTAAACTCTCTACAGTCATCATGAGAACTCGTATTACTTCAAACGGACCTTGCTGAAACTGTTCCTCACACTACGAAAACAGCATCTGAAAAGCTAGAAGTTTTCTAAAAATTTCTTATAACCTTTTTCTATTTATTATTGAGGGTACTAATCTGGTAAGGTTGATAGAATATTAGACTTTTTACTAATTTAGGCCCTTATAGGGCATGCATCATTTTCTTAAAGAACTATCTATCAATGAAAACTGCCTCTCCTTTATTCCCACTCTGCAATAGTTCACCAAACTCAGAAAGAAGTTTAGACTAGAAATGTGGACTTTTTCAGCAGATCCAACACAGCATCTGGCTGAACAGAAATGCAACTGGTTCTGAAGGAAAGCATTGCTTTAGGGTGCATCTTCCTGGATCTTTTCTTATAGAGAACTTGTCAGACATCACTAAAACGCTTTGAAACACAAGAAAACCAGTTTTGAAAGAATATCAAACAGGATAAATAAAAGGAGGGAACGCAGAACAATGAGGGAAAGCTGAATAAGAATGAGAAGGCTTTCACTATTGTCAGAGGATCTCTGCAGGGCTGTGCATGATTCCAGACTTCGTCTCCATCATCTGCTCTCAGAAGACCTGCATGTCTTTATGAGAGCTGAAGTTCCACCTTTCCTGCTGCCTTGGTGCTCCTTCTGCCAACCACAGGTACTGTCTGCAACCATGGGCACTGTCTGTAACAGATGCCACTGGTTTTATTGATGCAAAAGCTCTTCCCACACACTGTTTCTAGCACAGCCTTGTCTGAATATCCTGCATATGACACAACATGAAAGGAAGGGGAGAATACAAGAGTAGTTCTCTGGCATACTAATTCAGCTCTAACATAAATATGTTTAGACCTGATTGAGCTGTTTCATCATGTCTTTAAAGACAACACATAAAACTGTCACTCAAATGGAAACTTTTTTGGAAACTAATCAATTCATACAGAATACTTAATAGCAGACTAGCACAAACAGCTCCATGACATATTCCTGCTGCAAAAGAAGGCGCTGTCTTAGCTCTAATAAATTATCTGTTTCTTCCTGTTCTGAATTCTCTCCAGTCAGTTCTTGTGGGACTCACTCAACATCTTTAATTAGGATCTGTATCCAGTGAAAGAACCTGAGTGGATGGAACATCTTGCTAGCCTGTTCCCATACATGTCTGTATCAACAGGATGCTGAACCTGCACTAAAAGAAAATATTGTTGGGTAGTATGTTAGGGTTGGAAGACTTATGAATTGACCATGACACTGCCACGGAAAGTGGAACACATTCTCTCTCTTCTGGAATATAAACAAAATAATCTTTACCACTGCGTGTCACAAGAAGAAATTTATATATTTCTTATACACAGAAATTTATTATATTTGTTCCTCTATGTAACAATATGCACAATTTAACTACAAACACAATGACTAGAAACATCTGTTGAAGAAAACACCTCTGAGATAGCTAGGATTCACAGTTTTGGAGACTGTCTTAAAATTCAACTCAATCACCACTTGTCACTTTGTCAGGTTCCAAAGTGCTGTGACATGCAGATAGGTCAGCTGCCCATTTTCCCGAAAGCAAGAGGAACCTTGCTTGAAGAAAGCTTACTTGGGACCTGGCAAAGGAAATGAGATTAGCAACACCTCAGTCATTTCCCACAACTGACATATATTTCAGGTGACCTGAAAATAAACTTGAACTAAGTGAAGTAAGGCTGAAATCAGGAATTGTTTTGACAGCTGACATGGTATTCTGACCTATGAGGAAGAGATGAAATGAACAGGTACATGTTCTCCCCCCTCTGCCACATTATCCTGATTTCTAAGACAAAAAAAATACAAACCCACTATTCCATGTGTTCTAATTTTCTATAGAATAACTGTAGGAGCTTCTGAAGATTAATACTCAAATAATAAGATTAATAAGATCAAAGTAGAGCTGGGAGCTCTGCAGGGAAAAGGTTTAAAACAGTAAAGTTTGTGGAAGGTCTGTGGATTGTAGCGTGGAGCTAAATCCTGACTACAGCAGAAGCAATCCACTGTGACACACAGGAAAAAGCATTAACAGTCGATTGATTCATGTGAGGGAATGACTATAGGAAACATCCCCAAAACTGCAAAACTGCGCATATTCTTTCAAGTGCTCCTTCATGCTAAGATCTTGTAGAGGCTGACATGGGTTTTACTGATGAAGGCAGATTATTTGGAAAAGAAAGCCATCAACATATTCAGAACAGAAGCTACCTTTTTACTTTACCCATCTTCACTAACCATTACCAAGTCTAGTAAATCCCATGTGCTGAAAATTTTTGGTGAGTAGAAGAGTCCTTGGGGAGGTTTCATGTGCACTTACTCATCTCTTAGCATCTCCCTGGGTCTGGGTTTTCACTAGCCCCAAGAAAATCAAAGTTCAACAGGCAAAAGGAGGTATTTCACCCACAAATGTTTCAAAATTAAAATTTAATTAGCATAAACAAAGCTTTGACTGCCCATCTTAACAAGAACCTTTTCAAAAGAGAGCACAGTTCAAAAATGGTCCTTCACACTGCAAGGTCGGTCACTCCTCCACTTCACAGCAGCTAACAAAGCATTTGGCAGCACATTCAGTAAAGGAGGCTGCTAGTTCTGTCTCTGATGCCATGTACATCACTTATGCTACATGTCCACACACACTGAGAACACATTTCCAATTAGACTTTAGATTTTGCTTTGAAAAAACACTGGCTGCATATCACAGGAAACAAAATTAATATGCTTTTTTCCCCTCCAGCATTTCTGCGCAGAAGATCAACTGAGAAAGCCACTAGAATGGAGAAGAAGCAGGTAAGAATATGGAGAAGGAACACGTTGGAAATGCAGAGTGGGAAGAATCAGAACAACAGAGAGCTTGAAAGGAACCAAGCCTCTGTCGTGCATACGTGTAAAATAATTATGCTTTCACGCTTTCATTATTTCAGGTTAAGCCTTTTCTATGCCTGACACTTGCATCTCAATAAACAGCTTTCCTATAACCAATATGCATTTAATCCTCATATCTGTAACTCTTCAAATTGAACTGACATTGGCTCTGGAACTGCTCACCGTAAGAGTTTGGCCACTAGCCTCTGTACAATCAACCCACTTGGAAAATATTTGTCTTTATAGTGTCCTATACTGTGCATTCTTCTCACCACCTCTCCAACAGCATTGAGGACACTTACGTAAGAGAAAGAGAACCAAAAATTGCACTTAGTGGAACAAGAGCATTAAAGAAAAGCAAATAATAAGCACTTACCTTTATTTCAAACTCATAGTGTTCATCCTTTCCCTGCCCACACAGGACATACCGTGGAATACTAATTTTAATTGGGTCCTTTAGGTCATCTGGATTTGCTCCCAGTGAACGACAGACCATCCGCTTTCATGTACATACCAAATAGGGAGAACAAAGGAAAACGAAAATCACTACACAAGGGAAAAAAGTAAAGAACTTCACTGAAAATGAAAAAGTGTTCTTGGCCAGAGGAGCCAGAAAAGAGGAGGCAGAAATCACTTCTAAAATGAAGGAGTTCTTTGAAAACAAAGTTAATCTTGTTTTATAAGCAAGCCCTAGCATTTTTTATGCATACAAAAATTAAGGTGAAGTGTATTAAAAAGCATTCCTTTATTTGAAAAGGCATTTTCAGCTTAAGTATCAAAAACAAGGGAAAGCAGAAGACTTTTTACCTCCCTTAAAAAAAAAAAGTGTATAAATCATGCTTTCACAGTTAACTCTAATTTTTGTATGTCTATCTTTTATAACAAACATGTTTACAATATCATGCAAAGCTGCAGGGGTCTAGGCAATTCAGAAAGCTCCTAAACTTTAAAAATTCAAACCCATTTTATAATTAAATAAGCAATCCACTATCGAAACAGTTTCCTACTATTTTTTTAAATCATATCTGAATCCCAGAAAACTCAACAATGATAAATTTGCAAAGTCTGGACACAACAATCTAAAATGTTATTTGCAATAACGGCTCATTCCTCTGACAGCCAGATGGAATGTGTAACTCTGAAATTATGTCAAAAATAAAGTATCTTTGCAACTGAAAAGATTAATGCTTTGCAGTCACTATGTCCAAAAGTAGAATAAGCATTTAGAGTGAAAAAGTACAGAAACTGCCTTTAACAAAGTCCTCTACTTGCTCCATTGAACATGTCTGGCCTGAAAACATTAATGAACAGGCACTTTAAAAAAGTAACAGCAGCATAACAAATAGAAGTTAACAACAAGAAAAATTGAAAAACTATCACTTTAAAGTTATAACTATGTTATATATTTGTATTTAGCACTGCTATCCATCACTTGAGCTGTAACTGTATTCTCAACATTCATCTTCTTTGCAGCAACTTCTGGTGACTTCCAGTACACATAAGACTGTGTAGGAGTTGGAGAAGAATTTGAAACTCATTCATAAACACCTTTGCCTGCTACAGACAGCCTTTTGACAAACTCATGGCTCTCAGGAACAGGAGGCTGTTATTTCATTGCCAGTCAATTACAAGTGACAATGTAATTTCCCTTAACATTAGCATTAACAAGAGTGAAAAAGAAAATACAAAGAAAGGGAACTTTTGTTCCGCTGGCGTTATCCAGAGTATATTTACCAGAAACTTTTTTATTTTAAGAAACCATAAAAAAAGTTTATGTTTGAATGGAAAAATATTTTTAGCGACCTTTGTTTTCACAACAAATATTGTCTCCTGCTCATTTTGCTCTTCTGTAATTACTGCCCACATTACTGGCTTTTCAGCTAAAACTCATTTCTGGAGCACTGAAATGTAAGCTGTTCTCTCCTTGTTTTCATTGCCCTGAAAACAACATCATCTGTTTTGAAACAGCAATAAAACCATAAAGCCACTCTTAAAGCCATCTTTGTCAACATGTAATTTATTGGCAGTCATTTTCAGAGAACTATTACAAACAGCTAATAGAGAGAAAAACAATCTCAAACATAAAGTGTTGTGGAAAACGTGCCCTAATACATTAAATAAAGCTTTGATATTCATAAATAACAATATTTATGCTTACTTTACATAGTAAAAATAGCAGAAATATTAGAATAAAATATACTGCTATAAAGTTCTTTTTAATGAAAGAGCAGAGTATTCATTGAGTTAGATTTTTTAAAAAAGCACAGAAGAGGAAAAGTATTATTGGGAAATGCAAGATGCACAAACATTTAACTGTGGAGTATAATCAGAAAATAAACTGGTTGCAAAACTGATTTCCTTTAACAGCCTTGATCAAGACAATCCTCTCAGATAGCGCCACTCCATGCTGACTTTGGGCAAGGCCCAGAAGAAATGCCTTAGCGATGTCATTGAAGGAGCCACTCCTGAGCAGGACTGACACGAGGATACTACTCTGTCTATTCATTTGTGTACACATTCTTTGTTTAAAAAACCCCACAGTATCTCAAAATAACGTGACACATTTTGCTCATTTTTAAGAAAGTAGAAATGTAACAATAAAAACTCCCATAATTCTCTATCCAAACAAGTGCTCATCCTTCCAGACATAACTTCCCTACCCAATGTAAGCTATTTCTTTTTAAATCCCATGTGAGTTACATTATCATGTCCTAACATATGGTCAAAACAAATGGGAAACGTTCTTATACTAGCAGAGAGACTGAAGTCTAACTGTGTCTAGCAGATTTCACCTCTACTGGCAATATGCTTACAGAATTTAGAATTTCAGATTAGATACCACTATTTTTTCTGCCAAGAACCATCTTCCTCAAACAAGGCAGATGGCATATTCAAGCAACAGGACTCAAAAGATATTCAGCTCCCCTTACAAGGGAAGAAACAAAAGATAGAAGACAACAGCTTATTTATTATTCAAGCATCTGACAGGGGTAACAGGTAAAATACCCCTTGTCCTAAGCTAGAGGAAAGCCTCGACTAATGGAAATCTTTTACTAATGTCCAATAGCTCCATCTTTTCTTGGCATGTAGCAATAAGAAGACTGTAAGAGATGCAATCTCACAGCATCAACAACCCCATCAGTAAGCAAGCAGAGAATGATGAAAGTTAAGCAAACACATTACATGGACAGAACTCTAGCATTAAACTCACTCCATCTGTCAGGCAGTGTCCCCATTTGTCAACCACCAAGTTAGAGCATGAGAAACGTGCACATAGATGATAGACCCCAAAACATCTGTCCTGCCACAGCAGCATGACCAAAGGTTGAAATGCTATTTAAAGCACAACTCCTTTTGCACTTGTGACAAATTTTGATATGAAAGTGCAATAAACCTTAAATGTAAAACTCTGAAGAAGAGAACTGTCAATGCTAATATTCCCAAAATTGCATGTATAAAAGTTGTAAACATCTGTAGTATTAAGAGCATAGAGTGAAAAGAAGATTAAAAAAAATCTACAGATGTTTTGAAATATTGAGATCAAGGGCATGAGTAAATGAGCAGCATGAAAAACAAAGATAATCAAAAAGATTAAGGAAAAGACAATCGAGGAGGAATAGAGAAGACATTAATGAAGATAGTATATGGAAGGAGCCAGAAAACACAGCCAAAACGGAAATCAGAAGACAGAGATGTAATTATAGTTTTCATACACCTACCATCTAACATAGGAGCATTTGATTTCCTCACTTTCCCAAGGAATTGTATGTACAGCATATCAGAGATCTACAAAATGGAAGCACTCTAGTAAAAATTGTCATTGCTTAGATGTGTGTACACAGTCTGTGGTATTCCCTTAGAGCTCAAAGGTCCCTTTTCTCTATTGATGTAAAAAAAGGGGGGAGGGGGGAAGGTTTTTATCAATATTTATTAGCCTTTTATTTTGAATGTATCTAAACGTATTTGGATTTCAACACCCAGTCAGATGCATAATTAGCCAAATGGCTTCTTCACTTGAACTGAATGTTAATTTCCCGGTTTCTGAAGGGATATGCAAACTGTTTTGAAGAATTGATGGGATGACTGTCAGCTGAGTTTTATTTCTTTTTCGCACTATTTAGGAACACCACTTTCTGAATCAAGTCCAACTTTGCTCCTTCTAGAAAACACAAGCTCAATTTTTGTGCAATTCTCTTTGTCTGGCAAAACTGCACAACGGGTATCATTCAAACTGTGCAACCAAAGGCTGCCAAATTGTGATCGCTGGCATGAAGCATCCAAAATGTTAGGTGCAGAAAAAAAGACATTATTTTCCTTTAACATACCTATATGAGTAGTAGTAAGAACAACACCCCTATACACAGTCTGCTTAGCACAGTCTACTCTCACTGATGTATAAAGCAGTACATGAATGTCACCTAATAAAGGTTTAATACTTCCCATATTTTCATTGAGTAAGTAAACCAGATCAGCTAACTCAGTTTGAAATTTACAGGACAATCGTACTCCATTTGAAAAAACTAATTCATTTATATCTGAAGTCCAGTCCAGTGAAAGCTGCATAAAAACATCTTTCAAGAGCTAGTGATTTAAATAAACATCATCATCCACTGTAACAATCAAACTTCTCATTATGTTGCTGCAAATTCTTTGACTGAAATGTTTGTTACAGGTAAATATTGTGAGCAAACCATCTTCAGCAGAACACAGAAGTCGAATATTCTGTCCAACTTGAATCTCCTTTATAGTGCCAACAGAAACCTCATTAGACATTGACAAGGAGCTCTGGCAGGCACCTTGTTTGGCTGACAAAACAACATACAGAATGGAACTGAACAAAAGCAAGCAAGCAGGTTCTGGGTCCAGTTTTCTGCAACTGCCAACACCGAGCCAGTAAATACCTTTCAACTCCTCCATCCTAACAGAAATTTGAGTTAAAGCACAGATGAAAAATTCCAGCACTTTCTCCAGAGAACAGACCTGAAGTTTCAAAAAGACATCATGAAAATGCACAAAGTTCTGTCTTAACACTAAATTCTTTTCTAGCTCTTTGTTTTTCCAACGGCATGCAAATTCTTCAGGGGTGTTTCTCACAAAGGCATCGAGATCTCCATGGTTATGCATGTTGTGACAGCCTCTTGCACGGGGGATACAGGTTGAATGACATTTTCAGTATGAGCTTTGGAACCATCACTAGTGTAGGACATGTCTTGATTCATGCCTGACTTGAGGAACACATTTACTTTCAAGTTTCTTATAAATGGCAGATTTTTTATTAACGATACTGCTTGGGAACTGTCGTGGGTTGGATGCTGGCCAAAGGCCAGTGCACTCACGAAAAAATTATTTATTCATTTTCCTCTGTTATAGTTGAACAGAGGAGGGGAAAGAGCAGTTTGTAAAAACTTCATGGAGTGAGATAAGGATTAGGAGAAAACACCTTAAGGATAAAAACAGGCTCAAGACTTTAAGAAAGTATAAAGAAAAATTTATTAACAGAATTAAACGAGGGTAATGAGAACGAATATAAACCTTTAGAACACCTGCCCCCCCCCCCTTCTGACCTTTTTTCCATTGACAGTGCAGGGAGACAAAACATGAGGGTTGTTTTGGTCAGTTTGTCACCTTTAAAAAAAAAAGTAAATATTCTTTCAGTTCATTTAGGGAGTGGAGTCTCTTTTGTTACGTCATGGGGTCCTTCCCACGAGAGACAGTTCTTTGTGAACTTTTTCCAGCGTGGTTCGAAATCTCACAAGAGCAGTCCCGTCTGAAAAAAAAACCTGCTGCAATGTGAGACCCTCTCACAAGCAAAAATAGTCTTCCCACAACTGCTTTTCTTCCTTGTGGGCCAAGAAGTTCAAGGGGTGCAGTCTTTTAAGGATGC
>VWPU01002545.1:0-33579 GCA_013398955.1 Callaeas wilsoni | reverse complement strand
GCTGCTGCGCCGCGGCCTGGAGCTGCTGGAGCCGCCGGGTGAGTCCGCGGGCCGGGACTGCGCGGGCGGGCGGAGCGTGGCTCCCCGGAACGGCTGCAGTGACTCCGTCCCTCTTCCCGTTGCAGGCCGGGCAAAGGCGCCGCCGGGACCCCAGCGAGGCCGGGCCGGCCCCAGGGCGGCGGGCGCGGCGAGGCGGAGGAAGCGGGCACCGGAGCCCAGCAGGAACAAGGCCACGGTCAAGGGCAGAGTCGTGAAGTCGGCGATAGGTGAGTCCCGACCCCTCCACAGCTCTCGCACCGGGGGTCCTTGTGATGTCCCGCAGCCACGCCGCACGTGGCTGTATCCATGCCATGCCATGCCATGCCATCCCATCCCGTCCCATCCCATCCCATCCCATCTCATTCTCCTGCATGCCCTCTTGGTGTCGCTCACTTAAACACAGCCTCATTTGTGAGCGCACCCCTATCGCCGAGCTGTAGCGGTGTCTTTCTCCCGGGGCTTTGCTGATCCTGCTGTGTCTCTCCTTGTGAGCTGCCTGGATGAGCAGCTGATGCGTTTTGTCCCTCTCTGCTTTGCCCCAGAGGAGTACCATAAGAAGAAGCCTGTGAATCACTTGAGAGAAAACCTGCAGTACATGTTAAAGGGACGACTTGTTGCAGACAAAGCCGTCACAGAACAAGTAAGATTGTAATTTCTGTTGGGGGGAGTCTGTTTCCACTGAGGAACACAGGTAAATGGAAGTCGTCCCTGGATCTTCCAGATTTATACCTTGCACAAGAGAGTCAAGTTAAGTTTCTGTATACAAATGGCCTTGAGGAATTTCTGTGTGCACTGGCAAAATAACTTACTATGCTTCAAACTGTTATTGATATGTCGTCTCCTATGATGTTCTCTGATATCACAGAATCATAGAATGGTTTGGGTGGGAAGGGACCTTAAAAGATCATCCAGTTCCAACCACCCTGCCATGGGCAGGGATGCCACCACTACATTTTGAGGTTCCTCAAAATATCCTGACAGCTGTTTGCTTTTCTTAATTACCAAAGATACTTCATAGTTTCAGCTGGCAGAGATGCCTTGGTTCAGACCTTCTCCTTACTGTCGACTAAACTGGCCTTCTCTGTAGCTGGAGGCTGATTAACGAGGAACCTGATGTGCTGCTGGCTCATGTAATAGGAATTACTCAGCCTCTTAAATGGTGTTTCTCATAACCTGAGAATTTCTTGAATGGTCTTCCCCAAAAGGTAATCTCGTGCCAGGATTTGAAGAGAAGAATAGCTGACAGTGCTAGAATCTTGGGCTGGTTTTATGAGATACAGGCTGTTAACTTACATAAATAAACAAAGTGGTTTAGGCCAGTGTTTCTCAGGCTGGAGATTGTGACAGGAGGTGACAGTGTATTAGAAAATGCTGAGGGAATTCCACCAACTTGTTGGTTTTTCAGGTTGTGTCATGGAGAGAGGGAATAAAAAGAAGGTCATCATTACAGAAAGTTCTGAATTGAAATCAATGCTCTTATCTCTGTGACAATTACTAGAAAATAGTTTTCATATTTGACTCCAAATAACAAGTTGGTATCTGCTGTTGTCGCAATGACCTGCTTTGGTTAACACCAGTGGTTTGCCTCTCACTTTTCTTCGGAGGCACTTGGGAAAATAGCAGGGTAGAACACCAGGGATGCTGCAGGTGAGCTTTAAAATCACTGATTCGTGGTTTGGTCTGGATAACAATGTCTGTTGTTTTTTCCATCTTCGTATTGTCTGAAGGTTCTTGCTCAGAACAGAGGCAGGAAGTCCAAAGATCAGCCTCCAGAGAAGACACAAAAGAAGAAGCCGGAAGGCACTGTGTTTACCGAAGAAGATTTCCGTAAATTTGAGAGGGAATACTTTGGGATACCGTAAACATCATTACGGGGATTCTTGCAGCTCCAGTCTTTCTGCAGCTTGTCCAGTGTGGCACGAAGGCCTGGGCATTTCCTCGGTGTGTTTGAGATGGCACATGGGGGATGTGCCTCTGCCAGCGAGTGCCTCCGTGTCGGACTTGCAGAGCAGCTCAGCGTCTGGGCAGAGCTTGTTAGTGGCCAGCTAAAGCCACAGAGGTGCTCTTGGCTCTCGGATGTGTTGTCCTTACAATTATCTTCCTGCAGCCAGCGTGTCTTACATTCTTGGTGCAGAAGGGTGAACCAAGCCAAATAAAAATCTTTTTCCCCTTCCTCAGGATATAAGGTTCCTGCTACCTGTGTTATTTGGCAGGGAGCATTGAAAGTACTGTAGCTGGAGAAATGTTTTGGACCAGTGTTAATAAATTTGGGGAAGGGAAGGATGCTTTGAAAGACTGTTGAACTTGAGTAACCCTGCAGTTTGGGTTCTTATTACGGCCCCTGTCAGGTCTGTCAGTCATTGCAAAATCTGTTTATATGTCAATTGATTAAATAATTGTTGCAGACACTGTCTCTGTTTGCCTTTGTAGTAGTGATTATTATGACAGGTGATGAAGACGAACCTTGTCACTGCTGTGATCCAAGCATTCCTCTCTTTAGGATGACTCAGTTGTGTGAATGGCCTCTCTGATTCATGTTAACACATATATTAAATCATCTCTCTGACACGCTTAGGCCTTCAAAGAGTGCAGGTTGGAATGGAGATGACTCCTCCATTTTGGCTACTTACAATCTTCCCTCTCTCCATGGTCGAGCTCTCACACAGAGAAAGTTGTCCTTTGAGTGTTGATAGCTGAGTGTCCCAGCGAGATTTAGCCATGCCAGCAGGGCACCACTGCTGAGTGTTGCCAGGTCCTGTAGCTGGGAGGGCTTGCAACCCAGATGTTAGTCTTGGCATCAAATTAAAATCTGAACCTGAGCTTGTGGTGCTGGGTTGAAGGGAAGTTGTTTTCTCTCAGACTAGCACTAAATTCCCAGCTGTAATAAACAGAGGGCCCAGCAGGTGGAAGTGTTGTTCCAGAAACTTCCTCATTAAACCACTCTAAATGTGCTTCTGGGGCGCTCTGCCACTGCCTTTCCCTGTCCCTTACCTAAGAAGATGGGAAATGTGTTCACTTGGGGAAAAAACGGGTAGGGAGAAGGACTAATGCCAAGCTTTGGTTAGGCTCTGGAGTTGATTACAAGGGACCCATCTGACCTGAGCAGCAGCTGCTTGATGCCAGCATAGGCAGGAATTCACTTACCCTTTCCCTGCCCTCTGATGATAGTTCCTGGTGCTGTTCTCTGAAGTCTGCGCCTCCTCTGTTGAGTTCTTTTCCTCTTGTCTGCATGGGAGGAAAGGTCACTTGGATGTATGAGATCCAGACAGGGGAAATAGTGACCATACTGAAGTGTGCGTACTGGAAATTGGGTAATAGCACGTGGGAGGGGATTTCTTGTAATAGGATCGAGTTCAACTATCTGCAGCCAAAAGCGGTAAATATAGAACAGTTCAAAGAACAATTCCATTTTTTTTAGTTTGTTCTTGCTTCCAAAATTTAAAAAATGTAAAAAAAAAAAAAAATGCTTCTTAAAAGAATGGAAGCACTATTGTTTGAAAAAATAGTTGAGCAAAATGTGTATTCAGCATATGTCTCCCTAAAACTTCTGCACTATGTGCCTGCTGCAGTGCATGTGAGCTGGCCTAACACAAGCAGCTCTGTATGGAGCTGTCATGAGGATAATTAACAGTGTGAAAAAGCTGGCTGTGCCACAACTTGACTGAAAGAGGTAGATTTCTGGGATGTTATTTTGTTTTAAGCCTTCATCTTCAGTATTTGGCATTTCCTATAACCCTACAGAGGTCTTTTACGTCCTCTCCTGCTCCTCCTCTACCCATTCCTCCTACGCACCCTTGTTCCTGTGGTTGTTCACCTCCTGGGCCCTTCTCCCGCAGGCTGAGGGAAGAGAAACCATCCTTCCTTGCTCCAGAAAAGGGCAGGAGGGTAATGCGGTTCACTCTCTTTGTACAAAACCCAGCCTGTTTGTTTGCAAATGTAAGCAACAGGAAAGCTCTTCTTTCAAAGTTAATGAGGAACTTTAAAGTGAGGCCCAGAGCAGTTCTCCACAAGGATAATGACACCCAGATCAGTGGAGTTTCAATGTTGGGTGGCAGCTCTCATTACTGGCTGGAAAGACTATTAGGGCCAACACAAGTAACCAATATACTTCATGAGGCATTATGTTGTCAAGGAGGGTAAAGCTACCTGACAGACTGAAGTTTGCCATTTGAAACTAAACTTGATTGTAGAGTCAACAGTATCCTTAAACAAAACTTTGTTTTGTGGCAGGAAGGAAAAGAAGCAGAAGTGAATGATGGCTATAGAGATACCATCTGCAAGGGCAAAGATCTAACGTGTTGAAACCTTGATTTTTCCCCCTCTCGGGCAGGGTATGAGCTCCTAGGAAAGAAGAGCAATGCCACCTGAATACTGGGATAGGTAAGGACAGGTGGTACCCCCTGAGGGGAATGTCTTCAAAGGAGAGAGGAGAACAGGTACCAGCCTGTTGCATGTGCCTGGTGTTAGGGTAAAGCCAGGCACCTTCTCATACTCCCAGCTGTCTGTCTAGCCATGCCCAGAGCATGCCAGCTCCTTGGCTGTGCTGGGACCTCAGGTGGTGGCTGCCTTGGAGCAACCTGCCCCATCCCTGTAAGTGTTCATGGCCAGGCAGGATGGGGCTTCAAGCAACCTGCTCTAGAGAAAGGTGTCAGTGGCAGGGGGGTTGGAATGAGATGATCTCTAAGGTCCCTTCCAACCCAAATCATTCTATGATTCTGTGATCTCTGTTCTTTGCAGCCACACTTCTCTGCCTGATGGAAGAGACAAGAAGGGGTTAGGGAAGCAGCAGCTGCCAGAGCTGCTTTTCCTAGCTGGCCTCCAACCTGTTTCCCACGCTGGAAGCTGACAGGCTGCAGGCCACAACAACCTTTGGACCTGCTGGACAGCATTTCTTTCCCGCGCATCTGCGAGCGGCGGCGCAGGGACGTGTCCCACTGCTGCCGGGCCAGCGCCGCGTGCTCACTGAGCTCATCAGGCTGCTGGCTCCCTTCCCAGCTCTGCGACACCAGCTGAGCATCCTGCAGCAGAAAATAGAGGTAGCTGAGCTGGGGAACGGTGAGGGTGCCATCTTACAGGGCATCTCCACCCACACGCAGCAGGGAGTCAGAATGGGCGGCAGCAGCGGCAGCTTTAATGTGAATGCAAATAAAAGCTCTGGAGTGTTATTAGTGTGGTAGAACCTTTCCAGAGAAACTGTTTAGAATAGTTCCCAGATGCTCAGCCTTGAGCTAGCTTAGTCTGAATAAGATTCATCAAGCCTCTTAATGGCCTATTGCTCCCTTGTTATGTGAATGGAAAGCAAAAAAAGGAAATTTGTTCCAGTGGGTACAAACTAAGGTAAGCCCATACAGTCTCTGCTGTATCAGCAAGTCTCCACTTCCTTACCACAGAAAGCAACAACAGCTACTACAAGCACTATGTGTGTGTTGGAGAGGGGAGGACTGCAAACATAAACCAAGAAAACATGTTTGTTCAGGACACCAACTTCTTGCCTCTGAAATGACACAGCAGTAACAAACCTGGCTGCCAATTAACTTGCTCAGGCAAATGAGATTGAAAACACTGAAAAGGCTGGAGGGGAAAATCAAGGGGTAGGGGCAGGTACTAAAAACCTTAGCCAATCTTACCCTCTGGGGTTTTTTCTCATGACTGCCTTACATTTCAGTCTTGCTGATGATCAACACAGCATCAGCACCTACAGCACTTACAGGCTCCTCAACGCCTCAGATAGAGGAGTGGTTATTGTAAAAACGGTACACAGCAGCAGGGCCCTGAATAACTTGGAAAAGTTCCAGTAGAAGGAAGTTCCTCATTTTGAGACATAAAAACCCATCAGTTCGAGTCAAAATGAGGGATGTGAAAGAAGGCAGGCTGCCTACTGTCTGCTTACAGCTCAAAATGTGGAACTCGAGCCAAGGCAGGCTGAAGGGTTGGTAGGTTGGAGAGTGATTAAAGGTTTGCATGTCTATCTGTAGTGACATTAAATAGGATTAACAGAGCCAGCCACTAACTGGTGGGGGCAGGGGACATAAAAAGCATGAAGGTTGCTTTGCAGCTCTCTACAGGGTTACACGCACCTTTTTCTGAAGGAATAAGCTGTTGGCAGGGCTAAGCAGTAATGTAGCCAAGCTGGTCTGTCCTGAACTGCACCGTTTGTATGCCAGCAAGATCATTTATCTCCTTTAATGGGAGGCAAAGACCAGGGCTCTTTCTCCACCTGCCCGCACACTGCAGTGGAGATGCAGAGGAGTTTCAGGACTAGGAGATTCTCTGCCCTATATAAATTAAGCTGACGCATCTGCTGCGCCTGGAACTCACCCCTGCCATTCCTTAAAAGGGTGTGTGCTTGCAAAAGAGAGGAAAAGAGCAGCTGAAGGAGAAATGAGAGGCGGCTGGCCATCACTTGGAGAACATGCACCTCTGTAATAGGGAAATTGGAGGTTGTGGGTGCAGCCAGCTTCCTTCATTCGGTGACTTCATTCACTTATGACACCGCATGAGTGCACTGAAAATAATGCAAAGGCAGCATACCTAGGATACCTGAGCAACCAAAATACTATTGCCTAGGTCAGAGGACTGAATTCCTCTGTTAATTCACAAGGCCTGAAGCATTTCAATGGGAAAGTCAGCGAAGGTGAGCACTTCTGGCCCAGCAAGGGATGCTCATGGTAAGACCCCAAGATGGCCTTTGCACTGGAAATGAAGTGTAACAAGAGTTTATGTGATGGACTGCGTGACAAGGCTGTAAATACAGCAGGACAGAGGAAGGCAGGATATCCCCAGAAGCTACTTGGACCATACTGAGAAAAAATTAGTATGCCCAAGATGGAAATTATACCTATAGGAAGGACAATAGAGATCCTGTTGGTTTTGGTTTTGTATTTTTTTTTTTCTGAAGGCCTAAGTCTATGGGAAGATAAAGAAGAATGGTATTCTTCTGGCCAAAAATGTATAGATTTCTCACCCCCCAAAAAGGGCTGTGAATGGACTACCACTGTGTGAAACTGCTTCCATTAGAATAAGCCACATTTTCTTTCTATAGTCCCACTCGGGAGCACTGGAGGAGCATTCATCTCCCAAAGGACAGCCTGTCCTTGCAGCTATTTCTGGGCTTTCTGCCAGGGCAAAAGCTATTTGAAAGATTTTATCATCATTCTTTCTTCATTCCCCAACACTGCAGCTGTGGATTTATTTTTGTAAGCCTGATGCAAAGGTGCATCTGATTCTCCACACAGGCATGTGAAGAAGTTGTCAGCAGTGATGGTTTCCCCTTTTCCTTTTGAAAGAGAAGGGCTTGCACCTGGGTCTCTCTAAAGGCAGGGTGAAGAGGAAGGTAGTTATAAATATTGTGATACCAGCAGAAACAAGCTTGTGAGAAGGGGCTTTGTGAGCAGTGAACTGCAAGAGGTTGTTTGGTTGTGTGGGAGAATACTGGACTCCTGTTTACCATGAAGCACAAAATTGGCTGAGGGATCAGAGCCTGGGGGTCATGCACACCGTGCATGTGAAGTCTACTTCCCTGCCCTTAATTCAGAGGAAAAATAACTGAGACAGAAATCCCATCAGCTGTGCCAACTTCAGATCCAAATAGCTTTTACATAACGCAGATTGGGGGAATTCTGCTGTTTCCAAGAATGTGGAAGAACTAGGCTCCTCCGGGGGTAGGTAAAGCCTGCATTTCATGCACTACAATCTAATTCTGGACGTTGTCATGCTCTATGCAAGCTGCAAGGATTCAGCTGAAGCACATTTGTTCTGTGAGGCTGTGAGAAAGAGGAGAGAGCTCCTGCAGTTTGCAAAATATAGAATCAGTTTCTAGGCAAGAGGATATCAGGCTTTTTACCCTTGTGGGCTGGAGTTTGTGACAGTGTCCTGGGTGTTCCGTGGCTCCTGCTGCAGGCTGGACAAGCTGCTGGGCTGCAGAGCCAAGTGGCGTGATGCTTGCTGTGCCTAACTGAAGCCTGGGGGAAAAGCCTAGATAAAAAATGCAGAGGAAGAGTCAGCCCTGGTCTCCAGCCCCTGTAAAATCTTAACTAAGTTACTAAGTATGGAAACAAAGCGTCATTTCAGCAGGCGTTGCATGAGATTGCCATATGGGCTGCCTCTGCAAAGCCACAAGCTCCGAGCCTCAGCAAGCACTGACAGTGCTGACTGCTCTTTAAGGGCAGGTTTCTGACTCTCCTGCAAGGAGTTCGACAAAGCACACGCACAGCTGCAGAGAGCAAAGCAGCATGGATGCATCATGCATTCCTTCTCACCTGTTCCAGCTCTGATCTTCCTTCCCTGGAGTGAGTGTAATTTGGTAAATTGGAGCTGCATGCTCTCTGCAGGGCTGTAGAAACCAGAATCATGTACTTACTGGCCAGCTCAGACACTGCCTCGGCCGCCTGCCGAGCCTGGATGCGAAGAAAAATTGGTTTTAGCCACAAGTGGCTCACAGACAGCCCTGCCATGGGGTGGGGAGGGAATAAATGTGCTGACAATCTTTCCAGGCTTCAGGAGAACTGAGTAAGGGCAGCAAAATACACGTGCTGCTGCCAGGTGTAAGCAGAAGTTGCTATGGCTCTAAGGGAAGAGGAGATGGTTGCCCTGTGGTGGGAAAGGGGGATCAGAACGGGGAGGGGAGGAGGGTGTTCCCCTGCACAGGGAAGCCACCAGCGCATAGACTCATAGCAGTTGCTATGTTTTCTGTGGCCCAACCGAGACCAAGTGCAATGTCACCTCAGGTGCAAATTTGACTGAAATCTTAGGGCTTTTCTGCCCCTAATTATACCCATCCCCAACCTGGCTGGTGCAGCTGATATGAAGGAAACCTAAACCACAACAGAGTCCCTTGTCCCTGCCTGCAGTCTCCAGTTTGCAGTGCATCCCATTCATACAGTACATGGTCACCAGTGCCCTTACCCAGGAGGTTTGAGACTACTCAAACACACTGTCTCATGAAACCAAGGGGAGGGTCTTCATTATCCACCCCACCTTCAGCGTGGCATGAGCCCTAACTCCTGACAGGGAGCCTTCTTGCTGTAATTTAAATAGCATCCAGACTCTCAGGCACAGACAGGTGCCACGGAGGGCCTGGCCCACTCAGCCCTCCATGGCCGCAGCCAGCTCCTGCTGCCAGCAGCCACCTCGTGCCGTCCATCGGCTGGAGTAGCCATCACACACCAGGTCCCCCAGAGCACAGCTGTTATCCCACTTCAGGTTATGGCTTGGGCAAGGAGCAGGCATGGAGGACTGCAGCCCTAACCTGAGGGCATAAGGAGCTCAAATGTCAGAGGCCAGGACCCCCAGCACGCTGCAACTGGAGAAACCATTCTCCAGAGTTCCTTTAAGGACCTCTTCCCTCCCCACTCCAGCCCTCGCTGGAGCCCTCATGCCATTGCACTCCATGTGTGTGCCAGCCAGGCTGGGATGTCCAGGCACCTGAGCCTGGCAGCTCAGGAAGCCATGCTACTGCAAGCGAGAAGGAATCAACTCCTCTGAAAGGGTGTGCATGTCCAAATGCCAAAGGGATTAAGAACTGTTAAATGGGGGTATCAGTGGTAAAAGAAAAAAAAAAATTAAAAAAAAATTGAGCACACATGAAGTAGTGAAAAATGGCACATCCCAAATCCTAAAGCAACCCCAACTCCCCTACACAAACAGGTGCTACTCCAGCACACCAGTACCTTCCACACGCACCTGAGGCAGGACTAGAGCTGAACTGGTTCTATGGACCAACTCAGCTGTAGCCTTGACAGAACAAAGTCAGATTTCTATTTGCAGTTTAAAATTTGACTCATCAGTGGCTGGCAGAAGCCAAGACTTTCACGCTTCGGTACAGGAACGTGACCCATCAGTACAAGCACTACCCCACCCATCTGGCCCAGCTCACACGGGTCTGACAGGGCCAGGCAACAGCTCCTGCTCATGGAGATCCACAGCCACATGAGGAACCCAAGTGCAGTTAGCACTGGTGCCTGCTTGACACTTGTCTACTAGCAAGCTGCCCACTTCTTAAAGCAGCGTTCACAACCTTGCTATTTTCTCCAGACCCTTCTCCTCCCATGAGAGAAATGTCCAAGTGTGAAAAAAACCACCTCCCACCACACAGTATTACTGACCTTGTGTCTTCCATCGATTCCCTCATTTTGTTTCAATGGGCTCACCAATTTGCTGAAAACCCTGAGGCACATCAGCCAGATCCCCTCACTTTAGAAGACATGTAAATTATGGGGAGGTCAACTGAGACACTATTTATATAAACACTCCACTTCAAAGCACTCTGTGCACTTGCACTGCATCCACCACCCAGAACAAGCAGCGCAAGTATCACACCGCACTCTCTAGACACACAACAGCTTGTTGTGCTTGTACTTACACCCAAGTGTGGTTCAAGTCATGCTGGTTTTACAGGCACCACTCATCACACACCATCATTGCACATTTACTACAAAATTATTTATTAGACAGCAATACACAGCTTTAGCAGGGAGCTTATATACATGCACACAACACTGCTGACTACCCTACTCGGGGGCTCTAGATCTTTTGCCCTTGGCCTTGCGGACCTCTTCTATCAGATCTTTTAAGTACTGAATTTCCTTACTAAGGGAATCTGCTTTCTCCTTCAGGGCCTGGTTCTTCTGCTCCAACTCTCTGCACTCCCCAGACAGTGCCTCCTGTTCCGCCCTCTTCTTCTGCCGGTAACGCGTGGCAGCTGTCTTATTCTGCTCCATCTTTTTTAGTTTTTTATCTGTTTTCTTTTCTCCTTTCACCTTTGCTGACACTACCTTCTCTGCAGGATGATCATATGGTTTGGACCGCACAGAGCCACAAGGGGCATCTGCAGGGAACTGGTTGACATTGGGGGATCCAACTGAATTGGTGGGGCTGTGTTGGGGGGTTCCCAGGTAGGAGTCTGGGCTCATGCATATTCCACTATCATCAGAGTGGTTCTCCTCCTCTTTCTCAGACTTGGTGATCACCACAACAACAGTGGGGCACTCCCGCTTTCTTTCTCCTTCCAGAACATCCACTTCACTACCTAGTTCTAAACTAAATGAGTGGTCTGGAGTGGAAGTCAGAGACCCTGGGGAGAGGGGAAAAGACCAAAGGGAAGCCAATGGGGCCATTGGGTCTGCTCCAACTGGGGATTCAGGGAGATGGGTGATTACGTTATTTATCAGTGGAAGTTCTTTGTTGTGATATTCCTGGATGGTAGCGTTAAATAGATCACACGTGTCTTCCAACGTGGCCATCAGCTCGTCTGGTGAGACGGTGGCTTCCAGATGTTCCATACCTAACAGGGCATCAAAATCAAATTCCTTCAGATCCATCTTCTCCACCATCCACTCCATGCCAGAGAAGGCATCCTCTGCACAATACAAGAAGTAAATTACCACTTCAGGAAACCATCACTTAATGCAACTCAAGCTTTTGAAAATAATCTAGTACTTGATCATCTCAGCGTCTTTCCTCTCTCATATATTAGCACAGAGGAAACCATCAGGAAAAATTCTTTCACTGACGTCCTAAAAACTGCAAGGTACAATGTAAGGAACTGTTGTGACATTCCAACCCCCTTATTTAAAGACCAGAAGTATTCAGGGACATTTGCAACACACAACCATGCTTTCTTCTTCTTACCTCTGCCAAGAAACTGTACCACTGGCAGCTGCTGTGTTATTGCAAGGCCAACACAAGTGTCACTTTACCATAACCAGCAATTGTGTGTTGTGTAAGCAGCATTCTACACACTCTTTCCAAGCCCAGGCAACGCATGTGACATTGCCTTCAAATTTATGAAAACCCAGCAATTTATTTTCAACTGGAATGTTACTGTGGTATTATGTAATTGATGCCCTTTACGGAAATAAGTAATACCTTACCCTGGCTGCTATCTATGGTGTTGCCTAAACTGTCCACAGCAAGCCAATTGGAGGAGACTGCCTTAGCCTTGTCGCTGGAGAACCCATGCGAACCGAGGGGCTCGGCCACCTCCAGGTAGTCATCTAGGAGTCCCAGACTTTCCTCAGCCACCGAACACGGCTGGCTGAAGGGGGATATTGAATCCCCCAACAGCATCTCGTTGTTCAAGAAGCTCATTTTCGTCAGCTTTTAACGCTTTAACGTCGAAGGATGTAGACAGGTAGCGAGTTTTTTCGTCGACTACAGCAATGCTGCTGTGCAGTGCCGTGAAAAACCTGTGAACAGAACTTGAACTCATCAGTATTTGGTCTGACCAACATAGTAACCTTTTAAAGCAGTAGCATTTCAGGAAATATGGCGGAACTTTACAGAGATTATCTCACTTTTCTATTTCTGTGCTGCTGCGCGTCCCTTGCCTCCCTAAGGCCCGGGCACGGCCGGCCCCGCCCACCCTCCGCCATTTCGCGGTCCCGCCGCCATTTTGTGTCCTGCCACGTTTCCAGCGCGGCTCCAGCACCGCACAGGGCTGTGCGCCCGATGACCGGGGCAGACTTAACGCTACGCTACTACCTTATTTAATATGAGTACTGGTGCCAGACAAGTAACAACCCCCGTTCATCTATCTGTGCTTATACCACGTGGCCCTTGTACTCAAAACCCTAAAATCTCTAATGCCCCATTTTCACCTAAGTACAGCAGCACTTGCCCTTGCGGAGGCAAAGAAACCTCCCCCAAGAATGTTCCTTTACTCCTGTGGGAAAAAAACCATTAAATAATAAAATCCTAGATTTGTCGAAATCAAGGTTTCTCGAACGATAGCAAACATAGACGTTCCTCGTAAATTCTTTTGAAATGGCATTTCCTGCTATTTCTGACACTTGCCGCACCCGGGGATACTGAGCCCTACAAGGATTTCCCCACCTCATAACCATTTTGGCACAACTAGGTAATTTAGGTATTGTTTTGGTATACCTAAGTATGTCCCCCCGCTCCCCATGAGATACCGACTATCACCACACGCGTGATAAATCCACCCCAACAGCCCACTTCTAGAGGGTAAGAGGGCGCCTATCAACGCACAAAAGACGGAGCAGCCTTCCCTCACACACGATACTCACGCCATGGTTGCAGATGCCGGGGATGTGCCGAGGCCGCCGCCGCTGCTGCTGCGCCTGCTGCACTGGCCGATGCCGCCGCTGGCCCTGCCGCCTTAAAGAGCCATGGCGGCCAGGGGAGGGGGGCTGCTCGTATCCGCGCGGCGCGGGAGGTGCTGCTCACGCTGACACGGGCACTGACACAACGCCTACTCTCGGTGACGGGAAACAATGAGGTGGCAGCGGCAGCGCTCCGCCCTTATATACGAACCACGTTACCAAACGAGCTGTGGCAGTGAGGTATCCTTCCGCCAAGCATCACCTGCCTGTCGCCAGCAGCTACCGGCCTGTGGCCTGTCTTTCGGGGCTTCTCTCCTACCGCTCTGCTACAATTTAAACCCAGGTGCCGCCAACAAGAGACCACGGCTCCACGACGGGACAGTCGCGGAGGGACTATATGGTGTATACATGCGCGCCGACCGCCCCCCCTCGCGGGCGCGGCTGTACCACGTGACCGGAGCGGCTGAGGACGCTCCCCCCGCCCTTACCCGCGGGGAGCGTTGGGGGGGGGGAAATTTTACCCGCCAACAAAGACGCGGAGCTCGCGCTGAAGATGTCACGCAGCGCGCCACGTGGGAGGGGCAGCGCTCATTGGCTACGGGCGAGTCGTTCACGTGCCCCGTGAGCTGTCATTGGCCAGGACCCGGAGGAGACCAATGCAGAGGGGAAGGAAGAAGAAGGAGCCCCGGGGCCGGGAAATGGCGGCGGGATGGGGTGGAAGGGAGCCGGGAGCAGGTCGAGAAGTAGCAGCCGGGCAGGGAAATGGAGGCCGCTCACGGCAGCCCTGTGTTTTCCCTGACATGCCCCTCGCGAAGCAGTGTGTGCTCCCCACTTTGATTTCCAACGGTCCCTTTTGTTCCCCACACAAAGCCCCGCTGAGGCCCGGCGGGAGCTGGCGGCTGCGGCCCAGGCTGAGGCGCTGGCACGGCGCCCCTGAGGCGGTGGCAGCCCGCCATGGCCTCCTGCTCCCTTAGATAACGCGCTGCCTTCCCTCCCTGCGAGCCCCACACACGCAGCGCGTAGATTGCGGGCTCTCCGGGGCTGCGAGTGTGCGTGCAGGAGGGCGTCTGCCCGCAGCCTGCCGGCCCCACAGCGGCCATGGCGCCGCACCGACACAGAGAGGCTTCTGAGGAGCCCGGCTGCAGAGCCGCGCCGACGGGCAGCCGAGACTGTTAGTCAACTAGTGCCTTCAACCTATGCAAGGGCCGAAAATGAAGTTGGTTATTCCACGTGCACTGAGGAATGAGAATGTCCTCTCCTGCCATGCAGTTTCATGTTAATGCAGTTGCTTCTCTGTTCTCTGTGCGGACATCACTCGACTGGTGTGAGCATTAATGGATCACCTATGGAGTCTCGCGGCTACAAAGGGCAATGTCACCTTGGACAGCTTTCAAAGTGAGGTTTCGCGTTTTATCTGATCCAAATCAGCTTGCTTCTAGGAAAGAAGTTAGACCTCTTCCCCCACCCTGTTCCTGCTAAACAGTTCCACCAGCTGGCCTGGATCCCACTGAGACAGCTCACAGTTGGAAATTCACAGGGGTCAACAATTTTCTGCTGGCTTCAGTTCCTTCATCATCATTTCAGTCGGGTCACACAAGCACTGGACAGCTCCGGTGAGCTGGGAGTTTTAATACCTGTGTCATTCCTCACTGTTTCAGAGTTATCCAGCTTCAAAAGGTTAATTTTCCACATTGTCAGCCTCACAACACCCTCACCTCTGAGAGCTGTGGTGGGACCTCGCTTGTTCAAACATCATCATCCTGCAGCTCAACTTGCTGTCAGCTACTTCTGAACGAGGCTCCACTATTTTCCGGTTCGGGCCTGAGTAGTATTTGTGTAAAGCTATAGCCTTCGCTGTGTTTGCTCAGGTCTAACTGCCTGCAATGTCTTAAACGAGTTGGCTGATGATGTGCAAGGATGGGGTGTGACCCAGTTTCCACTTTTAACAGTCTGGTCTTAGCATTGTCACTACAAAGCAGAGTATGTCACTCCACATCTGTAACGTGAACACTGGCTGCTGAATTAAAAAGAGCAGTTTTCCCTACGTATTGGTTTGTTGCTATTTTATTTTGGTTGGTTTGGTTTGGTTCTTTCTTCCTATCTTTCTTTCTTCCCTCCCTTCTTTCTTTGCAAGCACAGAATTTGAAATGACTCATTAAAATAAAGGAGGCAGAGAAAAATGTCCTCCAATGCCAAAAAACACCACCGTAGCAGCTGAGCAGTCCGAGATAACCGTTCTGATAAATACACCACGGAGGAGGCAGATCTTGCTTCAAAGGAAAATTGAGAGGATGCGGCAGCTTCTAAAGAAGCCGAGTGGGCGATTGGCTGTGTGGATGGGTGGACAGCACTCCCGTGTCCTCACTGGCCAAGGGAGAGCTCTCGCATCCACTGCCGTGCCTGCTTTCCCCTCCTTTAAGTGAAAAGGGCGATTATATGACCATAATAGCAGCTAAACAAACAGAAATGCACCCAATATATATACACCCAATCCTTCATCATGAAAAGATAATTATAGATTTCTCTGAAGGGACTCTGGGAATGTGTGCGCAAGAATCACGTAAGCAAAAGTGAAGTATGCAATGAGGAACTTAACCCAGATCTGCCTGTTTCCTAGCTGCCTGCTTTCCCTTTTGCGTGTGAGCTGAGGTGGAAATCTGTCTGTATTATGAGTTCCAGACAGATTTTCTGTAACAATCTCCAATCCAGAGAGTGAAATCAAGTAAACAGAAGCCAGCCATTTAGAGAAAAGCATATTTTTCCCTTTTTGCTGCAGGACTGCAGAATAACTGTTGCTAAATCATTTCATGAGCTACAACTCCAATTCCTTCATAAACTGTCTTTCTTCTTTTGCAGATATTATGTTAGAGATGTCTCCACTGTGACTAGAATTTTTGACCAAGGTAGAAGACACATCTTTAGGAACAAATAACAGTTTTTGGGAATTTTTGTACAAAAAAAAAATTACAAGTATTTTCTAAGCAGAGGACTACTAGCTACTGTCTAGTAACTCAAAAGTGTCTGAAAAAGAATTCCTTTCCAATATTACATAATGTATTTGTCGCTCAGAGACTGAGCAGCTCTGAAAAAAAATTAATTTGCAGCACAAAATGGTGGTTTCTGAGGGAACACCAATTTGTGTGCATGGTGAGTGAAGTCCTGCTGTCACGTTAACAGCTTTATCACCGTGGATGTTATTTTCCTGCCCTGGGTACCTCGGCAAAGGGAGCTCCTGGGATAAGTAAGACCCATCCTGACACAGAAGCAAGGGCCTGGCTGCAGGAGAAAGGAGCTGCTCTTCCAGAGTTCGCTGCAGGATAGAGGACAAAGTGCCCTGATAAATCCAGCACTGCAGAGAGCCACCTCCGGCCAAACAGCATCACCAGGAGGTGGAAAACTAATACTCCTCCATTCACCCTCGTCCTTCCTGAAGGTGGAAGGTCAATATATGGGCTTTAATAATCTTTCTTTTTTTTTCTTTTTAAAATAAACAGTGCAAAGGAAAAGAGGTTTTCTTCTTCCACCAGCAAGAATACAGGAGACAAACACGCTGAATGCTGTTAGTAAGCGCACGAAGACTGTGAGGACGTAAATGTTTCCATGGTAACATCCCGTCACACAGTCTAGACTGGCTGCATAGGATGCTCTCAGGGACTGTCAGTGGCAGGGAAACTCGTGGGCCTCTGTAGCAGGGGAGCGGGGGGGTGGGAGGAGTGGGTATCGCTGGGGCCGGGAGGGGGACCAGCAAAAGTAACAGAGAGCTTTGCTCTTCTCCGGAGTGCTGGGAAAAGGGGGAAGGTCGGGGGAAGGTGAGCCGACACTGTGTTGGGAGAGCGCATGATGGCCATGGTGGCGCTGGGCAGGCAGCTCTGGGCCCCAGCGAGCCCCAGTGCCCCGCAGAAGGAGCAGATGGGCTTTCTGCTGGCCCTGGGCGCTGCTGGGTGGCTGGGGAGGAGGGGCATTGCCTGCTGTGCAGAAGGGTGAGTGCGAGGGCAGGTCCCCGAGGGGATTCTTGTGAGGGGTAACTTGTGTCCTTTGAACCTTCCGTCAGGAGGGACAGGAAGCCTCACCTCGCACTTCAATGAACACAGCATTTCCAGAGACCAGCAGGAATTTTTCCTGGAGAGAGAGTGCTGAGGAAAACACAAGGGAGGAATGAGGCAAAGCAGAGAGACATTTTGAGCAATTTTGAGGGAGAATTACCTACAACCTCTATGGCACAGACTAATTCACAGTGCTTGTTTGCTTCTTTCCTCAAGTGGTACAAACAGATATCTGAAAGATCTTTTCTGCCAGATTCTCATTGTAAGCTCTTTAGGGATTGCTTTATAGATGTTCCATTTTAAAACTAGATCAAAAAGCAAATATATATGATTAAAGATCAGGCTGGGAGGTATTAGCATCCATCTTTTATTATATATGAACAGAAAATAAGTTATCCGTGTGCTCTGCCTCGTTTGTTTTGGACTAGTACACCAAATGGAATCTCTAATAAATCATTCATTACTTACCCACCCCCTCACTGTCTTCTGTTTCCATCCTGCTATGTAAATATCTCTGACATTAGAAATGAGACTAATAAAAAAGAGGATTAAATCTGCAATTTACGTTTGCAACTTACAGTTCAATTATTTCAGACAGTTATGGAAACAACCCTGGTTGTCCACCTACATTTTTCTTACTGAACAAATGTGGACATGCCAAGCACATGCTGATAGCTCACAAAATACGTGTCTCCAGAGGCTTAGTTACTCAGAATCAGCCAGGCTGTGGCCAGCTGCCACAAGTAAAAACATTGTGCAAATCTGGTAAGAGGGAGGTGAGTTGTAACTTGCCCAAGCATGATTTTCCTAAGCAAAGCTACAACTGGCTGAAAATGATGTTTAGCAAAAAATATGCGTGAAGGAGGGAGAGGAGGGGGTGCTGACTTGTGTTCAGATCATTGGGGGATATTTTTAGCTGTCTCATTGTCCAGCCTTGTTTTATTATGATGAAAGGACTTGGGGGTCAAAGAATAATCTTTCATGTGCACTAGCACATGTGGGCTCAGTTTAGCACACAAACAAAATCCTTCCAGTTAGCCAAGCAATAAAAGAACAGAAACATATTTCATGGGTGAATTAACAGCCCATCACCACTTCAGTGGATCTCTCTTTCAGTGTCTCAGTGCCCCTTAGACCAGTCAGCGTGAGGACTCCTTGCTGTACCAGCCCAGCCGCAGTTACACTGCACTCCTGAACCTGGTGCCTAAACCAGCAGCTTAGGCTGATGATGCCTTACGATTTTAGCTTTTATATTTTCATATATTTGTAACCCTGCAACTCTTTAGTGCATAACTCTGAGCTCCACGTAGAGTGTTAGCAACTGCTTTTCCCATTTTGGTCAGACACAACAATTCCTCTCTAGGCCTGAGAATCAAGGACACCTCACTGTTTCAGGCCCTGAGAAATGTAAACAAAAGTGAGCTAGGGGGGAGCAAATTAAGAGAATGGGACTGCACTGCCTGAAGCTGTAACTGGACAATTAACCTCTGATATGCAAATGGACAAAACTTATATCTGTCTGAAAAATGTGTGACTGTCGTTCATCTTGGGTGTAGTCTCTGCGAGACTGCACTGCCCAAGGTGTACCCTGTAAAGGCCTTTCAATAAATACCTACCCTTTATCCTTCCACTCTGTTTAGCCTCTGTTCCAGGTCAGCCTCTACACGGCATCACTGAAGCAGGTGGAAAGGTTATTTGAGCTTATTTCAGCCTCTGTTCAGTGATGGAGGCAAACAGTGAAAGGATAATACCAGGCTGTGCTCTGTGTTCTCCTTTGGGGGATTTGTTTTCCACTTCTGTCACTTCAGAGTGTTTTGATGAGGCCAGGAAGAGAGACTGTGTAGACACTCGTAGGTGTACCCTATGAGTGAAATAAAACAGAGTTCTAGGGATCTTTTGGGTGTGTGTGAGATCTCTTTGAGTCTAATGCTGGCAAGCAGCTTCAGCAAGAATCCTGACACACTAAGTAGTTCAGATGAAGCTCTGAAACTTATTTGAGGATAAGTCACTGTTGAGGCTGTAGCTGCCCAGGTCCCTGGGGAGCAACACTGCAGCCATTATTCAGTAATAATTTTCCACTCTCCATAGGCAGCAGCTGCTCAGTGATTTACCAGCAGACTTTGTACTGCTTTAATATATACTTGTTTACAAAGGAGGGGAGAAAAATTCCTGGCAGATGTTGACGCAATTGTGATACCATTCAGTTTATAGCTTTTTCCTGAAGGAATGTCATTTTCCCTCCTAAGGTCTCTGTCTTTGGGGATTTGGCAAATTATGTTAGAAAGACGATTCTTTCAGAAGACTGAGCCTGTTCTGCTCCCTGCACTTGTGCATGGACTGACGGGTGGCCTCAGTAGAGCCTCCTCAGGTGTGTTACAGGTGGACTGGCCATGGGCAGGCTGGATAACAGTCCCCAAAGAAGACTTTGCAGCCAATGTATCATATTGAGTAGGTGCTGTGGTTTCTCAACCCACCTACCCTTTTACTGCCATTGCTGTGGTGCCTGGTGAGGGAGGTTTGCAGTTCTCTTAATGGGAGGAGTTTTCTGTGCTTGACTGCTGAGTGAACTGGTTTGAGACTAAACTCAGGTCAGGAACCAGCCACAGCAGCCCAGCTCTGTTGAGAAGGTACAGCTGGCCTGCTCTTCTGGCACTCAGAAGGGGAGACTGTTGATGCCTTGTCCTGGCCTCAACAGGAGACATCTCCTCTGGGTTTGAGGCAGTGCTGGTGCTATTCAGGAAGGTAACATTTGAGCCATTCACCTCAGTCATGCAGTCTCAGTAAGACACATTTGGATGCTGAGCACTTATCAAAAATACAGGTCTCCCCTAGGCAGGGCAGGCTCACAAAAGGGTAAGTCTGTCCCAGGGCACAAAGCTTGGGAGTCACCAATCTGCTGGTGACACCAAACACCCTCCTTTGCAGTGCAAAGTGATGGGCTGAAGATGCATCATTCTTTATTCATTTTCTTGTTTTACATAGAAAAAGAAAAAAAACCCTACAAAATAAAAAAAAAAAGAGAGAGGAGAAAGGTTCCTAACCCAAAACATAAGCTCATTGCTCCTTGTTCAAGAAAAGGCACTGGACTACATGCTTTCTACTGTCTCTCTCACGACCACAGGCAGTGATTTGTTGTGCCTTGGTCACGTCCTTGCCTCAGCAAAAACCACCCTCCCTGTGAGTGCCAGGGAGCTGGGCCCCTGCCAGCGTGCTCTCTAACGAGCAGCGTGGGAGCTGCAGCTCTGCAGCCTCTGGGACTGCTGCGCCTTGTACTGCCTTGGCTCCAGCGCACCTCGGGCCCTCCGACAGCGCTTCGCCGCTGCTGCGAACAAGCAGCAGCTCAACATGATTCACATCTTATTATCCATATAAGTGGTGGTACTTACTGTCTCCAAGGCCTCCTGTGCTAAATAAATTCAAGAATATGAAGGCAAAAGTGTCATTCTGCCACACTGCTTCCAGGAACAATTGCTTCTTGCCTTTCAAGGGAGGTAAGGAGCCTGCCAGGGCACTACGGGTTTTAAAGTAATGCCCGTTGTGGGAGAGGTAAAGAGCCAACACAGTCCATCATTTGCCATCTGTGCCCACGTGTCTGTTGCCTCTGAGGCCTGTCCTTTGCAATGCTGAGCAGAATGAGACAAGAGGGTTGTACAGGACTGGGATCATTGTAGTGGGATATCTTAGGGGACAGTAGCACCCCTGTGCTCTTGTAGAACAGTGACAACTCTGCCACAGAGAGAGGAAGGGGAAGGGTAGAATTGCACTGAAGCCAGGGAATTGTTGCCTAACAAAAGAAAACCCTAAACAAAACAAAAAACACAAGCAAGCGATTTTTGCCCATTATTTGTATGGAGAAGGCCTTTCATGAAGAATGTGGTTAGAATTTTTATATATATATATTTCCCCTGAGAAGCTCAGCACTGAGTGTTAATAGACAGATCAAAGAGCTACTTAGCCACAGGAGCCAGGGAAATTGAACCAGGGCAGCAAAATAAAAATCAATCCAACTTTTAGTGTGTTTAATGTGATTTTGTTCAGAACTGACTTCTGCGTGAATACTTAGGAAAGCTTAAGATCATGAGAAGTTTGAGTTCCATGAGCGAAACTCTGTGTCCCACTCTCTCTGCTTTATGTAAAATGACAAGAGCATTTCTTATCTACAGAATTATTTCAGATCTTCCCTGCCTTACCCATTGGTCTTAGGACCCTCTTTGGCCTTATCATTTGCAAGATTATTCCACAGGATCACACACTGTAAAGAAAGGAATAATAGCCTGCTCACCACCACATTTCTGGGCCCTTGACTTGTGAATAATGCTGTCCTTCTCAGAGTATGCTAGTAAAAATTTTATCCTTGATTGTGTAGGGAACACATTTGTTAAATGAAAGCTATTCTAAGAAGGTGTTGAATCTTAAAAAAAAAAAAAAAGAGAGAGAGGAAAAAAAAGAATAAAAGGGAGGGGGAGGATATTTCTTGAATCCCTCAGATCGTAAACTCAGATAGTAACTCGGCCTGACAAGGATAAAGAAGATAAACTCCAGATATCTCAAACAGTTCCCAAAATGTCTGGACCGCCGCAGTTCTCCCAGGGCTGGAAGCCAATACTGGGTTTCACTGGTAGGAGGTAGAATCTCCCATTTCTTGCTTGCTGCACCTGTGGGCAAAGCCCAACATTTCAAGATCCAGTCCCAGATTCAGTGAGCCATGCTGCAGGCATTGAATAGTGCAGGTAGTGAGCAAACATATGTCATCTGGAAGAGAAATTCCTCCTTTGGAAGAGCCTCCTCTTTTTTTCCGTGAAACTAGAATTTGGAAGAGGCTCTTCTTTTTTTTCTGTGAGACTAAATTTAAAAAGCAGCAGCTGTCTGCAGCTTTCCTGAAGTTTAGAATATTAAAATAACCCTTAAAAAACCATGGATGCAACTAAGTATCTGGGAATAAAAAATGAAACATTAATAATGCAGTTCAGCAGTTTAGCATGATCATCTCAAATCTGGGGTTCAGTCATCCTTTCTTCCCCAGTTTAAGATTAGTTGCAAAATAGGCTGGAATTTATGTATTTATTTTTTAAATTAAAAGATGCAAGAATAAATTAGTAAAATGTAAATTCAGCCACATTAATATCCATGACAGGACTGTGGTTATATAACAAAGTGGGAAAAATATTTTGCTTTTTCCAAAATTCACTTTCCTTCTAAGCTGTTTGTTCCTTAGGCTAAGAACAAAAGAGATTCTGAGTCTTTGCAGCCTGGAGAACTACTTGTGCTCTTCTTCTTTGTAGCAACTTTTTCCATACTTGAAATAATTATCATCACTCTCCTCAATTATTTCTTCTTTACATTAAACAGACACTTATCTTTTGATCTTTCCTCCCTGTTCATGCCAGGACAGCTTTTATGCAAAGGTGCAAACCGCTGCATATATTAACCATGTATTGCAGGCTGTAGGCCTTCCAGGGGCTTTAACTTGAGGGGGTAATACCTGTCACAGCTTCCACAGAGCAGCTTATTTTAGCTGTTCCTGTAAGACTCTGTAAGGCATGAAATGTGCTTGATGTCATCTGATTTGTTTCTACCACAGGACAGATTAAAGGAAAAAAAGAAAGCAACGAAGGCAAGGGATATAAGAAAAAAAGGTGGAGATGTTGACTCCCTTTCTATCATAAAATACCCTCCAAAATAGTTAATTACACAGTCCTCATTAAGACAAGTCTTACAGAACAATGCTGCCACTGTAGCATGTCTTCCAAGAATTAAGAAGCCTGGGTCCCATCAAAAGTAGCACAACTTCATGCTTTATTTTGACATCCAACATTTCCACTCCACCTTCCCAAGCAGGCACATAAAACTGAGCCTTGCTGCAAAGAACTTCAACACACCAGACACAGGCCCCTGGCAAAGCAGCTTCCTCGCTGCCTCGAGGTTGATGTCTGGATAAGAGAGGAGTGCATTTGGGAGGGGAGAGGCCTGGCACACAAAAGCCAAGGTGTGACTGAACAAGGGTGGGGGAGCCCACACAGGAAAGTTTAATATTCCAGAGGCACGGAATATATGAAGTCTGGGGAGCCACATGAAAAGCAGGTGCCTGTCCGGGCACGCAGACTGTGGGAGAGAGGATGGGAGGCTCAGCGCCACAATTACACATCATCTTGTGACTGGAGTGAAAGCTGCCAGGAGCCAGGACGCTGCTGCACCGAGCTGATTGCTCCCTCGAGACAAGCTGCAAAGTGCTGAGTGCCCAGAGCTGCAAAGGGAAAGCAAGTGAATCAGCAAGGGCCAAGTCAGTCCCCAAGCACTGGTGTGGTGCAGAACTATATCAGGATGAAGGTGATGCACTGAGATGAAAGCAGAGAGAGTACGTTGTTTATAAACATGCCAGAGACAACCAGGTTACTGCGGAAAGTCATTTTATTTCAGAATTCCACACACTCTGTCACAGATCATGCACTTGGACTTTCCCCATTGCAAATCCACAGCCTCCAGGCCTGGGAGAGATGGGGCATCATCTCTTCACTTCTCACTGCGAGCCCACATGCTAAGAATGAGGGCCCTGATGGCAGCTTGCCAGGGGGCAGAAAGCAGCCTCTTGTTTCCATAATTGCTTTTAAACACGGGAAAATAAATCCATCTGACTTGAAAGATTAGCAGTGGAGCTCAGCAGCAGTGAAACCCACAGCTGAGCAAGTTGGTCCTCACCCTGTGGTTACAGGGAATAAGACAACAATCTCATGGGAAGCTTGTGTGAGCTAAGCTACAGCAGAACACACAGAGACATTCCTGGAGCTGAGGCAGCCACCAGCCCGACACACGCCCTGGGCCTCTTACAATCAATCTGTCTCTGAGCTGCTCTGCCAGGAAGGTGGCCAGGAGCTGCCCTTTTCACATTCCGCTTTAGGTTCTCCTGCTCTGTGCTACAGATTTGACCAGGAAGGAGCCTACTTATAGGTAAGACGGCCCTCTAGGCTGTACATCAACACATGTACTGCATTTAATACTGAAAGGTGCCAGTTTGAAAGACTCTGCAACATTCTGTTTGACCCACAGGCTGGGTGCAGCATTACTGGAAGTTTCCTGCATACTTACCCTACACCTTCTCTGCTTCTATTGCCTCTTATGCCTGACCCTGCTCTTAAGATATTCCTAGTTGCAATGTCCCTGTGACCCATCACATCTTTGGCCTTTGTCAAGACTGCCACTGTCAGGGCAGCTAGTGCCTGCTGTGGTGGCTGCCTGTAGGAAGTGATCATTTGCCTCCTGAGAACAGGCTTGTGGCTAGCTCAAAGGAGGGCAAAACTGAAGGGAAGAAATGACGGAGATGGTTGATTCAAGTGCAGTGGAGCAGAGTCTACAGAAAAGGCAAAAAGGCAGCTTCAGTCTCCATTTGATACACAAATTGAGCTCAATAGCAGCAAAAAATGGCCATAAAATATTAATTCATTAGGTTGCCAGGAAGAAGTAAAAGCATTCGTGTAAAAAATTATATGTACAGATATGTATGTGACAACTGTTCTCAAGTCAGCTCAGACAGTGGCTTCCTCCTGTTTCTATCTCACCTTTTTTTTGTATCTAGAGTTTTAATCAGTTCCAACCACACTGCTGTTAAAATGTGAAGACCACGGTACTGGAGTCAGCACCAAGTGAGGGGTGACATCATACTGAAGAAATGAGCTTTGGGGGAACTCCTGACAACCCAGATATTTTAATATTTTTGTTGACCTTCAAGTAATTAAAACCAAGGGGAATTCCCCCCAATAGCCTATAGGCTCCAAGTCTCATCTGTCTGCTTTTAGGGTAGGAAGGCTGACATCAGAAAGGCAGTGGGGGGCAAGGGAAGGAAGGGGGGAAAAAATGTGGGAACCAGAGTGAAGAGCAATCAACAGTTGACCAACACTGACTGCTGCAAAACTTACAAAACACAAAGTCATACAAATAGGATTCTTGTTAACCTTTGATAGACTATAGGCTTTATATACACACACAGACTTCAAAGTACACATCTGGCAGTCTAGAAAATACCGGTACCCTAAGGATTAAATAATTTAAAATGCGATGTTGCGTTATCACTGTATACAGAATGCTATCTGACACATTGGCTAAAATGGACGGATTGTCCGAGAAAGATGCTCCCTCTCTCATCTCACCTCACCAGCACTGCCTCTAAAAAGAACCCAGGGTGAAAGACTTCCCTCCGTGGTTCTACTCCTGAAATTCACCTTGAAACTTCTCTGTCAAAGACCAGGGAAGTCCTGAGAAGAAGGGAGGAGAAAAGGAGAAAAGGATTCCTGCTCCCTCCAAACCCTGCTGCTGCAGTACTCCTCTCCACTGGCTAAGGAGGCTGGACAGCAAGGGGGAAAAAAACTGCAAACGCTGGGAAAAGGCAAATATGTTTCTGTAACAATAGCGATGCTGGTCTTGAGATACACACAGAGCCCCAGACTTAAGGGGACACCTTCTCCCCCACTTTTTGAAGACAGCAGATGGCTTAATGCAGAGTATAAAGAATCTACAGCCTGAGAGCAGCCATAGACGGGAGTGGGCAGAACTGCACTGTCAACAGGTCCAAACAGATGGAACGGGAAGGTGTGCCCTCACCAGCTTTCTAAGAGTATTTGTAAACTGGGAGCACTGGAAAGTCAGCACATGGGAATGAGGAAGGGGATGGACAGCCTCAGTTCTGGGGAGGAGACTAAAGCACACAGAGCAGATGGCAAAGCTAGTATATCCCTAAATGCCAGCTCTGTGTATGTACCTTAATACCAGTGCATGGGACAGAACCTTGCTGATGACACCAGTTCAGTTCTATCACCTTCACAGCCTTAGAGCTGGTGAGAATCTGGCTGTGTGTGCTTATTCCAAAGCCCTTTGAGGCGTGCAGTCTTGTTTCCAGCACAAGTAAACCAGAACAGCCATAAGCTCTTGGGGAAAAGGTGAAAAAAAATAATCCCCATTCCCATGTGTGTCTCCCAGCCCTCCCCTATAATCACCCTCTCTTGCTCTAGGCCAGAGACAACTAAAGAGCTGCCTTGTTCTCCACTCCCAAGGCCATTCCCAGCAGATCTGGCTAGGCAGGAACAGCAAGCTCTGCTCCTTCAGCCTCATCACACAGCCAGACCACAAAGGTTCCTTCCTCCCCTGTGACAGTTTCAACAAGAATTGCCCATAGAGGAGGTTGTGTTGCAGCAGACCAAACATATCTTGGCCCTTAATCCCGAACCCAGCTTGCAAAGGATGAGAAGGCTCCGTAGGAGCAGGAGCTGTGAGAATTCTCCAATTTCAAGCTCTACAGCCCTAAATACTGCCAGTGTAATCATTATCCACTCAGAAATACAAAAAGAACTCTATCCAAAATATCTCGCTCAGTCTGCCCTGCATGACTGAGCCAAAGGGAGATAAAAGAAACAAAAGTGAGACAGTGTGAGGCAGCAGAGGAAAAAAAAACCGGGGCAAAGTCAGGCTGGAGGAAATTAAACAACCTCAGTGCAAGTCTGCTAAAATCATCACTGGATTTACCAGCCCAGTTCCACCTTCTTCAGACCAAAATGGGTTTGCTGCAGTAAGTGTACTACAGACGAAAGAAGTGCATAGTTTGGTTTATTTTATTGGTAGACACTTAAACTCAGCAGAATTTATGTGAAGATCTCAGAGCTGCAGTTTTAGCCTCTCTTCCCTAGCCAATGGGTACCTGTTGGGGCAGAGACGGTGGAAATGGACCAGTAGCACCAAGAAATTCAGTGGGAGCACCAACTCCACAGCAGGAATTACTAATGAACCAAAAGGGAGGAGTGGTGAAGAGAGAGAGAGAGAGGGAGATAGGGAGAAGTGGAGGAGACATAATTTGCAGTAATCAAAGTCTGCATTGGCTAAACCCTATCAACACTTCCCTAGGTAAGGCCCCATTACGTCTGCAGCAAGACTTCTGGCTCCGACAGAGAGCTGTAGAGGGTGTAGCCCAACTCGTCCACTTCTTCGGGGGTGAGCTCTGAAAACAAGTTCACCTTGGGGTTCAGGGCACTAGGGAGGACACCTGCCTCCAAGTAGCGGATCAGCCCCTTCAGTGCCTGCAAGAAGCGGTCAGCCAACATGTCCTGGGACCAGTCAGACTCCTCCTGGGAGAGGTGCAGGATGACATTGGTGAGCTGGCTGGCAGTGAGGTGTCCCAGAGCTGGGTTTAACTTGCATACTGCTTTGAAGATTTTGAGGCACAAGCAGCGGCAGCCAGAATCCCCCTGGTCCAGGGCGCGGAGGCGAGCCGTTTCCGCTGGCCGCAGGCTCAGTCGCCACAAGTTGTCATTCTGGGCCAATCGGTGAGGTTTGGCAACAAGGACGATGTCACCCAGTGTCAGGGATGGTAGAAAGTCAATAAAAAGATGCCGATCTGCATCATACTGGACTTCCAGTGTCAAATCTGCTGGGGGAGCTGCTGGACGGATCACATAGTCCAAGAGACTCCCAATCGCTGGCCAGTTGATGGACCCAGCTACAACTTTCTCGAAGGTGTCTGCTACAGTTTTGGGAGAAAGGTAACCTCCCACCACACAGCGGTCCCAGTAGCTGCTCCCACGAGGAAAGTACTCTGGGTTTTCTCGACGCACCAAGTAGAAGCCAGGAATGTTCATGATAGTGTCCTCCCCGGGGATACACGACCACAGGTTCTGCTCCAGCATCAGAGGTACAATGAGCTGGATGTGATCAGCTGTCACTACCTTTCACAAGAGAGAAAAGTCGGTAAGAACAAGCTTTCTCTGTCCACGTTCATTTTATTCACCACCTTTAGATAGCCTTCTGTCCAAAGGAACCTGGAACAGGGATTCAGCTGTCTCACTCTCCTCTCTGCGTGGGATTCCCAGCCTCCCTTTGTTAAAAGGCATTCTGAAGGACTATTTCCAACCATCAGCGGGATAATTCCAAGGTATAGCTGAAGCTAATGCTTACATGGTATGTACTATTTAGAGACCTGACACGGACTGCATATAGATGAATCATTCTGCCTCACATGGCTCTAAGTCTGCTCCTTGGTTGTGAGATGCAGCTGGCCTAGGGCACGGCAACACCACATGACAATTTAAACAGAAGACAGAGTATTAAGTTTCTACAGAAGCTTCTGTTGCCATGGTTTAATAATCCCATGCTGCAGGTAGGTACACTGCCCTCACCTGGTCTGCCACATTGTTTGGAAAAAGGTCATTAAAGATCCCTTTTCACCAATGTGATTAAGACCCCAGGTCTAAATTTCACTGGACATTGCATGCTCCATTCCAGAGCTCTGACTCAAACAAAGAAGGGTGCCTCTGAATCACTCACTATAGCCATGGGCATCTTGCCATCAGGGAGATATTGCAGCAGGGACTGCTGTCCAATCCAGGTCTGTCATGCATTAAAAAAAAAAATAAAAGAGTAGGAGAAACCTACATGAATATACAGGAGTTCTAAGGGAATATCGTCTATTTGGATGGATATAGAGGGACGGAGAGAAAACAGACTGTCTACCAGAGAAACAGAAAGAAAAACACAGCTAAAAGGAGAGACAGAGGGAAAGGAAAGGACTGAGGTATTTTGGAAAAATAAACCAGCAAAAAGCAAAGGCTTTGCAGACAATGACAGAGCAGCCTGGTCATGCCTGTTCGAACAGCACTGTGGAAATCAACGCCTGGCTCCACAGTGGGAAACGCAACACTAGGGGCCTTATTACTGAGGAATGCTGTGCTGAGCCAGCAGTGCCAACAGGGAAGCCTGAAATGCCCCTGCTTGGTCAGCCTCCTGAATGAGGAGCCGTGATGCGTCGCCAGGAATTACCTGCAGGTCATCGTAGAGGCTGCCGCTGAGGTACATGTCCCGCAGGGGCATGTCCGGCAGCTTGGCGCGCAGGAAGCTGCGCAGCTCCGCGCAGATATCCACGGCCGCCTGCTTGGCCCGAGCCTGCTCGTCCGCCGGGATCGCCACCCGCCGCCGGTAGTACGCGAACAGCTTCTCCTGCAGGGACAGACGAAGGCGGGACTTCTTCAGCTCCACCTGACTCCTCTTGGCAGATGGCTTGGGCTTTGTGGGTCGAAAGAAGTCTGCAAGACAGAAGGAAAACTGTTGAGGTTGCAGCTGATTTCGCTGTAAAGTGTTCCGCAGAACAGAACCTGCAGCGTGGAACTGCAGTCTCCCAGGTCCCAAAAAACTCTTGGCAGACATTTTGCAGGCTTTACACAGGTACCAGTCCAAAGGGGAACGCTGAGGAACTTCTAAACATACTACTAAGAGCATCAAAATGGATTAAAACAAGTTACTAGATTTGAAATTTAGCCAGACTAATATAGTGTACAAGGATATAATTTTAATGGCTACATGGGCAGTATCTCAGCTCAATTTCATAAAAAATTCAGTGCTGTTACCAGTTCAAAAGCTTTCAGTGCGATGCCAGACCAGTGAATAAAACACTTTTGAACAACCATCACGATCTCTTTGGGTTTTTAACATTGAAACAGATTATTACAAATTACCAGTGAAACCCAGTCCTGACTAGCATATGAGATCAAAGAAGACTGTGCCACCTGGAAATGAAATAGTTGTTGGGAGCCTGATCAGCACAGTTATTAGGATGATGAGCTGACAGATCCTGCGGCTGTCCCAGCTCAGGCCATCATAGCTCCAGTGACACCTCCTTGAAACCTTCACTGGAAAAAGACCAGAGAGCCCACTCTGAGGCACGATGCAGCCACAGAAAGTTTACATTGCCATCTGCATTATTAAACAATGTCTGACCTGCACAGGTTCTCCGAGCCTCTTTCTTTCTGACTGGTTTCCCAAAGAAATAAATCAATGCTTCCCATCCGTTTCAGATTTCTCTTAACATGGACAAAGAGTTTCACAAGTTAACAATGACAATTAAAGGGGAATTACACCTCTAAGAGAACTTTGGAAGGGCTGTGATACCTAAGGGGTGCAGGAGAAACTCCCAAGTCAGTGGCCCCATTAAAGCAATTGGCTGTTGCAGATTTGTTTGGTGATGGGCATTTGGCCACACAGCACGTGAGGAATGGCTGACCAAGCTGTACACAAACCCATCCAGCCCAGCCTCGGCAGCTGCTGTCTCTTGTCCCACCGGATTCTTTTGGACAGATTTGAGGTTTTTTTGTGTAAAGGAAATAATGCACAAAACCATAGGGAACTGGATTTCATTTATTTCAATTTATGAAAAAAATTATTTTTCCATACTGAGTTTTAATTTACTTCTAAATGAAGAATTTAAGACACCACCATCAATGTTTTTATTACTCAGTCCATATGCTTGGGGACTCCAATCAAATGATCTAGACCCCATTTAACACAGCTGTCTAGTTTTTTAATGTTTCCACAGCAGAAAACCTACTGCCATCCCAAAGATAACTTCCTTTAAAATAATCTGGAAATCAAGTTAATAGCTTGATTCTGATTTTTAGTTTAAATCTCTAAGCGTAAATCTCCTGAAATGAGTGACCAGGGATAGAAAGTAAAACCATTTGGAAAGAAGAACCAAACACACGTAACAAAACATGCTTGGATTCTAAATTACTGATTATCCCACTCAGAAAGAAAACTACAGGACACTTTCTACAGACTAATGAAGACAAACTCAGTGATAAGCAGCACTAAACAGGGAAACATTGATCCAGAAATTATTTGGAAAATGGAAGAAGTAATACAGGAAATACTGTTATAAATTGCTAGTACATTCACAACTCGAATACTCCCGCCTTAAAAAGATGCAAGCAATATGGAATGACCCAAGGAAAGGCAACAAAGTGCTTGAAAGGAATGGAATAGCTTTCTATCAGGAAAGATTAGACATTCAGATTGAAAGAGAAAAAATGAGGGAGAATAAAGCTTAACCCCATAAAGTCACGAGAGGAATGAAGAGTGCAAACAGATGACTATTATTAACTAGTTCCCAATGTCAGTTCTGATTCTTGACATTACCAGTGGATCTGCTTAAAAGAAAAACATAAAAATCCCGGGCCAGACAGGGTATTTCCTTCCCTGCATTCCTTTAAACAAATACAGTGTTTATAGGCCTGGATGACTGTGATGCAGGAGGATGACCATGCCTCTTACCTGTGTCTGCAGCCGAAGGATCAGTGGGAAGGGTCTGCAGGGAGCGGCTGATGCTGGTCTTCATGTCCTGGGTCAGCAGGCGTGAGGAGGAGCCCAGCCAGTTTGGCTCTTCCCAGCTTCTCTTTCCCGACTGGCTCAAGCGAGTGGGGCTGCTGGGAGCACTGATTGCCCGGTCGTACATCTAAACCAGGAACGGTTCGAGTCACCGAGGGCCCGACGCTCGCATTTTACCCAGGCCACTGCCAGTATCCCGGCTCTCTTCACTACCCCCCGACCCCTCCCGGAGCCGTGCCCGGTGCCAGTCGCAGCCCCGGCACTCACCCGCTTGACGGCCAGCGTGGCGATGCCCAGCATGGCGGCTCCCCCCACGCCCAGCACCAGCCGCGCGTTGGACAGCACGAAGTCGATGGCCGTGCCGATGCCGTTGTCATCCTTCTTCCCTCTGCGCTGCCCAGCGCCTGCCATCTTACCTGCAAGGAGCGGGAACGTTACACGCGTGGGCCAAAACGTGCGACCCGGATGGTGCATGCCCTCCTCCCACTCCTCACACCCACTGCTCCCGGGTTTCACCACAGGAAGGGACCACCCAACCCTGCACCCTCTTTAATGATGTTCCCTCAAAGAGCTGCCTGTTCCTGGCAGTGCCGGGACTGTACTGACCAAGCAACGTCCAATGCCTCAGGGAACACATCCAAATTTGATGTGAGGTTTCTAATAATCGAATAGGTTTAATGAAAGAAAAGTAGAATTTACTTCCGCAATATCTTGCAATATAATCTTGCATATTAAGCAAAACCCTATAACCATTCAGGTATTTTTCTTGTAATTTGTGCTTCTAAACCAAAGCACAGCCGATTTATTTTCTAATTTCTAATGTAACAAGTGTAATTTTGCTCACAGACAAGGCAGTACAGGGTTGGTCAACTGTCTGGAACAAAGCGGAATCTTCCCCAATAACCGACAGGCTTCCACTCCCAGATTAATTTCTGAGCAGTGTCCAATCCCAGATACTTCAAAGACACCCAAGAATCAAGAGTAGAGACCGCAACACATCATAAAGGGGACAGCTTCCCAGCCTTCATTTGATGTTTATTCCTGCCCTCGAGGCTGGTGGGTTTGACTCTCAGACAAATCATGTAGAACACTGACATTAATATTTTCTTACATATGTATTTTTGTGTCCTCCGATTTCCATTTAACCTGACCTTGAGATTTAAAGAGTCTCTCTGGATGACATGGCCTCAAGCTGTGCCAGGCAAGGCTCAGGCTGGACATCAGGAGGAATTTCCTCATAGAAAGGGTGATTAGACTTTGGAACAGGCTGCCCAGGGAGGTGATGGAGTCACCATCCCTGGGGGTGTTTAACCGGGATGTGACACTCAGTGCCATGCTCTAGTTACAAGGTGGTCACCCGTCACAGATAGGACTCAATGATCTCAGAGGTCTTTTCCAACCTAAATGATTCTGTGATCCTGTGAAAAACCCCTTACCACCACTGTACCCAGGGGTGGGTCCCCAGTGAACCTGCATGAAAACACCAAGAAACCCTTCCACTGTGACTTGAGGTCTGTTTTCTGAGTCAGTGTCCAAGGTTCTGAGCCTGCCTGCCTGGGGTGGTTTAAACCTACCTTTTGTTTTTTCTAAAAGCCAAGAAAAAGGGGGAATGTTCCTGCCCGGATGAACCAAGAATACATTCACTTGTCATCCCCCAGCAGAAAAAACCCTTCACTTTTGCAAAGCTCACTGTAACAGCAGCACGAAGAACGCAGATATACCATTGTAAATTACCTACCTGTGACCTAATGCATTTGTGAAGAGAACAGGAGGGCCCTCCTGGTGTGCCTGTGGAAGCACCTTCAGGACTTCTTCAAGAAAGTGGTGGGTAGTGAGTGTTAATCATCTCTTCTGGTTGGCGAGGGGATTTTGGAAAGAAGAGGGAGGTAAGTGGGACCAGTGGGAGCTACAGGGAATCTCTAAACCAGGCCCCCGAGCCTGCTCTGCAGGAAAGCCTGCCCCTTCTCCAGCTGCCTTTCCTTGTCCTCCAGCCGCTGCAGCCCCTGGTTCCGGCGGAACTCGCGCCGGATGGAGGCGAGGTAGAAATCCCGGTCGGTGTAGCGCAGGCCGCGGCCGCGGCGCAGCAGAGCCCGGTACAGAGTCAGCACCGCCTCCCGGGACCACGCGGCCATGGGGGACACGCGTGCGGCGCGGGCGTGCGACCTGCACAGGAGTGACCGAGGGCGGGATCCGGGTCAGCTTCTCCCTTCCCGAGGCACCCGCCGGCCGCCGCCGCCTGCCGCTCGGTGGCGGGCCCCGCTCGGTGCCGGGGCCGCCTGTCCAACGGCGCGGGGTAACGGCCC
>VWPU01002543.1:0-259149 GCA_013398955.1 Callaeas wilsoni | reverse complement strand
TATATATATAATATATATATAAATTATTGTATCTATTACCAGCAAGCATTTTACCTTGTGGTCCATACTGGCTCATCTGAGGCCCATAAGTACCACTTGAATTACTCTGCTGAAAGCTACCAATTCCAGGATGCACTTGACCTCCAGGTGAGGGGTGTGGTGACATGGAAGGTCCAGTTTGTTGAGGTCCATACTGTGACATTTGGGGGTTCCTCTGTATGCCTGCCATAAAACCTAAAGGGAGAAAAGCACCAAAGCAAAAATTAATATTCAGGTAACTGATCTTTATTTTAAAAAAAAATCTCTGGCATTAAAATAAACCAACCTTCTTGACTTATCTCAGACTAAGAATATCCAGAAAACTGCTATTGTTCATACAAACAAAACCAAACATATCTCCAAGTCAGCAAAGATGTCTCAACCACCAAAACTTGTACATAAAGTTTGAAAACCTTTACTTGTAAAATAAAGACAGGGCAGTCCTGCTTAGTTACAAATGGGTGTTAATTTTAAAATTAAAACAACTTTTAGGAAAAAAAGTTAAGGGCAATTATATGCATTACTTAATTAGCAGTACCAGGAAATTTGCCTGATGACTTATGGTGGGAGTATCATGTCTTCCAAAATTATACGTTGCTACCAAAATGCCTTGCTTCAGCATATAGAAACCCACTGTAAATACTCCTCTATTGCAAACAAACTCACTAGAGCTAAAATTTACCTCTATGTGAAGACTAGTCATACCAGCCAGAAATAACAGTCGCTTTGTTATATTTGTGCTCCAGGTCCTTCTTCTAGTCTTTCCCCAGTACATTCTACTGCATTCTCTCCTTTTTCCCTTTCGTAAATGTATTAATGAATCCCAATTTAATTTAAGGTTCAAAAGCTGCAGCAAGAGACCTAGTGATATGGTAGAAAATTTAGAAGCTTCACATAAAGGAACTAAGCCTATTGAATGAAGGAAAAAGAGGGTTTTGTGGTGAGGTTTTAAAGTTTTCATGAACTGGGAAAAATCCTGCAATCCTGCCCATGAAATGTCTATGTAGGGATGCTGGTTTTCTAATGTTTTCTACCCTGAACGGTTTTAGTGCTGCTCTCAATGTTGAAGAGGATGTGCTGGCAAAGTTTAGGGGTTTTTTTTTTATTTCTGGAGGAAGTCCGCTTTCTTTCCTGTTCTGCTCGCATATTAAATTCCATCTTTCCAGTTCCCTGTTAGGCAAAACCCGCGCATACCACAGGACAGCCCTGGCTGTGCTGCCATGGTGCCGGGTGAGCATCACGTTCTTTTTAGCGGCATGCGTGTGGGGAGGTGTGGAGTTGAAAGCCAAGAGACACCTTGCCTAGCACCATTAGTTGCACCTTTCCCTACATGAGGGAGGGAATAATAGAAAGGTAGGACAACTGAAAGCTGCTAATGGGAAAATCAGAAAAAGAAGGGAAAAGGGTAGAGAGAGGCAAAGGTAAGTGGTGAAGACAGATGGACGTGGGTGACAGAAGGAAGGAGGGAAGACAAAAGGATGACTCCCACAGGACTGGGGTGTCCTCCCACTGGTCAGCACCAAACATCATCCCCCACCCCCTCAGACAGTCAATACCTGATTAATGAAGAGAGGTAATTTTTTCTGAGCCATATCCAGACATGTGATCAAACTCATAACTGTAAACATTGAGGTGCAGGTTGCAAGGAGAAAAACCAGGAGATGAGATGATTTTGCACCCCTTGTGCCCAGTTCTTTAGTGCTATGAACAGCTCAACTGATACTGTGCTAAAACTCCAGCTGCAGGATTTGGAAGAATATGCATCAAGCTTTCCTGACCTCTTTGCAAGCCCCAAGACAAGGAACTGATCACACCTGAACTGCAAAGTCAGAGCCTGGCACTTGCTCTGGAGGTAGACCAGACACTGACACACAACACAGCAAAAAATTGAGTGCGAAATGGGAGCTTGGAAACTGGTCTGTACTGGTTGGAAAACTCCACACTTCTGCAAAGGAAAACCTGTGTGACCTTCTCCATTTAGCTTTATTTTGAAACAGACCCCTTGATTTTTAAAACAGTTCCACTTTAGGCACAACTCTTATTACAAAGCCTATGTCTTCTGCTGACAGTGCTGTAAGTAATTTAGAAACCTAATACAATTGTATGTCTGTACAAAAATATCCCCATGTTCCCGACACACATACACCATATATATCATGCTTATGGGATCCATTTGAATGAAAAAATTTGTACTGGTCACACTAAGATTTTTATTATAAAGATAGTAAAGTTACTCCTGTGAATAGTATATAAGTGAGGGGATTTTTTTCTGTTCAGCTCTAGATCTATATGAGGTAGCTTTCCAAATGTTGTGCTAGTGATTAAGGTTTTTCAGCCCCATTATTACTGCAAGCAGTACTTTTCTTAACACCACAAGGAAGGGTGATACACCAAAAAGCTACTGGTACAGTAATTTCCAGCAGTGATGCAGAGGGACTGGTGGTTGTTGAAGCTAATGGAGAACACGGAATAATGTCTAATGAAAAACATGGAGATTATCAGTTTTAACCAGCTCTGCTGTTGTCAAGAAGGCTTCTCAAGGGACCAGAGTAATAAGTAACAGTAAGTGTTTCTACTCAAATGACCTCTTCTTCAGTAAACTCCTCCTCATTCATTTCGGATGCTGTGGAATGGACTGTACAGTTATATGTACAGTCATAAATAAAACATGACAGAAGAGAGTGGGACACTTGTGTCCATCCAGATAAACCTTCCCACTCAATCCTGGTAATCTTATCTCTATGACTTCTGCGCACAGTCCCTTGTCCTGCCTTATCCATGCTCTGGGCTGTGGCTCAGGGAGCATTGGCCAAAACCAAGCCAGGGCCATGCCAGTAACTCAAGAGCAGAGATAACTGTGTGATACTACTCAAACTCACTCTCTAGCCTTAGTTTAATAAAGATGTTGATTAACACAACAAAAAAGGAACACACTCGTAAACTGCTTTTGACGTGAGGCATGAGTTTCATCATCTCAGAGGGTGTAGGATTCCTCTCAAATCAAGGTTGGCTTTGCTATCTTCTCTTGAAAGGAGATAAAGAATTAAGACAGGTAAAGAATTAAGGAAAAGGAATCCTGAAATTCAGGAAGAATATCTATGCTCTACCATTCTGTGTTACTGTCTGTACGGTACATTGAAGCATGGCATTGAAACAGGACATGCTCTAATTTCCTTCCAGAGAGCAGAGGAGTCCTTTCAGTTACAGATGAGATGCAGAGTAGCTCTTACTGTGATCTGGATTCCATTACAAAACAGAGGAGTCTATCCTCATCAACCTCCATGATAGCCCAGTCAACATCCAGAGATCAGTGCATGAGTCTAAAGTGTTTCAAATATTTGCAGAAAGCTCAGATGTCTTAGAGAGAAAAGGGTTCCTGGTCAATACATTAACATTCATGCATCATAAAGAAAAAAACAACATCAATTCTAAAAATCTTATCAGAAATGAAAGGGAGCAGCTGGCATACATTCATTTTTCCTTATTTACACACATTTTCCCTAGTGTTCAACTTCATTTTATAGCCGATACAAAAAGAAATAAATTTTCTTTCCAGAAAATTAGATCTAAGATAAAGTTTTCTTCTGTGAAGAATGGAAGCAGGATTACATTAGAGGTGCACTGGAGTAACGGCAGTGGAGTGATTCAACAGCTAGACTGCATCTGACATGTCAACCCCTGTGACAACATGGTGGGTTGTTTTGTCTTTTAAACTGCTAGGAAACAGCTATGAGTTAAGCCTTTAAAAATTGCAGTGGCAACATACTCATCAGTGAACAAATCTACTCCCTTCCCTTAATATTAGTGATAAAAAGAGGTAGAGGTGATGCTTTACTTGCCATCACAACAAAAGATTATTTACTGAAAAGCACTTGAGTGAGTTTTGGCAAACTAAGCTATTTCAGAAGTAGCTGAATAAAGTGACCCTGCCAGAAGCATTCTCTTCCTTTTTAGTTAGCTTTTATACTACATTTTCATACATGAAGAATGACTGTATTAAAAATCATTTTAACATTGCAGAGTCAATCTTTGCTTTTTTTCTTTTGTTCTCAGTGAAAGAATAGCATACTATTAACGATTATCACACCTTAACAATAATAAAATATGTTTGCATGTTCAAATAGAACATACATGCAGTGTTTGAAAATGGTCAGGTAGCATTTTATTTATCTTCTTTCTCTCCAGCAAAATATAGAGAAAAAATAAACTGAGAAATGCTTATGATAGAAGCGTGTCTGCTTCTTTGATGAAGGAAAAGACTAAAATGAAGCTTCTGTTGTTCTAAAGAGCACTAACACCTGGTAATACACATCATATAGCTAATACCATCTCCAATGTCTTTTTAAAAACATTTAAAAACTTGTCTTTCCCTCAGGCATATGTATACACAAAACAGATATACAACAGTAAATTACTAAAGCTTCATGAAATTATGCACTAAGTTTGTCTTACTTACATTTGTACATTGACCAATACAAAATCATCTATTTCTTGAATACTATCACCTTAGCACTACCCATGTAAAACACCCACTGAACGTGCTGGGTGCTGCTGTAAAATCTCAGATGGATTCTTTTGATATTTTAAAATCTTGGCTTGAATATGGAAAAACCTTACAGAAAAGTAGAAGCTCAAACAAAAAAGGAAGTGATTGCAAAGGAACAGGTTATTGCATATTAGCTGATGGACAGCAACTGTCTACTGGCACACACTTAACCCAAAGCCAATGAGAGGTCTTTTGATTTAGCCAGGAGTAGTCCATCGATCTTCATGAATGAATTAAACCTGAAAACATGTGCAACACTTACTCATTTTAAGCTCACAAAAACTTTGGAGTTTACAGTGATAGCAGATGATCATTAACTTACACATTTGACAAATAAAAAATGAGGAAAGGTACAACGTGCAACAGTATATTGTAAAAATGAAAGAAAAAGATACAGTGGGCTACAGCTCTTTCTAGAGGGGCATGCTTAGTGGCAGAGCTTGGGACCAAAACAACTGAGGAACCTTTCTGAGCAAGGAACAAGGAAGTTCCCCTTGTTCAAGGGCAGAGGCTGAAGAAAGGGCTATTACTAGCTAGACAGGCTTATTACTCTGAAAATCATGGAATAAGAAAAGTAGAAACAGATTGCATGCATACACTGATCATCAACTAATTAGAGAAAAATAACATAAAATCCTGACTTATGAATCAGCTCAAAAAAATTAAGTATGTGAAGAGATATCTTCCACTACCTCCAAAGGAAAAACTTGTGTGTGGGGAGAATCACAGAAATTTCCAATGCTTGGTATTTTAGCAAGGCACTGGTCAGTACCCTTGAGAAAAAAGAGCAAATGTTTGCACACCCATGACACAAGTTTTTGGCAGACCTTCCTTCCTCAGACGGTAGTTTGGGTTGTATCCACTCTCTCAGGATTTTCACCAGAGAATATAACAGTACTGCGACAGATCTAAAGCAGTGACTCTCAAATCTAGCTCATCTGTGGATAAACAACACTGAGAAGGACATGTCAGGGTAAAGCTAAACACATGAAAAGCATTATTCTGTGATTTGGCACCCTGTTAGCATGGCAGGATGCTGAGGAACATCACAGTCACACTGAAACTCTGCCTAGCCCACCCATTTCAGATGGCAAGGACAGCTCAGGAAGGCTTTGGACTGGTGAACCATGTCTGGGTTTTTGCCCAGCTAAACATGTCCACAGTCAACACCTCAGAGCACTACAAGGAAACATCCAACAGAATACAACTCACACATTAATTGAGTATTTTAGTAATTGAAAGAGTTGGTTATTCTCACACAAGCCTGTGATGCCAGAACCCTAAATACGCAACCAGGTTGTCTGCAGATGGTACTTGAACAAACATCTTCAAATGGTGCGGTCAGCCCTGGAGATGTGTGGCTTACACACAGCAGGAGCTAAGAAAATACTGTTGGTACCATTGCTTATGCGGGGCCAGCTCTACCTGGCCATAAACTACTTACTGTCACTGGCAAAGAATGGCATGGTACCTACCCCTAAGGTGCTATTTAAAATAAACACTGAAAAGGACACAGTGAGAGAGATTTAGGTACTGGAAAAAATCTAAGCAGACAAAAAATATACAGGTCTAGACAAATAACAGCAATTAAGAAGCCTGTGAAAGTTTGACCCATGTACCAGAATGTAAACCAAGTAAATCAAATGAAATCATGTGAGTGGCATAAAAAAACCTGGTATCTAGCTAGAGCAAGCAGGCACAAGATTTCTTTACATTCAAGATACCTCAGATCCTATTTCCATTTTCCAGAAAGCAACCTTATTAACATATGCCCAGCTAGACCTATGTTTGACACACACAAAGCATCTGACTTAGCAATACACACCACAGGGTGATGGGTGGGTGAGCACGAGTGGCTTCGCTTGCAGCGTCAATCTCACTTAGATGATGCAAATACTAATTCTCAACATCTCTGTCCAGTTAACAGGCAGGTAAAAGAAATAACAAATCAAATAAATAGAACATCTGCACTGCACCGACACAATACCTTCAGATATAATATTTTATAAAAGCTAAAAAAAGTATTTAGAATTTCTTATTTCTTTCTCCAATCACATTCTATTTAAAAAAAAGTCTCAAAATGTTTTTAGGAGAAAGTTCTTTGAGAAAAAAGAGCAAATGCTTGCACATTCATGATACAGTTTTTGGCAAACTTTCCTTCCTCAGACATTCACTCTCTCAGTACTTCTGAGAACTGTTCTTCTTCTAATGAACGGCTCTTCTTCTAATTAGAAGTTCTTCTAATGTTTCTCCATTAACCATGAAAAAATGTAATCAAGTTTCTACACTGAGCTCTTTTTTTCAGTCCAAATAAAAACCCACTTAAATTTTGCCAGCTTCTCCAAGTCCATGAGAGCACCACTAAAACCACCTGAAGTTCTCTAGGCTAGAGTAACAGTGTCATGATTTCCCTTCGTTATCCGAACAATTTATTTTCACAATGGCATCTGCTAATATCTGCAGTACAACCACCACATTTCTTCACATCCATTCAACAAAGAATGTTTCTTTGCTTATGTGAAACAGCAGTAATGGAAAACATCACCACAGCAAAATTAGGACTTCCTGCAAAGATCACTGCAGTATTTCTCGTTTCCACAAAAAGACCAATGTTCTGTTTAAGAAAAAGTACTGGACTGGTTTTATTATTCTTTAAAATTATTTTCTTATTATGCTTTAATATCTATCTTACAGTCTCCTCACTGTTTATTTGTCTGACTGCTTCTCTTCACAATGTGAATAGCTTTGGGGAAGATGGAACCTAATGACCTAGCTAAGGTTTTAACCCAGACCCCCTAGTGTTTTACCAGCTGTGCTATTAGGTTAACTGGCTGAATCTCCTCTGCTTCTCTCTCTGATATTACAAAACCCAGTCTATGTATAGCATGCAATAATGTTTAAATTTTTCCCACCCCTAAACCTCCCTCTGCTACTGCCTAGCCTTGAAATTCATATAATCTATCACTGATAAATTAGAATCTGGGGAAGGATCAGACAGATTACCCAGATGGTAGCCGGGGAAGAAATATCCAACCTTTCCTAATGCAAACCTTGCAGAATGCTCTCTGATGCAAATTTTAAGTGCTATACTGAGGACAAAGAAGGAAAGACATTTGTGGAGATGTTCATGCACAGACTAAACAAAAACCACATTGTTCATCCACCATTTTACACATACTTTGTTACTGTAATATACCTTACACAAGGTGCTTTTACTATAGTACTTGAAAAATCAGGGTCACAGTGACTTGCAGTAGGAAAGCGCCCACCCTGCCCGCCCAACTGCCCCTGAAGGGAATCCTGAATTTCAGCAGGTAGCTTAGGCTGCTGGAATTAATCTCAGCAACAACATGAAAAACCTGAGGAGTCCGTCTGCTTTGCACAATCAACATTTGGCTAAGTTTTGCTAATAACATGCACGCTTAGGAAAATCATGGAGGAGAGCAAAGAAGGAACGGCATTTTATCACGTGTAATGTGCAAAAGCTGCAGGCTTAATGGTCTAAATTTCAGGTTTGAAAATTTTACCCTCCTCAGAGACTGCTGTTCAAAGGTTCCTTGGATCAACTCAGATCTTCCTTTTCATGAAGTAAATATATTGAATACCACTATATATATATTTTGTGGACAAGACTAGAATACACGTGATGTGTCTTCTGTTGCACACATGTAAAATAAATCATAATGTTTCTTTCAAAAACACAAAATCAATGTGTTGTCCTCAGTCCCAAAATGCCTTTGCCTCAGTCTTATTTTTACCATGATTTACGATTTGACTGGTTTTTTCCTTTCCTTGATTTGCAGCTGTTCCCTGATGAGCATTTATTCTTTTGGGATCCTTTGGGATGGTAGGAATTATCCAGCGTTAGCTATTAATATATACATTACATAGATTTCAACTCACTGTCCTGTATATTAATTTTAAAAGACATACGGGGTCTTAGATCAGAGGCTGTTTATCTTTACAGAAGCTTCATAAAAAGGTTAACAGGTACCGAGGAAGCAGAGTGTCCTGACAACCATGATGCTGTTGAACAGGCAGACCACAGGCAGCTCCCAGTTCATAGGCCACGATGGGAAGCTCTCCCAGGGACAGGGATCATACCCAGTAACTTTACATCAAGCATGTGACAGCCACATTGACTGTCACTCTGTCAAATTCTTCATCAGTAACTGCTGTAGCTTATCTTGCTCCCTGAGCCCAGAGGCAGGGAATTTGATGGCTGCCTAATGAAGTCAGTGGAAACTTTTCTATTGAGAAGCCTCTCTGCTGGCAACTATATAAACTCTCTCAGAATAAGTCAATTCTGCTCCCTAATCTCAAAAAGAGAATCCCCAATTTAGTTTAAAAAATGAAATAAAGATTCATCTCCAAGTATAACAAGATTTAACATCAGCAAGAAGAGCGCAATGACCAGCTGCTAGTATACAAAATTTATTTGTTGGGACCTGACTCTGGGTTTTGATTGTACAGACATTATTACCTCCTTCACATCCTACTTCTGCAGTTTTGCTGTCTCCCAGCATGGCTTATCATATGTAAATCATACCCTTTTGTCCTTTGATTCTTCTTGCAGATGGTCTGCTGTATATTTAGTATAGGCTACAACTAATCAGATCAACCTAAAGCTGAGACTTTATGAAGCTGGTGTATGTCTGAAATCTAAGTACAGTCTGAAACCAGCATCCTGAAATGGCAATCGACTTCTTTAAGAATTAACCTGTTTTGGCAAAGTAACATAATTTGTAATACTTTTGGGCAAGAAAAGCAGGTCTCTCTGAAACACTTGAGAAACAAATAGACACAAAACTATGCACTCTGCAGCTCAGAGAGAAAAACAATAACTTTTCATCCCAGTGATGTTGATTACTAATCAAAGTAGACATATTGTAAGCTTTTTTGCTGTGCATTGCTAATCAAAATAGCAAAGAAAATAGCGTGTACACATTTAAAAAACCTGCTTATCACACTGACTACATTTCAGTGCACTTCCACTTTTACAATCCAATTAAAAATACAGAGGTAAAAACAAATGATAGCTCAATCTTTTTTAAAGATTGTCGATAAATTTAGCACTCACGAAGTTGAGAAACTAATGTAGCTTTTTGAGTCACCAAAAAGCTAAGTGCCTGGCTCTACTGCATTGGCTCTGCCTTCACATACAGACCTGCTCCATGTACTCCTATGCATCATGGTCCTACTTCATCACACGCCTTGAGATTAAAAAGGGATGTTTTACAGAGCTAGTGTGACAGTTTCAACTAAAGCCTGCTTTTCCTCCTTAACATGATGCACTTTTTCTGCTTGCTGAGGGGACAATTCCTCTAACCTCAGTTTTCCCGGCATGGTTTCCTTCCAGCCTGGCAGAGCGTTCCTGCATACCAGACAGAGCTCAGCTTCCCTGCACTGACCCACTTGGAGAACGCTGTGTGTAGAAGAGGCACTCAAACATACCTGTGGCTTTGCACTCTATGCATGTCTCAAGCATCTTTCTTTAAGAGCCTGAAACACTTCAGTCTACATCAAGTAAACTTATTACCAAGTCTGATTTAACCTTAAGTGGTGTCATCGTTAACATGGCAAGCACAAGAATGTTAATGACAAGAATCATTTTATTCTCTAGCTCCTCAGTGCTCTGAATAGATCCCAAATCCCCAAATGAGAGCAAAAAACGTATTCTCAGGGAAAAAGTCTTTTTAAGATCTAAAAGCAAACTACCGTATCTTTTTTGTTGCAATAAGAATTCTTTGATCTACTTTCTTCCTTCTGGTTTCTCTTTTTAAGAAGAAAATAGATTTCAGGGAAAAGAATCTCTACCATCAAATGTCAGTATTAAGTCATAAATCTGATCAAGAATTGTAGGTGCAAAACACCTGATTGGTATTCTGTGTCTTCCACACAAGCAAAAACATTTATATTTTGTTAGAAGTAAATGCATGACAGTGGAATTTATGTGATGACTGTGTACAAATAAGCATGCCCAGAAAACATTAAAGGGGAGAAAAATACCTGTATGAAATCTAATGGGTGAATTAGGAAATCTTAGTTACCGGAATTCAGTTGTTACTTAGTGTTTGTAGGGAAGCACAAAGAGAACATCAAAATGCCTGATCACATCCCATCTGTTACAGTCTCTTACTGGATAACATCTTGACTGCCAAAAAAGCTATTTAAATTTACTACATTGCAGCTACTGATAAATATCACTTCTGTGAAGATCTAATACTAAATAAGGACAAGATCTGAGGATAAACCTTACAAGCAGTAGTGTCAAAAAGATCCAAATTTTGCTTAGTGTAACACCTGTACTCTTAAGAGCATGCAGTTTCTTGCTTCTTGTCCCTGTGATATGTTTTTAATAGAGTACACAACTGTACAACACTCCTCAAAAGCTGGTTGTCAACAACAGAACAAAATAAAGGTAGAACAGAAAGAATGGCATTTAAAAAAAAAAAGGTACTAGGAGAAGGTGATGGAGAAGGCGGCAACTTCTATTCAACAATTTTGGAGGTGATTACTCCAGGCACTGTCCACATAGATCTGACAGGCACAGAATGCTGCCATGAAACTGCCTCCAGCAATGGAATACATTTTCCAGCACATCACAGCAGCTGCAACGGCATCAATTCTGCTTGCAATCCATGTCCAAAAAGAAAAGTTCTCAGTGGTCCTATTTCAGCATATCTCAAGGACTAATTAAATCCTCATTACTATCTTCTAATTATTCCAGTGCTCTGGGATTTCACTCAGCAAGTCCCCAGTGGTGCATTAGATGAAAAGGGTTAAATAACCTGTGTTGATTTTGAGACTCCAGATCTATTTCAGACCTTTAGCATATCATCAGCATTATCATGAATATTTAACTATGTACCGCTGTGAAAATTATAAGGGGAAAACAATTAAAGATTTTTTAAAAATTAATTCTGACCCATATACATTTGCACTAATAAATAAGGCTTCTTTAAGTATCCCCATTATGAGAGTGCTTGCTAGAGTAATAATGTGAAGTCATTAACTGTTTTCATTAAATTCAATGGTTTTCAGGAGCTCCCAATTCACTATTTTAATATAAGACTGAAACCTGGCATCTACATATTGAACTGCATAAGCATGAAAATACTATTTAAAAGCAAGTTAGTTTTTTAAGCTTTTTCAAAATTACATAAGGAACCATTCATTCCTGCAGGGGTAAAAGTGCCTATTTCAACATCATTGTGACACATATTCTCGTAATAGTGCTTGTACAGGTGAGTGTTCATATAAGCAGACAGAAATCTCCATTAGTTTACAGAAGTAAGAATGAGAGTATAAGCTAATGGCCAGGACGAAGGTTTCTTTTTCAGGCTGCAGCTTCAGGAAACTGATTTAGCAGGTCAATTGGGATGTGCTGGGCTTCTATTTGATCCGTAGAAATAACTTCTAACTCATTGAGCAGTTCTGGCTACTGAGGGCATTGTCAAAGTACAGCTTCCAAAACCCAAACAAATAAATAGATACAGCTGAACACAGGAAACTCCAGCGGCTGTGTACCTCAAGTATTTGCTGAATGATTATGACAGCTGAGGTATTACTGCTGCTCTACCTCTGGGGATGATGCAAAAAAAGTTTATAAAGAGCTTTGACTTCAATAAACACAAAATATCAGACCCCTACTTTTGATCATATAAAGGAAAGTCTGGAGTAGGTCTACTAGAAACGGAGAGCAAAATGTGCATCCTCCTTCCTTCAGAAAACATAGCAGGTTTCAATGACTTCTTCACTTAGTCATGACTACACTGCATTTATGGTAGCCCCATGTAATGGCAATTGTTGGGATTCAGCAGTTAAACACACTTTTGATTCTCCAAGAGGCTTCGGACACCAGTCTGTCTCCACAGCTGTCCGGCTCCAACAGTCCTTAGAGATGTATGGGACTTGACTTCAAGTTCCAGTGCTTTCAAAGTCACATGAGCCAAGAAATAGGTTATGTACATAAAACAGATGCAATTTCTTGTTTCCTAGGTAGACCACCTGTGTTGGTAGAACTAAAATCATTTCACTGATTGGACATCAAACAACAGTGGCCAGTTACTGGTTGAGGGACAAGAATGGAAGTGCATGGAATAGCAGGCTACATTTACACTGTCCAAATGTTCTACAGCTTGAGCAGGACACGAAAAATTTAAAAATTCTTTTTAAAAAGTAAGCATTTTAATGCTTATTACAAAAAGTATGAAATAAGCTATATAAAAAGAAAGCTGAGGAGCACAAAAAAATCCAATCCCCCAAGAAATTCCTACTACTGTATATATGCACTACATTACTATTACCCTACTTTCACACACAGAATGTACATGTAAAAATGTGGTCATTGCCTCATGCTGCATTGTGAGGCAGAGGATGTAGAGTCTTAGGCACACAAACATAAAAATCCCATATAGGTGCTGAGTAACCATGGAAAGCAGGGTAAAATATAATCAAACACTTCAACAATAAAATAAGTAACTGTAAACTTAATGGTTCAAGGTAGTGGTTTAGCATCCAAAAGTGCTACAGCTCAGACTCCACCCATTGGTCAAACTTCATGATAGCTGGTAAACAACATTTTTTTCAAGTATTGAGAGCAAAGGATTCTGCTCAAGCAATGATTAGTAGTCTTTTGTTCATCCAATTCTCTCTCTAAACAAGCAAAGAAATGCTATACAAAGTGTGAAAACAAACAACATTACCTTATCCTATGGAGTATCTCTGGGGGTTTTGTTTTCATTTTCCTTTAATTTTTTTCCTCTCTTTTTGGAGAAAGTGTATCAGTAAGCCGAGAGTTTAAATTACTGTAACAGATGCCCAAGGATCAGGTGTCCTTAGCAGCAACGATTTTCTGCTCAGGTTTTTATCAGTAAATGACAAGCACCTTCCCTTTGAGTCCCCATCATTCCCCCTCCTTCCTTTCTTCAAGTTCTGTGGAAACCAGTTCAAGCAAGCAAAGGAATCAACTAATGTAACAGCCTTTTTAAAAGGTGAAGTTTTCCATTTCAAAGGAGCCTCTAATCAATGACAGGGCACAAAAGGGAATGCACGCATGTTTATGCGCGTACAGCACTGACTTTAGAGAAGCTTTGGGGAACATGTTCTGCAAAATCAATATGACCTAGCTAGTTACAAATTTTGAATCTCCTGCATGAAACAAATGGACTTCTTGTACAAGCTAGGTCACAAGGATCATGCATATTACACCAGATTTTGCATATGAAGTGTGCAAAACTTGCAACATTCCTAAACACATTTTCTCTAAGAACATACCTGCAATTCTCACTGCAGAGAGGAAAAAATAAACTAAATCAATCTGTAAATTTTACTTCTCTCACTGTTACTTACTTGTTTGACTTCCCAATTATGGCAGCTGTCTTCTGTTTTATTTCTGAATACCTGTCCACCGCTCCTTACCATACACTGAACCCCAGTTCTTTTCTACAGAAGAACAGAGAGGTTCAACCTTTCCAGCTCTGTCAGACCTGCCTAACTTGTCCCCCAAAGCCAAGTGAGGAACACACATTGCAGAAATAATTATTACTGGGCACTAAAACATATTATGCCAAGACTCAGTTGTGCCAGGAAACGCACACATCTTTCTGAGATGTTTGGGTCTTCGAAGCCTCCATCTGATCCATTCTTGCTGCCTTGTGACATTTCTATCCCACAAAGCATCATGTATTTGTATTGGGTACTGAGGGCGTTCTTTTTTCATCAAACATGTACATTATTCTGATTTTTTTTAATGGGAAAATAAGTCTCTGCACTAACAACTGAGTATAAAGAATGACTGAAAAGGAAACAAAACAAATGAGCATGAAATTCTGCATTTCATGTTCTCATTAATCAGCATTCCTGGAGGAGGGGACATTCAACTCAGAAAAATAGCAAAAATTAAGACTCTCTGCTCTTTGTGAGTCCTCTTAGCTCCTCCTGGATGCTATCCCAGAAATTTGTCATTCTGTGAGTTCAACTTGTTTCACTGTGAGAAAACTTCTAGTATTTATGGTATCCCCATATGGTGCTACTTGGGATATTTCTGGAAGCAAGACATTTTAGGAGGGGCATTTCATAAATAACTCCATGTTTATCACAGTTATCATGTGTCTGTTTTGCAAGCCTGTCACTGGCACATGTTAACCACTGCATGGACAGGATGCCCAGTTTACAGCAGTTGATTGCACGTATGGCCACGCAACAAAGCTGTGACAACTATCTTTCATGACCTAGGGAGAAAGGAGGTGAAAGGAAAAAGGGCTTAAAGTTTATAAAAGGTAACTTTAATTTAAAAATGCTCTGTTTATTTTTGTGAGCACACAGTAGGGAGCACCCTTTCAGAACAGTGTTCTTGCCTGCAAGGTTTTCTATGGCAAGATTTCCAAATATTTGAACCATTTGACCTATACATTTTATTTCCCTTTATATTTAAAGATATTTTTATCCTAGAACTGGCTAGAGGACTAGAGGACTTTGTTCATGCAAAGATATTAGAGATGACAATTTTAAGAACAGTAGCAAAACTGCTCAGACTTAGCACTCATCTTAATTCCAAGATAGACAACAAAGAGTTGTATTCTCCAGGACATGACTCAAGTATTTACAGAAACTGCCTTTATACCCTGGGCATTCACTGTATTTTGAGAAAACCTTGTTTTCAATTATAGTTTGGTAAAACCTGCTATTCAGTTGCTCTTTCCCCGGAGACGGAAACCCCCCAAGCCTTTTACAATGAAGACTGTCATTATTTTCCCTGGGAAAAGAAAAGAAATACCAGGAAATCTCACATTGCTAATGTGCAACTTAAAATGAAGGCTGCATTTGGCACCAACTGAAAAAGCCCCAACACCTAACAAACCTCGGTCCTGTGGCATTGGTGACTGGCTCAAGGCAGGGTGGGAGCTGGATTCTGACTGGCTGCCAGGAGGCTGCGGTGGCATCTGACTGCCTGTAACACACAGAGAAAAAAGGGAAAACAGACTTGCTTTTAGCATTTCACTGCATAAAACCAAGCATTGCCGCATTTTTCAACTACTCAACATCAAAGAAAGTACCAGCTGTATAAGGTAAAGAGAGAGCTCAACAGGTCTAGCTTTTTTCATACTTTTTTTTTGCCCTTTATTTTTTGAAACCCATGGAGGAAACATGCACAAACACATTTAGCAACAGGCATGGCGAAATGTTCAATTTCGCACTGAGCGAGTTCCCAACCTCACCAACATGATCCAATTTATAGCTGCAAATCTCCTGACACATATTTCTGTTAGAGAGTTTAACAAAATCCAAGTCTGCTGAACAATAGGGCTCATCCTGCCGAGCTTAAACTGGCCTCCAGCCAGGCAGACATGGATTGCTGCCAACAATATTACCAATGAAAAATTCGGTCAATACAAAAATGACTAACAACAACAGTTTAAAAAGTATTTCAATGAATCAGTGGTTTTAATATTGTTTGAATGTCCATGTAGAATATGGGAATAAAGAATAACATGTAGGCACACGTGCTGAAAGTGAATGTTTGAAAGAGATCAGACAGAAAAGGGGTATCTTATTATTCAAATAAAAGCAAAGGGAAGTTATTTATTAAAATAACTAGCCAGAACAGACACATCCATTTTTATGACCTTGTTCAAAGACATCCACTGCTGTCTACCCACCCAAACAAGAAGGGCACTCCCAGTGCTGTCTGTGAGGCTCAGAACACAAAACATTCCCTTTCAATGTTAATGGATAATAAGGCAGATGCTTATTGCACTGATGCAAGTCGCTCCTCTGGGTCACCATTCAACACCGTGTCAAGCAGAGAGGTCCATCCTACCGCTCTCCCAATGCCCCAAGGGCCTCACGCTTAAAAGTCAACCTGCCACCGCCCGAGCGGGAGGAAGAATGAGACCCGGACATCCCCTAGGACTCCTCTTTGCTCTTGGTCTGAGACATGCCTGCTCATGACAGCCCAAGAGGCTTGAAGACCACCTCAGGTTAGGCAGCAAATATATACTTTAAGCATTTAGACACTTGTAGTGATGAGCACGGTATAAATAGCAGCAGACAGATTTATATCCCTCATCCTCAGAAACTGTTCAGATTGTTTTCCACTTGAAAGAAATGGAAAGAATAAAAACACAGGCAATAGATTTGTGCCTGCTGAGACTCATTTCCTCCTGCTCAGCAGCTGCCCCTCTGCAGTGGCAGGAGCAAGAATCCTGCGGATGGTCCTGGCACTGGGAGCCCGGCTGACGGCGGGGCAGCAGGGGCTGCCCTTTAGAGCAACCAAGGGCCCTGAGTTGGACATAAATGCAGGAAAGCAAATGTATCTGCTCTGCCCCATCCTTTTTCTGTCCCCAAAGCCACTGGCTCTCAGCATCAGCTCTGAAGAAAGGCCAGACTGGTACAGAACAAAGAGAAAATCTGTAAAATGTGGAGCGTAACCACTGCCTAGCTATTCAGATGAGGTGCTTTCGCACTAAAAACATGACAGACAACATTACCGGGAGCAGCTGTGACAACTGTCTCAGAGATGCAAATGCTGGACCAGAGGCAGAATTGTTCCTCCAAAAGACCAAACATGCCACTCAGTGCCCAAGGCTTTGGGTTCCACGGCCCATTCACAAACTCCGAGGCATATGACAATAATAATGACAAATTTCAGCTTATGTTTTGATGTCACTCAAGAGCAGGCTGTGGAGATGGTAAGTGCCTGCATTATAATGAAAGCTTTTGGCTTGACAGGAAGGGTTCAGTGACTCAAGACTGTAAACAAAAAGCATTTCCATGCTAACACAGGGCACTGCCACTTCTACTGTGTATGCCGCAGGCACCACTATCAGACAGAGCACTTCAAGTAGATGGGAACCATCTAAGATTTCTACAAACACTTAAAAGAAATAAATAATAAAGCAAAGGTAGTCCTGACTGCACCGCATAACTCTCAGCAGGATCTCCCTTTAGGTGGACGCTTGGCAACTTTGAGAGAAGCTATAGTGCATAGAATATCTATGACAGGCAACATATTTTGCACATTACAGATGGTGCCTGGTTTTTTACATTGATAGTAGCATCAGTTATCAGGCTGGAGCCTTATCCTGCACAGCAAATGTTCAGTCACAGAGCAGTAAAGTCAAAGTTTAGAATAGTACCTGTACAACTTTTACAAAGAAATCAGTTTCATCCACATCCTCAGCCAATACAGACTCAGGAGTTTTGTAGATTCACTGAAATCATCACTGAAATTACACTGAAATTGTAGTTTCACTGAAATGATTTGTAGATTCACTGAAATTATCACTGAATCATGAACCATTATTATTATTAATAATGAAATTATTATTATTTGTTAATGCAACCATTAATGCTCTTTTGCTAGTGTACTTCTGATTTTTTTTCCTTATTAAACAAACTTTAAAGCAAAATTTGTGTTTCACAAAGGAAAACAATTTCATGAACATGACCAACTCTACACGTATTTTAACAAGTAACAAACTTGCAAGAGAAGTATCCACTACTCTAATTATCAGTGGGTGCTACAGATTATCCAGGTGCTGGACACGAAGGTACTGCATCAAAATGTTTTCAATCGAGCTGCCATTTTATTCTCAGAAGTGATGTGAAAGGTAAAAGGAGGTTAAGCACCCAAATACCTTTGAAGACTTGAACTGAACTCTTAATTTGGGTATCTAACTCCTATTGATTGGGAGCTGATGACAGGACTTTAAAACCTTTGAAGATCCTGTCTCCCATGCTTTTAAAGTTTCTTTGTCATGAAAAGAAATGACCTTAAAGATTTTCCATTTCTTTCCTTTAAATGATAGTAATCCTTTTCTTTTTCAACCAGTATTGCAGTTGTGTTTCTTGCAAGACACTTTAAATAATACATGAACAGACTTTTGTGTTGTATTAGGGAAGGAAAACTTCTACAAAAGAAAAACAACCCTTTTTCATTTTTAACATAACTTCTACAGCTATTTAAGAGAGAAAAAAAAAATATCCAGTAATTTTTTTTTCACTGACATACTACTGCCTCCTTTGACCCAGTGATATAGAGAAAGAAGTTTCAACAGGGATGACCTTTTCCCATGTTTTGTATACCATTGTTGCCACGTTGGTGAGATTCTCCACCTGCCAAAATGTATGCAAAGTGAATACTACAGATGTTTCACAATACTTCTATTATGCAAAACCACAGATAATGCAATAATGCATATTAAAAGGATAGAAGCTGCCACACTAGTTCTTTCCCCTATATTTAACAGAGGAACAAAATGCTATTCAAATTTATATAGCTATCTAGTAAAATTAGTTGTTAGAAGTACTGAAACCAGCAGTCTACCTAATATAGTATCTGCTACTTAAAATAAAAAAAAGTCAGCTGAAGAGGTAAGGGAATTTAAAAATGCATAATACCATATTTGTAAGGGGGTTTTCTATTTTTTAAATTATGTCAAATGCTTTTAAATTTTTTCACTTTGAGTATCTTCACTTCAAAAGGAGTCAGGAGAGACTGCATACTACCTTCGGAAGAGATGGACTTGAGAAAAGTACTAAAGAGTGATTGCATTAAGGCTACAGCCATGCAGTTGAACTGTAAAAAGTAAATTCCTTAGGGCCAACATAGCAAGCAGGAGCACACCTTTGATATCCTGCTGAGGAGGGGTCCTTACAGTCCACATCAGCAATGTTTTGAAGCATGCTGAGGGCTCTCTGCTCCCATCACTGTAGTGATACTAGAGGATGCTCGGCTGTGACACCCTGTACCAGCTGGACAATACCTCACAGAATTACACGTGAACAACTGAATCAGGAAAACACTTTGGCGATAACAGGTTCCCTCTGGGAAATAACTAGTTAAGGGGGGAAGGAAGGATATAAGCACAGGAATTTTAAGATGCATGAGGAACTGGAGGGTGGGGGACTGATCACAGCCTGTGTTGAAAACGGAACACTAGGCTGAAGGAAAGGCAGAAGTTACAGATCTTGCGGGTTGTCTTTGGGAAAATTCCCAATCTAATTTAGGAATTGAGATCTATGACTGGATTAATGATGTTGATTCACCACAAAGTAGGGAGTATTAGTCAATACAAAAGATGATCAAAATACTACCTAAGAAACCCTTGGGATCACCTTTTGGAGTATTAAAAATGCAAACATTTATACTCATGGATCAGAACCAGGCCTTTTATAACTGAAGAGCTGTAGGTTATCATGTAGACATGGGAGGAGAAAAGGAAGGAAAAATCTGACCATATTTGTTGACCTAAATGGTTATAGCCTACAAACAGCTATAACTAACCATATCATGTGGCAATCAAAGAAACGAATTTATCTCTAGGATAAATTAGGAGGATTGTTTACAGTAGAGGTAAGACAACACAACATCACTGCTGATCTGTCACTGGTGAGCCTTCAAAGAGACAAACTCAGAAAGTCTAATGCAAACTGGAATGGGAACCAGCTACCAGCATGAAATGACAGGAGGCTGAAAGTGTGAGTATTATTTAGTATGACAAAAACTAGAGCTGGAATTTTGTGACTTCTTTCTAAAAATATATTTGAGGCTAAATATCAGGGAGGAAAAAGAGCATGATGATGTTTAGGAGGATAATCAAACCATTACTGGAATTTGAAACAACTTTGTTTTATGAATAATGAGGTCCTGAAAATCTAGTGATTAAGATGAAATCTGATAAAATAATAGGATAATCATCACACAGTCAATGTTACAATAAAGGCTCATAGACCAGAAGAGACATTCCAGGTCTCAGATCCCTACATCAGAAATGAAAGAACATAAGTAGGCTTCTATATGGCAGTGTTTCAAATGAGCTTTTCAGGAAATTGGAAATGAGGTGCAAATGACCTCAAAGGAAAGAAATTTTTCTATGGGTAGCATAAAGGGAAACTGTTCACGTGTTTTGTCTTATCTCTTTCATCTTATAGAGCCAATGACCCCTTAAAAATAAAGATTATTCTCTTCCTTAATTTATGCATTGTAGCCAAGCTCCCTATTGTATCAACAGTATTTTTAAAATTACTTATTCATTCAAGTAGAAAGCAAAGGTTGTCTGCATATCCTCTCAAATTAAGACATGCAAAATATTAAAACCTCCCTCCTATCTATGCGGTAATCTAAGTGCAGATGTCTTAAAAGGCATGGGACATGAGGACCCTTTCAGATACAGCAGTCGTGGCTGTGCTGGGATATGCAGAGTCAAACACACTCAGACCAAGCCTTCTGGCTCTGCTCAGCACCACACTGCAGCTAATAATCCCTTGCGATGCTGGTAATCCACTGCAGCCTGCTTACCAAGACAATTTCCACCTCCCTGACCCAGGAACCTGGGACCAAACCCAGAACTCCCCTGCCTTGGAATGCTTTTGGTGGCTGGCTGAGAGGCTCACTGAAGGCGAGACCACAAGAAGCTGATTTGTTCCATTGCAGCAACGCAAAGCTTCTGTACAAGCTTCTAAATGAGAAGCTTATCAACTTATGCCAGATTTATGGATGCCCTACATCATAAAGTGTTATCAAGACTGTTGTCAGGCCTAGTCCTGATTTTCCATCTTACCTCTTAAAACAAATGTATCGTGCTTCAAAGATACAAGATTCCCTAATGTGAGTATCATAATCCATGTAAAATCAACAAGAAGTAAAAAAACCCACTTTGCTTCTCATGAAACTGTAAAATTCTCAGACTACCAACTCTTTAAAGTTACACTCTCACCTTCTTTTTCCCATCTATGTCACACTCACCATATCAAGAATGGGGCTGTGGGCGAGTTTCAGAGAAATTACTGTAACTCAAGTGCTAAATTGCTCTCAAATCTCCATTAAAAAATGCAACAATGAACAAAGGGGCCTGGAGAACCCTAGCTCCGACTTTTCTTCGCACAAATGCAATAGCATAAACATCTTAATTTCATGAGTAGAAGCTACTTGTTTGACATGATATAACATTTAATTCAAAGCAAAGTTGACACTGACAGGATGAGGTAGCTACTCAATATTTTGTTTCATCCTCATTACTCAGCGTGTAGTCCCAAGGTATTACTTATGGAACACCATCCAAATGTCACCTTTACTACAGAATAATTCATTATATTATGGATTTCAAAAAAAAGAATTAAGTAGCTGAAACCGGGGTCTGTCAAATTAGTCATCCAAGTTTTATTCCCAGGTTGTGCAAACTCTGAGTAAGGTATGAAGACTCTAACAAACACTTAAGAGTATGAAGCGAAGTAATTGTTTAGTACTGCCTGAACTGACAACAGTCTTGGTGGCAAGGGTCAGGAAAGAAAATATATTGCCCTTCAAGGACAAAGCTCCTTCTGCTCTGGAGGGGAAGGGAGAGCAGCAGCAGACACTGCCGAACAGGTCTGTTTCATCCATGCCCCATCCAGAAGTCAGCTCTGTGTTTGGACCAAAGTGAAGCACTTTCTCCTGAGATTTTGGAAACAAGCTCAAAGAGAGCTGTCAATGGGAATCTTCAGAAGCCTGTGACTCACCCGAATAATGAGTGGCTTTCCAGTAGGTCACAGCAAGCACCTGTCTGCCTGAGGACTATTATTTTCCAACAAATTCCAAAATTCTGCTGCAAACCAGGAAGGCAGTAGAGCTCCTCAAAATTAAGGACGCATAATTTAATTATTTGTATAAGCGAAGGCATAAGTCACTCTAAATCTAGGGATCACTGCTTCTCTATCCTCAGTAACACCCGTCCCAGACCTGTAATTTCACTTTGCAGCTATAAGAAGTTTCATTTGGGGAAATCAAATTCTTTCTGCTTTCACCTCTGCCTAACTCTGTATCCATTTAATGCATTATTTCCATTAAGCTCGGGAGAGTTTCCAGCCAAGGATATTTCTGCTGGAGGCCAGTCCAGAATGGTGCAGCCCAGGATAGCAACCAGTTAAATCTTTTCTAATCCCCACATTCAGAAACGGTGGCTCACAGCGGCTGGCATGCGGGAACTGAATAGAGCAGGCAAGCTCATATTTCTCTCACCAGGCCAAATTAATAAAAACAAAACCTGATTTCTCCTTCTCGTTTTCCTATTCTTACTGTTCCCCAATATTTTTCCTCTTTCAAACAATTTTTTTTTTGTTTGAGAAGCCTAATGTTTGGCTGCCTTCTGAAGAAATGGGCACGGTGACAGATGAAAGGCCGTATTCATCGCCTAATTCAGAATAGGGAAAAACCGACTGCTGTGCATTTAAGATTCTAACAACCTTGCAATTTTGTAGAACCGTTTTCCCCAACCCGTTCTTTTGAAGAAATCTGCTTTTATTCTGTTAATAACTAACCACAGTTGCAGCAGCATGGATCCGATTAGCAGTTCTTACGCTACAAAGGGGGTTGGGGGGGAGGCTGTGAACAGGGTTGCCAATTTGTCCACCTGGGTCCCCAGAAGAAAGATTAGATGAGGTGCTTGCTCCTTTCTTCCCCACTCGCTCGCTGCTCTGCACTAGACAGACCTCTTCAAAGCTCAGCCACTGACTTAATTTCTTTTTTTCCCCCTCTAAAGTCTCGTTTAACTACCCCTCCACATGTTTTGCACTCTGTCACTGCGTCCCTCCAAAGCGATGGCGTGAACTGGGATGAGAGGGGTTGGGAGAGGCTGTGGCCACAGCTTGCCAGCACTTTCTCTCACACCTCTACAGGGCCTCTGAATTGCTTTCAGATTTTGAAAATTGCATTTTCTTAAATTTGTGCAAGCCACTGGAAAAAAGTGTCTATGTTCTTTAGGGAATGATCCAGACCCTGTAGTCGTACTGTGTTTTTTCATTCTGTCCTTTTAATCCTTACATGAAAATGGTAGTTTTGCTCACATTTAGACTGAAGAAGATTGTAAAGGGTTGCATGGATTTAGTAATCTGTAATTACTTAGGACACATCATTACATGTTTGTAGTAATTACATGTAATGCAAAAAGCATATACTACAGCTAGAGAAAAACCATTCTCATTTTTTGAATAAAATGACAATTAAACAGAATATAAAATTGTAATTGATGCAAGTGCTAAATATCTAAAAGCTATGAACAGAAGAGAGGGTAGTATTTCTTTCTTATATTTGGCTCATTTCTTCCTTCCAGAAATGAAACCTACCTTGCCACACACCTGAAACTTAAAACTTCAAAATTCTATTTAGGGATTTAATCCAAGGTCCAAAAGCAAGAATTTTTCATTATCAGTGCTCATTCTCTAGACTGTATTTATAACCAGGAGGAGATTTTTTTTCTCTAAGCTGTTCCTCATTGTGTCAACTGCATTTGAGAGCCTGAGAAGCACCACAGATGTATCAGAAATACACTTCTAAAATTTGCCACCTAATAAAAACCTTAACTCCTAACTTTAACACTGCCTAATTTAAACCAAATCACAGATCAATTTTCATTTATGATATCTGCAGTGTGCATATATGCAAGAAAACAAAAGAAAGGGTGAATGTGAAATTGCTGTTTCTCATCCATATTTCTTTTCCCTTGATCCAGGTAAATTTAAGAATTTCTCAGAATCACAAAGCATTAACTTGGAAGACCATCAAGGATGGACTTTGAGTTCTTCTGGCTCCTCCTGGCTCTCTCAAGTTCAGCAAGCAGGGAAACTGGAGCAGCGCTATGTGGCAATGAACTATTTAGCTAGTCCTGCCTGCTACTCCTCATATTAGATCACTGTCTGTGATTAAAGAGCATTTTAGTAGCAAAATGTATGTGCTCTCACTAATACTACCCTCTAAAGGAACAAACCCTCAGCTAATCTAGGTTTTCTTATTGTGTTACGTTGCATATTACACAGACCTGGTCTCAGTAATTCTCAGCGATGAGGGAGAAAAGGGCAAGTTGAATGCATAAAGGATAAAAGCACCTTGAGGCAAACCTGCTTCCAAAAACCATTTGGTGGGTCTGATCTCCCTAGAAGACAAGATCTATCATGCCATATTTCATCTTGCCCGACAACGATAAGCTCCAAAGACCGGTGCAGAAGCGAAGCAATTCTTCATGTATTTTTAATCAACCGAGAACTTTCATCTGGTGAGCTCCCTCTGCAAGGTCACACGCACCACGCGCGGCCACGTGCCTCTCATGCAGTTTGCAAACACCAACTCTTATGTCAGCTTCTGTTTGGAAGGGGGAGTATTAACATTAGCAACTCCTGGTCATATCGTTTATAAACATGCAGATGTGGATTATTAAAGATTAATGCATTTTGGGATTGGTGTCGGCATTCCGTTTGTCTCACGCCGAAACCAATTCTGTTCTTCATTAGTCAACGACAACCCACATCACCCTGTTGTGGAAGAGAAATCAAAGGTGCAAGCGTGAATTGAGAATAAGTGATGAAACTGATTACTAAGAAACTTAACGGCTGTAATCAATCAACACATCACAATAATTTGAGTCCACTGTTATCTGAAGACGGGGAGCAAACAGAAAAGCTTGCCAAAGGAGTGAACTGTTCTTTTGTGTTTGCTTTCTAAAAACCCACTTTGCAATTTGACTTCGCTATCTACCTGCAGAGCAATGCTGTCAAAGGGCTGTTCAAATCTTCCAAGTCGCAGCTCAAGCTGCATGAATTTTGTCTCTAAGGAGGAGAAAGGATATCTTGCTTTTCATTAATTTTTAAAAAAATTATTATCTGGAGGTAGTGAAAATGTTCTTCTTTTGAGGCACAGAATTAATTCAAGCCATATTTGCAATTGTTCAGACTCCTTCTTCTAAGGAGGGACACACCACGTATCTGTCTAGTCAAGTCTGACACTAACTATGAAGCATGAAGGCCACTTTAAATATCTCTCACGGCAGTGATACATAGTCCACTGAAAAATGGAAAACTGCAGCAGCCTATCCCATCACAGAAACCAAACACCTTATGACATTTATGCTCTATTTTATCTAGGTATAACAACCATCTGTCAACAACAACAAAAACACACTGATGGAGACGTGAGAGACTTTTCCCATTTGCTCATCAATCACTGCTTAGTATTGCAAGGGACAAGGGAGTGACAGACAACCTTTTAATTTATGATAAAACGCAAATTAATGCCCGATTTGCCAACACAAAGAAAGAGAGACAATCTATGTTTGTGTAGCCAAATAATGACAGAATAAAAATCCCCAAACATGCAAAAACAAACACACAGCACTTTAAATTTCTTGATGAAAACGTAAATGGGTTGAGAAAAAAAAGTTATAAAGAAATGCATAGGTTAATGATCAAATCCAAACAATAATTGTCCAAGGATGGCCTTAAAACATATATCTAAAACTAACAACAAACATACCTGTCAAATCTTGGCAGCTGTGGTTAAGTATATTTGAATTTTGTTACGTGAAGCAGAGCACATGCATAATTATGCAAATATGTTAATTGGATTTCAACAGCCCTCATACTCTAGATGGATTTGTACCAGCAGGGTGCTACCAGTGACTCTCAGAGCTACAAGAAGTGGCCTGTCATACGCGTGCTGCCACAGTGTCCACAGCAGCAGATGCCCGGCCGTGCTGGCTGCTCAGCCATTGCCAGGATGGCGGAAACAGGCCTGGCAGGAATTGACAGAGAGGACAAACCAGACATGGGGCAGAGCACAGCTATGGGGATGTGAATGCCACTGATCTGGCCATCTGTGGGAGCGTGCTGGACAACTCTCAGTGCCGGACCCTTCAGGGAGTTCAGTCCATAGGGCAGAAATGTTTGACACTGGCTTAAGACAGCAATTAAACACTAAAACTGCAACGTGTGACTGTGAAATATAAACACTGACACATCAGATATTAAGCAAGTGAAACCACTTAAAACTAAAGCCCATAAACTACCCGTAAAAAATAACTACCCAGGGCATGCTTTTTTTTGTGATTTACTGTTTTTCTATCTGATGCTTAACTTTGGGACAATAAAAAACAGCAGGTTGGTGCTGGTAGCATATGAAACCCTCTGTCATCATGAAAACTGAACAGGAGGAACTTGAACAGCGTGTCTCTGTCTCTTTTCATCTCCTGCACCTGTTCTGGAAAGACCACCTCTGCAGAGAAGGACACCTCCCCGATCTCTGGCAACATTGCAAGTATTTTAGGAGTTTTTATAGCGCCTTTTGTAGCATAGGCTCTCCTCATGAAACCTGATTGAGACTATTTAGTTATTTCATGAAGCCTTGAGACAAGAGATTATTCATCAGTTGTGACCTGGGCTGAATTCTAATAGGCATCACAGGCTAGACGCTCCCTGTGCTAGAAGCAATGCCTTGAGCTAGAGCACTTTACAATTTGCTTATTTTTTCATCCTTTGAAAAGACAGAAACACTCTAAATGTTGTTCAAACCATTCAAAAGAAAGGGTTTTAAACTACTACTATGTGAAACATTCACACATTTCATTTGTAAGCATTCTAGATTTGCAAAATTGCTGATTAGATGTTTTATGCACTAGAAGTGATTAAGAACATAGCTACGTCAATGGCATTTTGTGGTTTTGCTTTTTTCTGGTCTGGATGCCAATGAACAGCATGCATCTTCCTTGCAACAAGCTGTTGCAAGATTTTTGCCTCCGGAGAAGCCAAGGGAGAAACACTGATAGATGTGTTAAAATAATCTTTCTAGACAGGGGGATCATATCCATTTTACAAGGATATAATCCCCTCTCTTTTTGCAATTACTTTAGGGTATTTAAAACTTCAACAAAAAGCATAGTATTACAAATTCATAGATTCATATATTTGTTTGGGTTGGAAGGGATCTTAAAGTCTGGTTCCAATCCTCCTCCCCCCTGTCATGGGCAGGGGACACGTTCCACTAGACCAGGTTGCTCAAAGCCTCATCCAGCCTGGCCTGGAACACTTCTAGGGATGGGGCATCGACAGATTCTCTGGGCAGCCTGTTCCAGTGCCTCACTACTCTTACAGTGGAGAACTTCTTCCCAATATCTAATCTAAACCTCCTTTCAGTTTAAAGCCATTCCCCCCTGACCTATTACTACATATCCTTTTAAACAGTTCTTCTCTAGCCTTCCTGTAAGCCACCACTAAGTGCTGGAAGGCTGCCTGCCATAAGGTCTTCACGGGGCCTTCTCTTCTTCAGGCTGAACAATCTCAGCTCTCTCAAGCTGTCTTTTAGCAGAGGTGCTCCAGCCCTCTCATCACCTTCGTGGCCCTTCTCTGGACCTGCTCCAACATAGGTTCTTCTTGTGTTGGGGACCCCAGAGCTGGATAAAGAACTCCAGGTGGGGTCTCATCAGAGCAGAGCAGAGGGGCAGAATCCTCTCCTTCACCCTGCTGGCCCCACTGCTTTTGATGCAGCCCAGGTCAAGGCTGGCTCTCTGGGCTGCAAGCGCACATTTCCAGGTCATGTTGAACATCTCCGCCAACACCACCAAGTCCTTCTCCTCAGGGCTGCTCTCAGTCCATTCTCTGCCCAGTCTGTCTCTGTCGGGATTGCCCTGACCCAGGTGCCGGATCTTGCACTTGGCCTTGTTGAACTTCATGAGGTTCACACAGTCCCACCTCTGAAGCCTGTCCAGGTCCTTCTGGATGCCACCACTTCCCTCTGTGTGTCAACTGCACTGCGTGGCTTTGTGTCATTGGCAAACTTGCTGGGGGTGCACTCGATCCCACTGTCCATGTCACCAAGAAAGACATTAAACAGTGTTTATCACTTTCATATGGTAGTCTCCTCTCCCTCAAATAATGTTCAAAAGAGGTCCATGCCATATAACATACGAATAGTCGTGGTTCACAAGGTAAGTATGTAGAATAGCTCAATCCCAAGGAAAAGATTTTTCCAAATTCTTTTTTAAAACAAGATCTACTGTAAAACTATTGTTTTACTGCAGTATCTTCTGGAAACTGGTTCAACTGGTAGGCTTCTCTTTTATAAGACACGAAAGAAAGCATCATTACTATTCAGACTCTTGCAGTACAATGTCCCTTTGGACTATGATAGACTAGTGCTCATGTTTTCTTTTCACAGCATTTTAGTCACACACACTGACTAACATGCACACCAAGATTTCCTGTTACTGTTCTAACTGGGTATCCCATTTCCCTCTTGCTCTTCTTTTTTACCTGGAGTGCTGGCTGTAGTGCTATAATTCTGATGGATCCTGGAATTCAAGCTAGCTAGCCGATCAATATCGGTGTGGAAGACCTCCAGGTTTGCAGAGAGTAGAGTTTAACAATGAATGGATCACATCTAGTGATTCATATAATTACCACAATTAAAAATTTGGGTATTTTTAATCAGGGGAGGATGCTGACTGGTTAGCATAAATTAAGAAGCCTGGCAATAACACTCCTAATTCAGAGTATCCACAAATGGATTTCTTTCTGAAAATTGTAACTCGATCTGTATCTGAGCTCCTCAGTGAGAGAAGACATCAATTGTAATAAAAATGACAATGTAGTTGATACTTAACAGAGTGAAAATAAACTTGTTTTTTCAGAAAGTACATGGAATGTTCTCAAAGCACAAGTCAAAATACTGATCTATGCAAGCGGAAGTTAAAATACTGATCCACGTGAAAAAAAAAAGTACATATTTCTAAAGGCAGCATTTGCTACTCATTATTAGCATAGCATACCCTTCTCTTCTGTACAGATAAAAATTGCTGTAGTGGTTTAAAAATAATAGAATCTATTAACTTGTACAAAATCTGCTTGTCCATCATGGGTTAAGGGATTCCTGGTCTATCAGCAATCTTTCACAGAACTCTTAATATTAAAAAAATTTTGCTGCTTACATCGCAAGGGAGAAAGAGCTGACAAAAGCCTTTGGCCAGTGAGATCAAAACTGGGGATGGGGGGAGAAAGGGGAGCTTAGCTTATTTACATTTTTGCTTTGTTAGTAAACTGGAATTGTTAGAGCAGGAGGGAAAGGAAAAAAAAAAAGAGAAAAGTGAAATTAACAACCACTAAATCTTCTGGCAACAGCAGTGCATTTTGATATGTGCTGCGTCAGCTTCCACTAATGGTTTAGGGTTGAATCAGGCACAGTTCAAGACCAAAAACAGCGCAGGGCATCACATCTCACTCTTTGGAAGAACATGTACCCTAATTATAAAGATGGCTACAAAATAAAGAGATCAGGATTTCTGGCAAAACAGAATAATGATCTACTTAATAGGAAATCATAATGTCATTTTGAATCAGTAGAAATCATAGAAGAGTAGGATTTCAGCCCTGTAATGAACATACATCTGAACAAGTGTTCCCATTTTGAGAGAAAACTACCTTTCTGAACAAAATCCATCGAAGTTGCTTTTTCTGCTCTTAGGAGTTAATCTCCTTAGTCTATTCGGGTAATGTGAATGGAAACAAAGGCTGTATATGCATGTGCCACTTACCACACAAAATATCCATCCAGTATTTCAGAGAGCACAGGAAGGAAATGCCCACTGAGCTAGGGACGTGCCAATGTCAGTGCTGCCTGTGCCAGGCTGTTCCTGTGAAATTCGTGGCATGCAGCAGAAAGCAAGGCGGGGTGGCAGGCTTGCAGTGGGGTGCGGAGACAGCTTAAACAGGCAGTGGAAGAGAATCAGCCATTTGGGAGGTTTAATAGGGGGCCGTTTGTTTGTCTGCCGTTTTGATGTTAAATTAGTTTTCAATTTTGTTGCAAAAGGAAGGAGCCACTGGGAAAAGGATGCTTCTCTTCCAGTAAACCCTGGGAAAGCAACACCTTTGTTTTAACGGTCTTCCCACCAAGAACCCCCTGCAACATTTTGGCTTTCCCTAGCCATAGCTATCAGCAACACAACAGCTGCTCATTTTACAATGACTTGCTGGAGAGAGAATGATTGAAAGAGCCAATCTATGTCACATTGAGAAACTGTGGCACAACATCGCAGGAGGTAATAGGAGAGGAATGAGGTCAGAACAAACAAGGGTAGGGTGAGAACGGAGAGGAAAATAGCAGAGAACAAAATTATTAAAGGCAAGGTGCTGTACTACACAATCTATGTTTAAAAACGGCTACAACCTGAATGCTGCAAACAGCCACAGAAATGCAAACAAGCTCTGTGTTACTTTCTCTTAGGGTCTCATGAATGCAGCTGATGATAAAAGCTACCAAAGTCCTTGTAATGAAGCACAATGGTGGGAAAACACTTAGGCGAAAGCATAGTCTAATTCGCATAGCTTGAAAGCCCCAGCACCCAGCAGCATCCTCCTATCACAGGGTTTTAAATAGCAGCCTTGCTCCTGTTTTTTGTAGCTCGAGAAACACAGGAGCAGCAGCAGTAGTGATGCTACCGCAGCTGCCCGGCTGCCCTCCGAGAGTGCTGCCTTAGCTCACGTCTGGGAGTTCACCTTTAGCAAGAGCTGCAGAGAACAGGAGCTTGTCTGTGACAAGGAAACAGTGGAGGGTGATTTTGATTTAGCACCATTCATAAAAATCCTTCCTGAGAAAGAATTGCTTTTGTGTTACTGCAGCAGACCAGAAAACCACTGTGCAAAATGGTGGCACAGTTTGTATGAAGAGACAATGCTTTTCACTAGGTGAGTTATAAAAATGAGCTTTTGGGGCTCATCTGAAGCAATGAAGTGACTCTGACCCTGACCTCTGAGCACATATCCCTTCTACTTTTACCCCATGGGGATGAAGTGGTTTCATAAAAGTTATTACTCTCCCCCTACACACTTATGCTCATCCTTACATATCATGGCTACAATAAAGCTATTTTCAGTGTCACAGCATTTTTTCCCTATTCAGCAATCAGGCTGATAAAATGCCAATCCATTTACTTGCCTGAATCTGACTGTGGCAAAATGTTACCTTTCCAGCCAGGTTGACTATCTGGCTTCACTCAACAACAGAGATGGATTTCAACACCAAATATTGGGAACTACCTTGGAAATAAAAAGCTACCACACTGTATACAATGCAAATACTCTGTCCCCACTATTCCTGCTCCACCTGAGCATGTGCTGCCAGTCAGAGTGGCTGGAGAGGGAAGAAATAACTGCAGGGCATGCACATACCATCAGGGCTTGACATGCTCAGGCCACATTTAGTACTCAACATTCCTGTGTGCACTGAGTTTACTCCCCTCTGCTTATCTAGTTTAACCTCTGCAGACAAACAGGCATGAACATTTTACACAGGTACCTTTGTATTAAATACTGAAACACACACTACCCTCTGAATTTTAACCAGCATTTGGTTTACAGCAACACTCAAATCACCTAACAAAAAGACACCTCTGCTTTTGTTTCTTTTAAGTGAGCTCCATGTTTATTATTTTGTGGTTTTGTCAGCAACTGATGTTATCCCTAGGGTAATGTCAGCACTCTCCTACTCTTAGGAGGAGTTCCCCTAGTATTCAAAATCTCAGAAGATAATAAACAAACTTGAGCATCAGAAAGAGAATAAACTCACCCGAAATACTAAATGCATACTGCTGCCTGACCCCCTGGAGCAAGTAACATGCCAGACGGGTGGGGAAAAGGTAAGAACTGAAATTAACGTATGCCATTTTTCTTCTGGGTATCTTAACAGATTTCCACAAATTTCTGAATATACATGACTGTGTGTCATACTCCAAATTGCACAAGAGAGGAGTGGCAAGCCTGGCACTGGTATTCCAGTTACTACTGGTGAGGTTGAATCTCTAGTAACTTGTTAATCTTTGCAAATATTAAGAAATTTCTCATACAATATTCTGTATTCATGTCCAAAATTACATTGTCACAATATAAGGTTGAAAAACTTCCACCTCATCCTGCAGGTCTGTAATCACCATTCAAGCTCAAGAGCCAAACCCAACAAAAATACACAATTAGAACAAAAAAAGGACTGTAAACAATCGAGAGAAGTATGTGACAAATGACACGCAAACCAAACACAAAAACTACAATTAAGTATTTGCATTGGTTGGTGATAAAGACATTTATCAAACACCTATGTGGAGTCGAGTTCATAATTTTGAGCATTCTGAGCGCTTGGCAGCTGAAGTTTAGAAGGAATTCACTCCTGCTCTAAGTATGCATTTCTTTCAGAAAAAGGCCCTGAAAATGCAGGATTCTCAGAAAATAAATTAGTTCGGAAATACGAGAGTACTTATTTATGTATTTAATAAAGCTACCAATTGATTTAATTTTGCTTGCCACAACTAACTTACCTGGAATACTCGCTGGAGAAATGGGACCAGATCTTGACTGGTTGCTTCCAACGGGTGAGCCTACAGGGGAAGGCGATGGGCCCCCAGGGATGCCAGAGAGATGTGGAGAAGCATGAGGGGAAAACGGAGACTGTGCAGGGTTGCTCTGCTCCCCTTGGCTGCTTGTAGAGCCTGACGCACTAACAGCTGAGCTGAGGGTTGCTTCAGTTCCAGTCGGCAAGTCATCAATGGATCCAGATAAATCCTGAGGAAAAAGGAAAAAAGAACGTAAGTGCTTCCATGAATACTCAGGCCACAGGACTCAAGAGCTGGCATGGCAATAGATCCATTTGTTTACTTCTTGCAGCAGATAACTGAGAGGTTGTCTTTAACATGTAGTTAAATGATGGCAGAAAACAAGGATAGTATGCACAATTCTCTCCTTAGTCTCTAATTCTTTTGAGAAAAAGAACAAGCAAGGGCAACAAATGAATTGGAACCAAATTCATTCAGCATTGAATTTAACCTTCTCCATCTGGATTAAGCTTTCAAAATTAATCCCACAAATTCTGCCTGAGCATACCAAAACTAATGAAAATGATACATCAGTTTCACTTTCACACAGTATTTAATTTTGGGGTTTGCTACCATTACAATCACAGCTTATACACTTCACTCTAAACCATTACCACAATGAGAGAAGAAGAGTGTAAAATAGCAGCCCTCTAACACTCCCTTGCAGCTCTTTCTCCTTGCAGCAGGGAGATGAGAAGAGGCCCTGCCCTCAGCAGCAGCATTGGATCCGCTGACCACCAAGGAACAAGGACTGCTGCTTCTCCACTTCAATCAAATACCAGTGTACAGCTCACAGGTTCTTTTCAATTTCATCTGAATACACTGCTAAACAGTTACTCCATTTCAGCTCATAACTGCTGCATTTTCAATGAGAAATTTCCTCTGTAGGTCACAGCACATCTGAATTCTAACTATGAACTGCTGGACATATTCCCTCAAGCTGTAACACAGGAGTCATACTAGTCTTTGAATCTGTAGGAGTAATTAGGGGTTTTAAATAATTTTAAGATCAGATATGAAAAACCAAGAATGCTGTGACAAAGCAAGCACATGCTCCCCAACTGTCAGGAAAAATGTTAATTCCTAAGCATCACAGAAAAACCTCACATAAACCAAGAGGTGCCAATATTGCTGTGCTTCTGTAGCTATTGGCAGGTCACGAGGAGCATGTTACTACATTACTATTTCTATCAGCAAATTCAAGCTCAAAAAAGTGTCAGGAGCTACCGCACATATAAACCAGGTCATGAAATGGCCTCTGAGACTTGAAATAACTGGGATGACAGAGTGCATTACTTTGGCTGATCCTGACTTCATTTGTTCAGCTCATGCAAGTGGTTGCACCACAGACAGCAGGACCCCTTGTCCAAATAGCACAAAAAGAACTGGGTTCTGCCTGAGCATAGAGCTCAGGAAGCAAAGCCTTAGTGCTGCCTAATTTTCATAACAAAAAATAAGGCTTTTTAGAAGTCGCAGAACATGTACAGAACTCACGTGGTGTACTTAGAGCCCTGCCCAATGATGACTACCTCCATTGCAAGGGAGGCTCACAGCCCGGTTCCCTTAACAGACTGACATGGTCAGTCTTCCAAGGCACAGGAAGAGCAAGATTAACAGTTTAAGCACTGCTAACACTCACTAGAAGCCACGTAGAATGCTCCTTGTGCATAAGGGTAGGGAACACAAACCACTCGACTTAGATCTCTGCAGGGCATCTTGTGGACCTTATTTCCAATGAGTTCCCACAAATACTTCAAGAACAACTCTCACCACAGTTAAATTTCGCTTTTTCTGACAAGCATGAAATTGTACCCATATTTCATTAGGCGCATGAAAAGCAAAAATTAAGGCTAAAACTTCAGTCTACATGTGGACACTGCATTCACTCGAGAGTAGACTTCCAAATCCGTACAAATGGAAATTTAATTGTGAACTGGGCAATAAATTATTTTCATTGTTTCTTTTTCGGAACTATTAACTGTAGAAAATGTAAACAAGAAATAACACTGCTTGGTACTGCATAGAGCAACACTAGATATTTTTCATAGTAGAATGTATTTGGCAAACAGGTAAGCAATTACTGCTTTTCCATACATAATATGGTATTCTTCTAAATGGAATCAAATCACTGCTGTCGTCATGTGTAACAAATGCTGCAGGAAGTGCTGATAAAACAGATGCTGCTGAAAAGCGTATAATAAACCTCTGAAAACTGAATGTAGCAGAATAGAGCCTATTCTAAAGGAATATAAACTCTGTGTAAAGAAACAGGCACCCAACTGATAGAAGATATAGAAAGCACACAGGTTTACATTTAGAATAACAAAGATTTTAAAAGGGTGTGTGGAGTAAAGCTTTCATTTGTGTTGGCAAGCCAAAGTACTTGAAAAAACAAATTTGCCAGAATAATGGAAAAGCTGTGAAGAAATTAGCACTGTCCTTGATTAAATTATCTGCTGTTCACAGGCCAAGGCAAAACTTCGGGATGAGAATGAAGCTCACTTTTCCCATCAGGTCACATGGACTTCTCCAGCCTTCCGCAAGAATGGAACAACTGATGAGTCTCAGGCATTTTCTCGAGTGCCTGCTTTCCAGGAATTTCTTCACCCACCTGATGAAACTGCTTCACCAAGGTGGAAAAGGAAGAGAAAAGCTTGCATGATACCAGCCTATTTAAATGGTGAAGCCATGCTACCCTCATGCAGTGCAGGCTGAGGGAGCAGCCTGGCAGGCATGGCACACCCGCAGTGCCTTGCGCTCCCTACATGCACTCAGTGTAAGCACTGGGATTTTCTCTCAAGAATGGGCAACTTCACAATCAACACATCTGCTGAGGCTGCAATGATAGTGTTCATTCATCAGACGCATCAAGAAAACCAAGAAAGAGGTTACTCTCCGTATGGCACAAAAAATCGTTACCTATCTACAAGTCTGGGCTATTCCACAAACTCCTACCTTGCCTTCAAGGGGGCTAAAATGAGAAATATCAGCTGTTCTGTACAGGGTGGTTTGGATTTTTGTTTTTGTGTTTTGGTTTTGATTTTTTTTGTCTTTTGTTAATAGACAATTGAAGGCCTTACCTAGTCTTCTAAGGTGGAAAGCCTGAGCAGGCGAGCAACTGGGAAACGTGCAGCATACAGAGGCTTTAGAAACACCTCTGTTAACTAAAAAAGCTAATGGGGAAATTAAAGAGAAGGAGAAGAAAGACTTTAAGTGAAGCACTTGGACAGAAAGAGCAGAAGTCGACATTCTGTTCTCCTATTATCCGCATTTTAATGCTTGCTTTTACCACATTTTAACAGAACAGTAGTGAAGTTGTGCAAATTCCACATCACAAACATTTATTTATATATAAAACAGTATACACATACACATTAGATACGTAAATTACATGGATACACTTGCATTTACTTAGCATATCTATATGCAAAGCTATTAGAAAGCCTACTAATAGGAGAAATTCACAGCGGTTTAAGCATACAGCCTAGTTAACAAAGAAGCTCTGTAACTAATACTCCTCTAGAGGACAATTTAGTCAGCAGGGCACCAACTCTATTCTTCTTTTATAAGTAGTATCAGATCTATGATGCCTGTAAAGAACAGAGAGACCTTACTTACTGCATCTCATTCAAACCAAGGCACCTTCAAGCTACAGTGCTTCCATTTATCTTGTTGGAAAGTTGGCAGGTTAGGTAATTGCTGGGATTCTTTTAAGGTCCTGAAGTCCCCATACCCTAAGGCATGCCTTAAATTTTGCCTCTTTTCAGAGGCTTCTTCTGGAAAGCACTCATTTCTTCCAGTAAAATCTAGCAAGTTTAGAATTACCAGCAGTCTCGTGTTTCTTACAGATCGGTTTCTTGTACAGCAATCTTATTATTATTATCTATGGTATTGTTATGACTATATTTTCAAATCTGACATCAAATTGAAGAAAAAATGAAGGAAAAATTATTTCCCCCCTCCCGTCACAAATCTGTATTACAGTTCTGTATTCTCTATGCCAGCTTTATATCCTGTATTATTCAGGACATCCCAACCAGCTTTCAAAGTTTATTTCTACGTAATACCTTGATTACAAACTGAAATGTCCTCATGCAGAATTTATCTCTTTTAGCAAAGTGTTTTATCGTCACCTATCTTCAGTTCTAGCCTCACCTTCCACCTATGCACGACCTTTTTTCTTGTCCGTCTGACAAGTACAAGAGCTGAAATGAACAGGATCACATTGTGCTTGGGATTATAATGTTATGCCTTCCTGGTGGCACGATCTTATCAGAGTGACAGGAGAGACACTCTTGAAACAGCACACCAATTTACTACTGCAACGTGGGCAGCAAGGGGTAGAAGGAAGCAAACTGCTTATACAGAGCCAGGAAACCCAAAGCTACAAAGAGACCACAGGAAAAAAAACCCTACAAACATCCATACATAATATACTAACATTAACTTACTCAAGGAACACACCTAGATCCAATGAACAGCAAAAAGGAGATTACACAGCTCAGCAATACCACCACAATTTTACACACCAAGCGTGACACGATTACAGCATTCACTGTGGAGCAAAAATTTACACTGCAAACACTTTTTGCAGTTGAAAGCTTGGCTTAGCAATGTTTCAGCAGACACAAACCAAGATTTTACTAAGGGAATCCCTTGCTAAATACTTACAGTTGAAAAAGGATGAGGACCTTCTCTGAAATCAGTAGAAGGAGAAAATGGGGGGCACCTTGCTAACAGAGTTCCTATGCCACTAAATCACAGCCTAAGTTCTCTAAGAAGTTACTGCAGTTTGGGGCTCTCTTGCAGGGATTATGCAGAGCACATACAACCTGTGGTTTATTTAAATTTTCCAGCTATTGCCTACCAGCTCCTTTATGCTCAGGGAGTAGAAGAAAAGCAGAGGTATTCTGTAGATACTAAAATTAAGGACACACAAAGCCTTTCTGTTTCCAAGAAGCTGAACCCCCTAGACTCTACCCTACCATCCATTGTACTGGGATGAATCCCAACACTACACACAGGGAACTGCATAAACTGACTGGCTGCAGGATCAAAGCCTGCTCATTCCATTCAGGCCTTCCTTTCCTGAGGATGGTGCTGCTCAAAAGACAGGATCCTGCATGAAATATCCATCTCTTTAACATGAATCACCACTTTAGAAGCAAAATTATATATACAAGCAAACATATTTCACATGTAAGTATGTAAATATATATTCAAACAGACATACACTCTGCTATTGTTTTGGAGCCATGGGGGATTATGAACAATATGCTCAGTAATTGAGATTAACTTTGAACAAATGATTTGGCTGACAAACACACATACGCACACAAAAGGAAAACCCACAATAGCTCTGTTTAAATTTCAAGATATTTCTAAGACCTCTTTTCATCACAAAGCAGCCTATAATAGTATGTTTCAAGAAGTCTTCTAAAGGCCCTGCTGGTCACATTGTGGAGGCAGGGAGCGAGCTAACAGCCTCCAAGCGCCTACGCAACCGGAAAAACGCACGGGCGCAGCAACGACTGGGACAATGTGGAAAATTCTTTCATTTTTAAAGGCTGCTACGCCCAAGCTGGGTATCTTCCTTCCACGCCAGCTGCGTAACAACCCTCAGCTAAGCACAAAAAATGTACCTAGCGCACATCCTTAAAAAATGGTGAAACAGGAGACAGCAGGGTTGCCATTACACTTCTGCCAAAATCCCTTTTACACGCCTAACTGAAATTAATTCTGGGGGAAAGTAAGGTTCAATCTCTGAATCTTGTTAAATCAAGGTCTGGAGCAGGAAAACTAAAGAAGATCACTTCTAGTACAAACACCTCCCTGAGGAATAAGCTTGATTTCTATTGACAGGCACAACTCTACCTCAGAACATGCTACTGAAAAGAGAGGGCTTGTTTCACTTGCAAGACAAACACGAACTATGACAATAGCTAGGCAGAGGTACTTCTTATGATACTTACTCATGTTACCTAGAAATCTTATTTAATTCCACTTACTATATGTTTCAGTGTTTTTAACCAGATTTTTAACTGTAACCTCTATGTGATAAACTATTCATGTAATATTCTAAAGGAAGGGAATTCTAAGTATATGCTAAAAACACTAGTGTCTTGCACTAAATTTAGTGACAAAGCACCACTTGCTGGGGAAACACACTCCCTTTATTCTGTGGACCTTACATGCTTCCCAAAATAACTTGGTTACTGAACTCTGTTGCAAGTACTCTCTCTGATCAGTATCAAGTAATTTCTCTGAGAAGTTATACAGGCAAGTCCCTGAGGATGCAAAAATCTTTTTCCCAAAAGCCCTTTATTCACTCAAGCAAGGAGGAAAAAGTGCAATCAAACAATGCAGTACCAGTGCCCTGTCTGATGTCTTTTCAATCTATGGGATCCTGGAATTAGATCAGTCTTCAAGAAATTATCTACAAAAAACTGACTTGGAAAAACAGATTCAAATCACAGCTTACTACGTAATTACTAAGCAAATGACTGTACACTTAAAGAAAGAGTAATTTTTTACTGTATTTGTTCAGCAAGCAAAGGATCTGTGTTTCTAAGACAACCTTATCTAAAAATAAAAATTTTTGACCTGGGGACACAGGAGTCCAAGAACAGAACATGACATGGGATGAGAAGAAATTGCTAGGATGGATACAATCACATTTCTGTGTCTAAAATGATCCACAATGGGATCTTATTTGCTTATCCAGACAAGAGCTTTACACCAAAGCAACTTAGGGCAGCTAGAAATTCAAAGTTGATGAGGAACCAGATGAAGGCCCTGCCAGTGACACTCTTCCCCGCCTGCGCCAAGTGCCACTCGCTGCAGGGTCTGCAGCTCCCTGGCAGTCACCAGGAAGGGGCTCCTGAGTCCTGCAGCTGCATCAAGTAACCTAACGGCACAAAAAAGTCACTGGTTTATAAAAATTGACTCCTGTGTATGAAACGATAAATACTAATGACCCACGTGCCATCAAAGCAAATTGACAAAGTCTAACAAGGACTGTAAAGCGTAGGACACACAGCCTGTCTGACAAGGATACTTTTTAATATTGAAAATAAACAGTAAATCTCCAGAACAAAAAAACAATAACACAGCATCTCCCAAGATACAAACCTCCCTGTTTATCTCTGAAGCAGAATGCTTAGCACGTAGAATTTCTGGAAATAAAATTTAAAAACAAAAAGCCACGAACCCTTAGGAGTCATTTGTTTCTTTAGAACTGTAGCAAAGAAAAATTCCCAGCTAACAACTCTTGTAGCTACAGCATCAGTCATTTATCATCAATAAATCATCAACCTTTAAAACAACCAAATCAATGAAAACCAGAACAAATAGCCCCTACGAAGAAGAAAGAAAAGTTGTCTTTGCATAACAGCAATCTAATAAAATTTAGTTTAATCATGCTACTTCCCATGCATAGTACCAAACTTAACCACTCCCAAACACGAAATCCCTTCTGTTAAACCTAAAGGGTTTTTCATGTAAAGAAAAGTGAGGTGAGACATAACAACATCCCTTTTTTGCGTCTCTTCAGATTACGACCATCTTCTAGATCATGTAGCCTACAGTTGCTTCCACAGGGAGAAGACAGACCAACCCGGCAGGATAAAACAGAGAAGAAGCTGAATGCAGCAAAACATACACTGATCCAAAACCCTTCAAGCTCTCTGGAGCTTGTTCTTTTGGTGATCACTATCCTTCTCTCTCTATGCAGCAAGCTTAGTGATGCCGTCTTGATTTTTAACCTAAATAGACACTGCGCTACCACCCTGCTTGCCAGCCCAGACTACTCTCCTGGCTGTGCTTCTGGCCATGCTGAATTCAGCATCAAAAAGTCATAGGGAAACCACCACATGGCTGCTATTCCTCCTCCCATTACCTACTTATTCTACTTTCGTAGCTGATGTAGAAAGAAATCAGACTAACTAAGCAAGGAGAGGAGTACCAAATCACAAGAAAGGCAAGCACGGATTTAAGCAAAAGCACATGAGAAAGAACAAGACATTACTAGTAGAACATATGGGTCAGTAGATCTGAAAGAGACTAAACATTTCAGCAAGAGCAGCAGCAATATGCATTAGAAAGTATTGCTTACTCTCTTTATTCCATTTACTCTGGCTAGCATACTTTGGAAACTCACAGCACATGCTATCAGACATAGACCATCTATCTCTGAGACTATATATTCAAAGCCATGATATTGTGCAGGTGTGGCTCAAGCAGAAAGCAACAAATAAAACTTCAGAGTACCATAACATGCAATGTGGTAAAATTCACACCATGCCTTACCTGGCACTGCACCCATGAGACTGCAACGCAGAGATTTTCAGTAGGGCTGTGCAGGGCGCCTCACGTAGGAGAAGCCCTTTGAACATGACCACACAACCTCATGGGGCTGAATGTACCTTACTGTTTACTACTACAGACATACCCTGAGTCACAACACACCTACTTTGCAACTATTAATTGACATCTTTCTACATGTGCTGCTCAGACTATCCCACATGGCATCCAGAAGGCATTAACTGTGCTTATGACTTTGGACCTACAATACCATCTGATTTGGGGATTGCAGCTGAGAGAATAGAGAAAGTGTTGGTCCAACAACCAACTGCCCACTGATCACTGAAAGCAGATACTGCCATGCCACAGTAAATTAGGCAACTTGGTAACAAGTGAGCTGTTCTGACAGCCCAAGGCCACCTATGCACAGAGCATGATAAAGGGATTAAAAAACTGATTGAACCTATATACCTGTATGCCCAAGGTTTAAAAACTCTTCATCTACAACACTTCCCTTTTTTCTTTTTTTTCATATTAATACCCTTTGTAGAGTTATGGTTTGATAAAAAAGTCTGTCCCAGCAGGTTACCGTGGGAATAAGGATCTACAAAACATAGTTTTTCATTAGCTTGGGGCTTGTGCATGCATCATACTGCGTCTCTTTCTTCTCTCTCCCACAACACCCTGTAACCAAATACCACAATTCAATGAGATGGTAAATAAGCCCCAGACACATCTTAAACTTCAAAAACACAGGTGCTGTGTTAACTTTCCATCTCTTCCTCTGGAATCAGAAGCAGAATGGAGGAGAAAAATGTATACATCAAAAAGACTGATAAATGTTATAAAGACTTCCCTTTTAAGGAACTGAATAAAGTGACTTCCCTCAGAGAACAATATTAATTAATGAATTAAGCCTTATTTAAAATACTGGATATGCAGTGTTATACTGGGGTAACAGGCAGAAATGAGTGTTCTAAGGTTTACTTCAGTAAATTCAGCTTAACTTGCCTCTTCAGGCTCATTGTCTCATCCTCATGCAAGAACCTCTCATCCTTGTTCCTTTTTCTCTTCATTTTTACTGAACCCAATGCGACTCAGTGGAGCGTAGTTTGACCATCAGGAGAGCACAGACGCACAGGGCTGTGAACACTCTGCTTCTGCTTTGCTCCTCACCTTGAGCCACACACACAAACTGCTTACTTCTTTCTGAGGTCTAGGGACCACAGCACCTAAGCCAAATAATTACTCTTCAAGAGCTTTTCACAACCCCTCCCACATTTACATTCTCCAGTAACCTGGGAAAAGGTTGGAAAATGAAATCCAAGACAGTAAAAAAGCAGAAAATAAACTTCCAGATTGTTTCTCATACATGCTTGCTACAACAGGGCTCCCACAACACCTCAAGTTCTGGAATTCACATTTCTTTGCAGTAATTCAGTGCTTGCTGGGCATGCTAAATAATTAAGCGGCCAGGGAATGTGGTATTTTGAGAAGATACAGCTTTAACAAATTTATGTAGAACTCAAGTCTCAGAAACCTCTATAGAAATTTCAAAAGGCTTTTGAAATTCTAGAAAAGGGTCTTGGCCTCAGTTTTCTCTTTGAAATAATGCCTTGACTAGCCAAGTAGGAAGCATAACTTGTAGCACTTCAACCAATAGCCTCCCCCATCTACTGCTAAGCACCATTTTGGCACGGGAAGAGGTATCTAAAGGCTAAGATAATGCCAGAGTTGTCTTGATTGCTGAGTGAACTAAACTAAACTTTATCCAACAGGTTCATAATTTCAGGTGCACTCCTGAAATCCAGTAAATGAAGAGACATACGGATGTGACAGAAGTGTTAAATACTGTAGACTATGCAATCTACCAAAAAATCTCAACAGATCAACTACTACTGTTCTTTAATTAATATATCATACAAAGAAAAAAAATCCATGGGGAATTTTGAGGGTTTTGTGTGCCTGAGCATGCTTCAATGTTGCAGCTTTTTCTTATGCTAGAGAGGATAGTGAGTCCTGTCATCTTTTAGATAAAGCCTGTACTTCCAAAATTTTCCTTGTCTTTGATGGAGGAGGTTGGTGTTGTACAGAACTAATAAAAGTGGTTTGAAAAAATTCCAAGAAAGCATGGGTAGGATGTCCAGTGTACAGCAACTGTGGTCCTCAAAAATGTGATTGTCAAAATGGATGATCACTTGGTGGGGCCTTACTGGGCAGGGCGCCTCCATCTGACTTTTTGTATGACGGTGCTTTACCCAGCCCTTCACTTTGAGGTGCCAATTGTCCTTCTCCAACACCTGCCAGGCTATGTCCCTGCTTCAGCTCCCTTCAGCAAGCACCACTGCAGTGACACAGCCCGCAGTGCACTTGGAATCCACTTGTATAAAATATTTGTAAATACAATAAAAGAGAACCCCTTTCCCCATGGATCTGTATTCTTGTTGCACTGAATTTTGAGAGTATTCATAAATAGTGGGAAAAAACATGTCAGGTAAAATGACAGAGGTAGAAGCAGAAAGAACTGCAGCTGGAAGCTTCGTTGAAAGAGGGTTTCCCAGGATTTTGTAAGGCAGTGATCCTTTGCTCTCCTGTCTGGCCACTCCTGTTCCCCCACGGGAAGCCAAAAGAACTGCAGCTCTAGTCAATGGCTGCTTCCTGGTCCTTGCAAGATGAAGCAGAGACTTCAGCCCTGCCAGACCTTCAGGTGCAGCCCTACCTATCGCTGATTCTCCATCCTCCAAGCCTCTCTGAGCTTCGTAACACAGCTTAGGGAGCTGGGCCAAGAAGGCTTTTGGGGAGTGCATCTGATAGAAAGATGGGAAAAGAGCCATCTCTATCAAGGCATGGGTTTTAAGAGGTACAGCTTGAGAAGAACATAGTTCTTAACCTTATGAAAGTTTTGCTGCATGGCTTCTAAAGTCATTGCTGCCTTGCAGTTTTGCCTGAGCTCCTGTCCCAGTTCCCTGTTCACGGTTTTCTATGCTGAAGGCTACAAATAGGGCCAGTGTTTATACACTGCTGTCTTTCTTTAAAAAGACCTCTACCTATATCACGACTTCTAAGAAGATCTACCTGATGGAACTATCAAGCCACCACTCATTTCAACTTCTAAGTTATTCATTAGATAGACCACCAAAAAGAGGGAAAAAAAGCAAATCAGTAAGTTACATCTTTAAAAAGTCTCAAAATACTTCTGAAGGATGCTTGTCAGAACAAACAAATGTATCAAAGGAAGAAACAGCCTCATGAATTAAGTAAAAAAATAAATAAAGGGAAAACATATGAAAATTTCAACAACCGTGCCAATCTGTTGCGAGCTGTACCCGTGCCAGTGGGCGGCCTCGGGGCACCGTAGGATTCCTCAGTGCAGTGCCAAGCTCCAGCAATATTGTTATGGTTAGAGAGGAATTTCTCACAAGAGCTAACAAAGGCAGAAGGTCATAAATAAACACAGCAGGATCGCCTTGTCAGTTCTCATTATTAGCGCTGCAGGCACTTGCTTTTCTATGGGCTGCTCACAGGTTCATTTAAGTGTAAGAGCTCCTCCTCAGAATTTCACATGCTCATAAATAAAGACAACATTTCATTAGAAAGAAAGGCACACCTAAGTTATTTTTTATTATGTTTTTTTTTATGCGCACAGGGGCACATGTGCTTGAGCCGGCTGTGCCATCTGCAGCCGCTCTATCCGTACGCATCCTGCACTGGCCAAAACCTTACACATGGCTAAGCCAGAGCTGCAACACCCCTCTATGCCGGCCTCCATGACGCCGTGCAGGCCCCCCTCAGACCACGGCCATAATGAATGAGGAGAGCCTTAGTACTGTAATAATGGTCACCAGAATTACATCTGGGCAGGAAATGAGGCTGAGCTCCTAAACTGATCCTGACGTGCATTATACAACTAGGAAAGCACAGCTGTGTGATCATTATTGCAATTATAAAGTGACATTTAGTGTTAATTTTCTTTTCTTACTAAATTTTGAAACAGAGAGGGGGCAGGACCAGTAACTCTGGGGGTACAAATGTGCAAAAAAAAGGAGATAAAAGTTTTTAAGAGTGCAAATGTTGATTCTTCATCACATGTCAGAGGTTAACAAACAGCCGAGTGAAAACACCTTTTATCTCCCATACACATACCCACCTTTGTCTATATTGACACCTATATAAATGAGTGAAAAGTAAGCTCCATGTAAAGCTAGACATGTTTGAAATAAATGAACACTATAATGTAGTGCATGCTGATTTCAAGTTGCAGATATAATGCTGTTCAGAATATTAGGGGAAATCAAGAGATCAGTAATGCTATTCTAGAGAGTTTTTATTTTCTACTTATTACCTTGGAATAAAAAAAAAAAAAAAAGACATTAATAAAGCTCAAAGGTTCACAACCTTGGAAATACTGCCAGTAAATAAAAAGTAAATAAAATAACAGGCCTTATGTTATACAGGGAATGCCTAGCAACGGGAGAAACACTTCTCAGTCACCATTCCTTCCAAGACAAGAGACGTGGTAGAGAACATAATTACTCACCTGCCAACCCCACCCTCAAAATACTGCTCCCTCTTGTGAACTGTACTGAACACCCATGTACCAGTACATGAAATGGTCGTGTCTATCTTTCTAGTTGGCTAAAATCTGACTGATGTTATTGTTACTATAAACTCAAATCCTCACCTTTTAAAGCAAAATATATGACCAACACGAAAAAACCCTGGTGCCTTGCACGCTTTCTGTGAGAAGCTTGGGAAAACAATTTTCCTTTCAGTTTGCTTCCTATCCCATCACCTGCTATCAAAAGAAGTCGGGTTGTTAGTCCTGATGCACTACAGCAGAAAAGCCATGTTCAAAGAACTGTTTCTCTGAGCTGTGCAGCCTTTCATTACACACTATTCATCATTATCAATACCAGGACTTGCTGGAACAGCCCTTGTGAATGAAAAATCTTCCTGTTTAACTTTTAGAGGCTGCCAGCCCACTCCCTTTGGCCTCTGTGCTGAGGCAGGGTTTGTACCTCGGGCAGGGGGCTGCCGGCCGTGCTGTGTGTGCCCTCTGCCCACAGCCCACCGCGACAGGAGGGCAGCAGCCCCTCTCTCCTTCTGCCAGCGGGAACGCACGGAGCCGCTCGCCGAATGGCTGGCCCTAAACTGGCTTCTACCAGACAAGAGTACCGAAGGTGCGAGGGAAGTGGCTTTCTTTTTGCACGCCAGCAACGGCGTGCTTCCTGGCTCCACACTCCTGGAGAGCTGCTGGAAGTGGAAGAAGCTGGAGGAAAGGACAACAGCTTCCAGCTGGTCAGTTCCTCAGTCTCTCCTGATCAGTAGGCAAGGTGCTGCCAGGGCATGGGGCAGGCTGCAGTCCCTTCTGCAAGCACAGAAATGGAAATGCTGCTCTGTTTCTAGCCTCTTTCCTTTGCTCGCTTTTTTCTTATTAATATTTTAAAAACATTTATGTAGCAGACACATTGCGATTAATTTATCTTCCCTGGTCAAAACACATTTACTTCTGTAGAAACACTCCTCTGTCACCCACTTCAAAAGAAGAGCTGGGTTTCTGCCCACTCACTCAAACACAGATTTGTATTAATTCTTGCACCTCATTAATTATTTCAGAAAAGGAGAATTCCTTACACAAGTGAAAAAGTGACCTAAACCTACTAACTGCTGAGTGCAATGAATGGCAGTGGACAGAGACAAGAAGAAAGATGTTCTTCAGACGTCTCTGCAGGGCTTTTAAGTCACAGTGAGAAGAACTTGAGGTTTCACAGACTCATCTTTTTTTTGTTTTTTTTAGTACCACCTACTTTGTTCTTCAGCGGTTTTGGTCATATTTCAGTAATATGACATCCATGGCTTTTTGGGACTTCTGATATCTTAAACTTATTTTACACAGTTACACACTTGGAGTATTCTACAGAAAACACTATAGAAGTATTTCAATAAATATTTCAAATATTTCAATTTTAATAAAATTTCTAAATTAAATCATGAATACTTTGTCATATCCAGCAGTATATTTCACTGCCATAGACACACTACTGTGGAGTTTTTCCTCTAGGAGTGCAAAATATTTATTTTGTACAGTCTGAAAAAGGTAATTTTACTTTTGTTAAGAGTATAAAAAAATTATGCAAAGAACAGTTGAGGAAGGGGAAATGGAGCAGGAGGTATATTCTTCAAAAGAATTATGGAGCTATTTTCTTGTTACAAAATTACTGTTTTTCAATAAAAGAAAACTGCAAGAAAACACTAAAAAGGTTGAACCAATTACTCTAAAAAATTATGAATGCCAAAAGATCACAAATAGCACAATAATGTCAGAGTGTTGGCTCCCATGGACTCCTCGGGATTTTAATTTTGCTTTTTAAAGGGAGAAAAGAGGAGAGAAACAGAGAAGGCATCATTAGACTAAGTCCATCCTGCCTTGCCTTAATTTTTTAAGCTAAAACCCCCAAACTGTGTCCATGATCTGTATCGGTTTGTACCTGACCACTTCAGCTGTCCCTGACACTTGACCTGCTTCCGAAAAGCAAGAAGTCCAATTTAAGTCGACGGTCCTACAGGGAGGTAATGGTTTGACCCTTGGTCCCTCCACTGCAACCATTCCAATTCTCTAATGATTTCCCTGCAGGGTTCATTTACCAGTTCTGGGTCAAAGACCAGCACATCACGAAGGCAAGGGGCAGCAGAAGCGCTGCATGATGGATTTGAAAATAAGTGCATCGTAAAGGAAACCTCCATCAATTAGGGATGGCCTTTGAATTCAAAACAAAAGGAAGCAAAGTGCAAATCATAATGTCTACTCTGCTCACTTTAGCAGCACACGATTTAGCAGATACACATGATAAGAGATGCATTCTAGCCTAGGTGCAAAACCAGCAATCATCCTAGGGCAAACAGTCCCCTGTTCATCCTCAGAAGAGATGGCCTTTTGCTCACTCTGAGCAGCTGGGAAGCTGAAGGGATTCACTATTCGATTCCACGCCAGCTTTTGGTACAATTTAGAACTTCGATATGTGCACCATGACTTTAATTAGAAATATTAAGACCTGCTGTAACTATGAAGGAAAATGTTACCCAGGTCCACTTCCACTTTCTAGAATCTATGGTTTAATCAAAACTACCAGTTACAAGTACATTTTTTCCATCCACTCATTGCCATGTACATATTAAAACAGCTGCAAATTTCCTTTTTCTTCCAGTGCTCTTCAATACTGAAATGCACTATGTGTTTTTTTGGAAAGAAAGGTATGAAGAAGTATATTTAGAAGTACAGAAGGAGAAGCAGTAAGGGCATAAAAATATGAACAATGAAGAAAACAAAATGTATCTCTTGCTTGTTCCTAGTGAAAGATTGAGGGAAAAAAAGAAATACTGTCAGCAAACATGCAAATTTAAAAAAAAAAAAAGAGAATGCTAAAAATAACTTTTAAGGAAGTTTCTGCTTTCCTGAGTGAAGTGACCAGGCAAAGACATGTTAACAACTCTGCTGATGCTAGAAGCCATGGTCATGAGCAGTGGTCACTGAGCTCTCATCTAGTGAATTCTGCTTAGTTGTAACAATTAGGGAGCTATATCCACACGTAACCCTTTTAATGCTACACTTTAAGACCACCAAAATGAAAACATTTAAGAAATCCTACAAGTTGTGGTTTTGTTTTTTGGAGGTTTTGTTTTGTTTGTTTTTTAGTGCTTTTAGTACATCTAGGCTTCCCTTCCCTATCTATTTTTGAAGGACAGGAGAAACTGCTTATCTGATATACAAAATATGTTTGTTATCATGCTTCTTGCCAAGGCTTTTCAAATTTAATAGTGATTGAGACCTTGTAAAAGTACTCTGATTTTCCAAGAGTTGAAGAAGCCTGAAAAGAAAGGACTTCATAGTGTTTCACCATAGCATCTGAGAACTAAAAATTGTCTTTTAAACTTTTGCCTGCCTGTGTGCACGAGTATCACATACTCTCTCCAATATTCTCTGCCCAATACTAATATGTATGTATTATTTTCCAGCACAAGAAGCATAGAAACCTACACTCTTGATAAAACAGAGAGAAAGAAAAACGTGACTTCCTCTAACAATACTTGTCTGAAAAAAGAACATGACTGCTAAGACTGAGAACAGCCAAATTTAAACAGGGAGCAGAGAGATAAAATAATAAGGAAAACATTGCAACAGACAAACTTTTTTTACATCACCTTCTCTTCACAAATGCAAAATTTAGAAGCTATGTAAAATCCTCAGTATTGAGCCCATCAAGCTTCCTGACCCTGAATCTCCTGAATTACCTCCTAAAGCCTTTAGTATTCTCACTTCTATTTTGGCAAAAGTGAGGGATGGGCAACATCCACCGGGATCTGAGTGAACAGAGTTTGTCTATGCAACCAGGCTGGCTGAGAATAAGTTCTCGCTGCCAACCACACCATATGTGTCAGGAAAACTTTCGTTAATAAAAACCATATTGATGTACTTGTTAACGACTCGAACAGCCCAGTAATTGAATTTAAACCAGTTAACTATTCACCAGGGCTTCATCAGCCCACCTCCTTCATCTCCTCTAGCCCTGTGTTATTTCAAAGCAACTGGAAGAATTTTACACTACCACCACCCTTCCCACCACAACCCTTTCACCATTATGTGCACTCGGGAAGCCCTGCATTTGAGCAGCTCATTTGAAGAGCTTTTAACTGCATCTTTGAAAGAACAAAGCAGTTTTATAACTCCCTCTATACAAACAGAAGGCACTTATCTGAGAGGCTCTCTTATTTTCAGTCCATCAATAAGTGACACCGATATGTTACAACTGGCTACCACCATGGAGACAAAGTGTGCCCGTCCCTGACCTAAAAGGGATCAATCACATCAATGTTTCTATGAGGTTTGGGGTTTTTTTATTAGAAGGGATCAAGAAAAGAAACAAAGCTCCCCAAAGTGCATAAAATGTTTTAATGCATAAGTTTTTCAATTTCCTCATCAGCAACATTATTTGAAAGCTGAATTACTAAAAGCTTGCAATTACAGAAAGATGGTTTTCAGTAATTTTTTTTGAAGTAGTAATTCTTTAATTTCTTTTCCCTCATTTTTCATCACTTAAGTTTAATTTTTCTTGTGAGCCAACACAAGGGAGCTGACAATAAAAGCCTGATGCAGCAAACCTTTCCAGAGGGCCTTAAGCCAAGTGATTTCAGCTTATAATCAGGATATGCTTGTATTCACGACTACCCTCACTATGGCTCCACCTCTGCTCAAAAGTGTGGTTTTGCAAGATTTCTGGCAACATTTTGCTTTTGTAGTGGTGTGCAAATAATGGCTCGCTACAAACATTACTAGAAATAAAGGAACTTATTTGTTTATTTTTGCTTTAATTAAATTACTCTCTGCAGCTCATTTATCTCACGCAGACCACAATTTACTATTGCCATTTATTTAAACAAATTCTATGTCTGATGGACTCCTTACTGGTGAACACCTACAAAAAACAAAGACATTTCTCTCAGAGCAGTCCCTCTCCTTCCCTAAATTCAGGCAGGAATAGAAAAGCCAATAGTTGTCTTTAACTATACACCAGGTCTCACACCATACAGTAATCATACACATCACAACAGATTTGCACAACATTTGGGCAGCATCTCAATGGATTGATAGCTTGTCCGCAGAGATGTGAACTTATCAAGGTTCTGCTCAGTGTAGATATCCAGACAAGCAGTTGGCAGCGAGGTTTCTTCTGCACTAATTACATTCTTTTCCAAAAGTTCACCCTGCCTGGGTGTCCAGGTAATTGCAATTAAGGCAAGAATCTGGTAATTAGAAATTCAAGTGCCCTGCCAAGAACAATACACTTCCTCTTAACGTGCTGCCCAAAGAACTAATTCGCTTGGAAACGACAGAAGCTGATGTGAAGTGGCAGAGTAGATGTTGATTAAGCAACAACCACAGAAGTAAATTCCCTTCCCCCTAAAATAATTTAGACTCTTAGAAAGTGTTTCATCACCTTTGAAACATTTAAAATAAATTAAAAAATCAAAATTCTAGGCTTCCAAACAGCATCATTTTCTGCTCCCGTGTCTGCTTAGAATTGCTGGAATGTCTTTCTTGAAGCTGAAAATACAATGCTGGTCATACTCCCCTTCAATCTCCCACCAAAAGCTAACTTTGTATCATGACTCAGCAATTAGTGCTGACAGGCATTACTGAGTAAGTATCAAATCACTTAGTAATTTCTGAAATAAGTTTAACACAGAACAACAAATACATTTTTAAAGAAGTATAAAGCAAAGCCACTCACAGTTTAGTGCTCTCATAGTATATGAGAGATACTACACTGTTCTCTAAATTCCAAGTTTTTTCATGGTATTGTTAGTTGGAAACAAATGGTTATTTTTTACTCTCCCTATACACTTCTTTCTAACTCACAGCTGTTCTTGTCAATTCAGAATAACATCTCTATCCCAAATCTTGGGCCTAGCCTCCTAGAGTTAATACTAGTTTTCTACTTTCAGGAAACACAAAAAGCCTTTTTCCATTGGGGTAAGAAACCTCTTATTGTATGTATACTGTATACGTGTATGTGTGTGTGTGTGTGTGTGTGTGTGTGTGTGTGTATTTACACAATTACATGAACACAGATGTTTCTGTCCAAATCAAAGCCCTGGAATCATGTGCCTGGCTTTAGACATAGCTGTGACTATACATTTTTATATAGCTGAGCAATTTGAAATTCAAAGACGGGAGGCTCTGGGATCATGTTATTAAAATTATTTGAAATAAATGGGGTGAGGGAGAAATTCCCTCTCTCTTTCAGAATAAAAATGTATACCAGGTCCACATTCATGCTAGATGAGTCAAGAAAAGTGCTCTCTCCAGTACTGCACTCTGTGGTTCCCAAATAGCTTCTTTTGGATGACATCACTACCTCTTCTAGTGTGCTACTCAGGCACTATCAAAGGAGCTTCTGTTGCCTTGTCTCGTGTTTCACCCACTGGAGGCTTCAATAAAATCCCATCACTGGGATTGATCTGGGGATCAAAAACCACTGCAAGCATCACTCACAGAATCCAGAGCGCACTTCACAAACGGAGCCTAGAGCAGCACGCAAAATGTGTATAGAGCCCTGATGGAAAACTATGAAAAGGAAAGGATGCTTTGAAATTTTCAAGTTTTGTTGTTGATTTGCTTTCATAAAGCATTTTAAGAGCAGTACTGCTCCCCTCCCGCCCCCAATGTTTTTAAGTCTAAAAAATTACTCCGTTCTCCCCTGACCTCTGATTCCTATTGCCTTAGTGGGTTTCCAAGATTTCTTAGATCATAGCCAGACATTACTACTAAAGGAACAAGCTGAGATCATCAAAACCTCATGACTGAAATGCTGAAAACAAAATAAAATGTACCGTTTTCACCACCCACCCTAGAAGTACATCAAGTGCACAGCAAGAAAAGCCTGCAGTAAGAAATTACCTCTCACGCGCTGCAGCAAAGCCTCAGGAGCTAATAATACAAGAAATAAAACTGCTGTTTTGATTGATAGATCTGTTAAAGTTTCTTATCGCTTATTTCCAACAATGTCAGTCAAATATGTTTCATCTTTTATCAGTAACAAAATAAAGTTATTTTTGCCTGAGAATCTAAATTATAGATACTTACATGTAGAGAAACAGCACTAAGCCAAGCGACAATTGGGGACTAATGTTTTGCAATTGACCTAACAATGTATTAAAGAAAAAATAACAAAGATTAACTCTTACCTTCTAACACTCTGTTCCTTCCTATAATTCATTTCAGCTGATCATAAGCAAGTTGTTTAGTACAGGTATATTGGGTTTTAACTTAAGTAACCTTCCCCGTTACATCACGATTCCATACAGAAATTAACTGTATGGATTCTTTGTTCATGTAACAGACAAATTTTACATATGTTACACAATTATTTACATATATTTACATGTTTATGCAAATACACACATTTGTATATACACAATACGTATAATGTAATCTTTGATTGGTAAAGCTGGGTACTGAAAAATGGTTCACTCTCAGCAAGGCTTTGCTGTTGTATCATAAGTGATTTTTATTTTTCTGGGGAAGTTAAAATCTATTGTTCAAGGAGTATGAAAATCCTCTAACAGGCATGCTGATTTCATAGTTACAACATGCTGAAAGTCATCGGATGCTTTGTACATGGCATAACAGTGAAAGTAGAGCTTTGCAGGGAATTCGGACTAGAAAAACCTGAAGAAAGTTAGGAGCTTTATCCTCCTTGTACATACATACACACAGAACCAGATGGACAGCCAACTGTGTCCATGCAGTTGGATAAGATCATTTCCCAAGGTGCTGACACTGTCTGCACACAAGCAGGGCTGGGCCCCATTCCCTTCTTAATTGCACGGGTACATCACAACCCAGAGAATGAGAGAAAACTCTAAAAGGCCACAAACCACAAAAATGGCAGAAGAATTTAGACCTAAGAAATTTAAACCCTAGAAGAGAAAGGGATTTTTCATGTCAGAAGTTACCAGATCCCAGGCTGATGGCATGTCTGGGTCCACCCTGCTGCTTCTGAACACCTGCTGGAGGGACCCATTCCCACCAGGGACTCATGACGAGCGGCAGCTCCCCCGTTCCTTTCCATAGCCTCTTCTCATCTGTGTGCTGCTGGACTAGGACCACGACTTATACTACACTAGACCACACTATAACAATGTTATCTCCATTGGCTCTGCACGGATGTTAAAGACCTCAACAGTGTGCCGAGGACTGGCCATGCTCCCCAAAGCTGACTGCTGTCAGGGCCATCACAGCTCCGGAAGCAAAACTGCCTGGGCTTCCTTCTGGACCCCAAAATCCATTTCTTTTACAGTGAATATTTTATCACCAACTAAGTAATGTAGAATAAACTTTCTCTTGTAACATCCTTAAAAACAGTTAATAAGGGATTTTTAAAAGCTAAGATTTTTCTATGTAACACTCCATAAAACAATAACAGAGCATTTTACTGCTTCTTTCTTCAAAGATGCATAGCTTTTCTGAGAGCTGCCTCCATTCAAGTAATGGAAAGAAGCCAAGGTGCAACCAGAGGCACTTATATTTTGAAATCCAAATGGTCACTTTAGAAAAATTATACTAACCAGCACATAGCAATATAAATTGCTCTATAAAAGCAGCAAACTGCCTTATAAACTGCTCTTTTAAAACTAACTTAAGAAAAAAAGAAGTTAACAATGGGCTACATAGCTGTAAAGTAAGTTGCCAGTCCCCAGCCAAGATGATGAAAATCAGCCATAAAGAAATTTTGGTGAATGGCAGAAAGAACAAGAAATGCAGAAAGAACAAAGTGATGAATATATCTCGGGGAGTGATCAGGCCTTGTAAACTCTATTTCAGCAGCAGAGTACATGTATAACACCACATTCATCTCAAGCTGGCATCTAGCTCACCAAGCATGGTATTCTAGACAAATTCATTATCATTCAATAAAAATGACTCAAGAGCCAGTATTTTCTATTAAAAAAAAAAAAAAATTACTGCAATGGACTGCCAGCAGTTAGACAAGTTTGGGGACAAGTCAACCACACCACAGATAATTTCCTCCATTTTATACAGGTTCAGTCGTAACACAGACAGATACCCTATTTTCCTAACTTCAGATTGGAAGTCCTTTCCAAAAACCTATCCGATGTCTTTGTAAAACAGACTCCAAATATTGTTCTGAACCAGAGGCAAAGGCTCGTGTAAATGCAAAGAATGACACAACAGGAAAATTACTGGACGCCTTCACTGTTTCTCATTAGCTAATTTTTTTTTTTTTTTAAAGAAGATACAGTTTCCGATGACCTTCCCACCTAAAGGGTAAGAGCTTTGTCACTTATGAGTTATTTGTATACTCTTGCTAATTGTATCGTTACACTCCTCCAATCGTTATGAATATTCATTTTCTCTCACTTCTCTCTCTGTGCACTTATTAACTGTATAACACAAATACTCGAGAGGTTTTGTGTGTGTGTGTGCGTGTGTATATATGTATGTGTGTGCATGATACTATTTATGTAAACCTATAGCTGACCTGTGCACACAAAACACTATTCACTGGTGGTACCACAGCCCTTAGAAACAAGGTTTTAAAGGTCTGAACTGCAACAGAAATTGTGAAGGTTCCAAATAACCAAATTTCACCTCAAACAAAACCTGTTCCTTTTACAATGATTTTGTTGGCAAGGATATGAACTCACCAAGCATTTCTTATCATTATTGTTACTATTATTTACTGAACACTAAACTGTGTTTTGTCTTATATATTTAAATTAAGAAAGTAAGCTGCCTAAAAGACCGCGTCTTGTTGTGTTTGCTTCTATCTGCTGCTACAGTTTTAAAGCACATTTCCCTTTATTTCACTTTTCCACAAGCCATAAAAAACCTCATTTCTAATTCATCCGTTCGTTCAGCTTAACCTCTCTTCTCAGCAATTAAAGCACTCTGCGCATCCCTCATCTATCACACAGCCAGCTAAATAATGCATTGCGTCCTCCGCTCATCTTTTATCATCCCAAATGACAGGTATTAGCATATCTCCCCAGTCAATTACAGTGCAGCGGAATAATCACAGCATAATTGGGCGAAAGCCACTCTAATCACCAGCCCTGCAAACTCGCAGAATAAAAACTGAGTGGCAGTTCAGACAGGCCTTGCTCTTGTCCATGACTCCAGCCAACAGGCTTGGCAGGTCTCCATTTCCTTCTGCCTTTCCAAACTTGTTCTTTGGGGCTAAACTTCTCAGCACATACACATGCAACCCGTTTGGATTTTCTTTAAGGAAGACCAGCGCATTGATAAATATTACCCAAAGACTATTTGCTAACAAATGCCAGCCTGGAATACAGCACAGCTGTTTTCTGCCCTTCAGATCATCCAGTGGGGCTCTGCTTTACAGACTAGCTTTGACAGATGGGTTTGTTGCTCGAGGTAGAAAGTTTTACATTTCATGTTAGAGCTAGCAGAATTTCTTTTCCTTTAAGTATAAAGGATTTTATGAGATCTAACACAGTTACGTACTGCTTTAGATGGTGCTGCTTACTGCAGACATTAGCCTTCTGGTTTACAACACCAGTGAGATGCCCACAAAGCATAATTTTTATTTGTTGTCTGTTTAATACATCTAGATTAAAATCCTACATATATATATGAACATAAAACAAGTGTTTCACTAGCTAAACAAAGAAACAAAAGTAAATTAACACCATATTGTTGTCTCCTGTGTTCAATCTGAGCAAATGAGAGTGTCAACAGAAATTCTCCATGGCCATTATGCCAACTTAAGGCTACCGGCCTCCTGGATGTGCGCCCTCCCCACAGCTCTCAGACTGGTGGTGCACGACTAATCTCAGGTGAGCTACAAGCTCCGAGACCTCCCCGTTCCGGGATTCAGAGCCATGTTCTGATGGAGGAGCTACCTGTGGATGGTGGTAGGACCATCCCAGGCCTGTGCGTGCTCCTGGGATCTGCTTACCCTACAGGGCAGGAGTGCATCAGCTCTCCAGTCTGGGATCCTCTCAACAGTTGGAAGCTGAGGGCATGAATAGTGCCCTGGGAAATCAAGATGTGAACTGAATTCAAAGGAAGATTTTCAACAGTATTACGTCAGCACAGTTGAAATTTTCAAATGTATTACAAAAGGGGAAAGTCTTCTGAAATCTAACAGCCAAATTATCTTCTTTGAAATTCCAAGCAAGATGTACTAAATTTGTGCTGTTGTCATCACTGGTAGCAGACTCAGGTTCAGCATATTTTCTAGTTCAGCCCCGAAGAGAGAATGAAATGCTATTAAAAATAAAGGGCAGATAGACATATAACCAGACCATTAGCATAGTGCATTCCTGATGTTTGGTTAGCAGTGTGCATAACTACAAATTTTGCCCAGTATAAGGTTAAATAGCACATAATGACAAAACCCCAAAACTTTCTCAAGTAAAGTTTAGGCAAGCTACATACCTATTTTGGTCTAAAGGAAGGGGGTTGCTTTCACTTCCTTGTACTAAATACTTGAGATCTTACACATTTAGCTAGAACATATCATAATTTTTAAATAGCATTTAATGTTTCATCTTCTTCCTAACCTTTATGCTCCCCTAACTATTTTCTCTAAACCACTTTCAAACTTCTACCCCAGCATAATTTCTTTTTCATTGGCAGATTTAATACCAGATACATTTAATCAATGGTGATCTTCCCAACCTTGCTTTCCGAAATGGAGCTGAACAAGATAGGGAGGGTTTTTTTATTTATTAAATTGATTTTGTATCACGTCTCATATAGTTCTGTGTACCAGCACTGTTCCGCACAGTGCAGCTATGGGAATAATTTGGTATTAAACCCCTGTTACAAAGTTGGGGAGGGAAGAGTAACAGCTTGCGTACAGGACAAAGAGAAATACCTTCCTTACCCCGATGTCTCCCATAAGGTCTATACATACTGATTTTCCACACACGAGCTGCTGCAGCCACAGCACAAGTGAGAAAGGCAAAGCAAGGCTTGAGACTGTTTCACAGTGGAAATGTTGGTGGAGGATCTGTGTTTCTGTCCCCTGAATGGACCTGAGTGCTCACGAAGATGTGGTAACTCTTCAGCTTTCTGTGCTCCTTCTTTCTTCTGTGCCACCACACGGCCAAAGCCTGCTTCTTCAGCCAAGAGCCACAGAACAAAGAACCTGCCACCTGTACCCTTCCAATACCTTTCATCTTAACTCATTTCTCATTTGCACTTTTGCTTAAAAGAAAAAATGGCATAGAGTAGTTATACAAATGATATTTTCACTGTTTTAAAATTCCAGTGTTACTCTGTTGCATCGCCTTCCAAGCTGCTTACTTCATACAAATAGATGGAGGACGCTTTCCAAATTCCAGCTTATTACCTTTTATAATGTTAGGTACTGTGTTACTCTCAACAGATTCACTGAAAATGATGTGACTTGGGGCAAAGCCAATCAACAAGAAAAAAAAAGCCATTAAAAACTGGCTTTAAATCCTGGCTTTCAACTGATAGAAAGACTTGAAAAAATTTTTAATTTCCCTCCTGTGATTGCTGATTTCACTCCTGTTCTGTACAAACCCCAGCAAAGTGAATGAAGGCCAGTCAGCTAGGTCATAACAGGTTATGTCGAAAAAACCACTAAGTTAAATGCTGTTAGAGGAACCTTTGTAAAGCCCTACAGACATTGCTTTTCTTTCTGCACTGCATTTACTGCTCATAAGAAGCGTTCAAGAGCTATTGAGGTTTCTTCATTTCTGCAATCTAAAGGCATAGCACGTGTCCCTGAACAAGACCCATGAACACTGCCCTTCACATTGCCCTGCACCAAGAAACGTATCTGCTCTGCTTTTCTTCTTCTTTTTATCTTTCTTTTTTCCTGAACACCAGCATCTAGCTTTATGAAATTAACAACTTCTCTGTGAAGAGGCAGGCTAAGACCAAATCCAATTTTGCAGAGGTACACAAGTCTCCCTAATTTCTCAGTGGATACATCTGGTAAAGCCAAAAGCTGAAGGATTTGGCAGCCTGTAATACAAAGCCTTCCCAGGAACTGGTGATGTATTCTGAAGTGCAAATAGCGTTGTTAACAATTTGTTTCACCTCCAGCGGCAAAGGTTTCTACAGCCCTATTTCAAAAGACCTTGTTGGGGCAGGTTTGAATCATAGAATGGTTTGGGTTGGAAGGGCCCTTAGAGATCACCTAATTCCAGCTCCCATGCCATGGACAGGGACACCTTCCACTAGACCAGCTTACTCAAAGCCCCATCCCATCCGACCTGCCTTTGAACACTTCCAGAGATGGGGCATCCACAGCTTCTCTGGGCAACCTGTGCCAGTGCCTCAGCATCATTACAGTAAAAAATTTCTTCCTAACATCAAATCTAAATCTAATCTTTGTCAGCTTGAAGCCATTCCCCCTTGTCCTATAACTACAGTTTCTGACAAACTGTTAGTGTTGAACGATGAAGGTTAGGGCACTTCTATCTGTCTACCTCACTGCTTTGCTGCTTTTACAGAAAAATCATGATTAGAGAATGTAAACTTGCACCCAGATATTGAAACTCAAACCAAGTCCCATTGTTTAAACTATGACTGACTGGACTACTGCAAATATACCTACATGTGTTATGAGGTTTGTAACTTCTGATAAGTACCTAGGAGTAGTTAACTCCTGCAGTATCATCTGTCAAAGGACCTCCTGATAGACACCTCATCTAAAGAATGCGGAGACGATTCTTGAAATCACACAACTCAAATTCTACAACATTATGTTACACCAGGACTGTTCTCAGCTGTTACAAGGAAGCAAATAAAAAGCACACTCATCACATAGTAACATCAAAACCTTGGCCTAAGTTTTGGATACTGCCTGCTTGATGGTACACCCAGACACATACTGGAGTTTGTATTTTTGAGAAAAGGACAATTCATCTTTTAACAACACCTGAAATCATGTGCTAATAAGTAATTTCACAGGAAATATGAAAGGCTCTGCAAACAGCACCTTTTAAGAAAAGGTTCCAAAATTTCAGATGGACAGAGAATATGCTATAAAAACTCCTCCACCAACATCTGGAACAAGATAACAGCTTTAAAAACCCCCTTTAAATCTACATTACTTGGAACTGAAATTCAGGAACATTATTTCCTTTCATTCATGATTAAGATTCTGTAAGCAACAAATGGATCAAGTTCTACCAAGATTTCCTATGGATGCCTCCAGTATTTTAATGCCTCCAAGCTGCATGCAAATTTCTACCCAGAAAGGGAATTTCTGTGTTGATGTTTACAAAGTGCAAATGTGACATGCTGCAGCTGCCTTGCACACTATGAGACACAATTTTCATAGTCCTGGACAATGCCTGTCTGCAAAACTGTAAAGACAGAGAAATATAAACTATACATCAAGGTAGTCAGAGACACAGCAAAGGATGAGGGGGCAGGGGAAGCATGGGTTTAACACCAACCTCAGCTCTGCAGTGGTGATGGAGAATTCTGTAAATCAGTCTTTGCTTCTCTGAACATGACTGCTCACAGTGGACACTACCATGGTGTCCGAATGCAAAAGAATGGTCTGCAGAAAAGCATGCAAGACAAATCCAAGAACTGATGGGAAGATGTATTCTCTGGAGTAAGTGGTTAGTAGGGAACCATAAGCTACTACTCTTTAAACTGGGACCTAAAGACTGTCGAAAACGTGTAGATTTGCAAAGTTTAGACACACAGGAACTCTCTCCTGGATGCAAACTCTTCATGTTCTCATTAAGGACAGTCCTAGAGAAACAGACAGAAATATGGTCCCTTCCTTCACAATTGCACTGGTTTATGTTTCAAAAATTAGGCAGCGGTATCCCTATATCACTGAACTTTCCTCATCAGTGCAGTACTGTAATTTATTTGAAAGTCAGATTCACATTTGTTTTGTGGATCTTGAAGGATGTTAAAATACTGACATTTTTATGAAAATACTTTTATTCTAATAGATCTCACAGCCCTAACACTTATTTATCTTTTTCAAGAACGCTCTAATAGTGTAATAATTATGACCTATGTTCAATTGACTTGACGACTAATGAGCCTTCTGTAACCCGAGTAAAAATCCCATAAGCTTTGATAAATTGCAGAGATGTAATGTCGTAGCAACACTTAGTCACTACTTTTCCAGAGTGAAACAGGAGTAACAAGACAAAGCTGAGAGGATAAATGTCTTCCCTAGAATGCTGTTTTCCCATTTCCATCTTCTTTCCCGGGGAGTGGGAGCATAGTGAGGAAAATATGCATTATGCTCCAGCCACAAAATCCTTAAATCTGAGAGCAAAGTTAGGAACATCTTTTAATGTAAGAGACTTCCTACACTACCTGGATTCTACTGTTAACAGGAATGATGCCTTATTTTTTCCATGGATCTTTCAGCATAACCACACCTATGCCATGGGGATACAAGTGTCTCCAAAGGAACAGCATTTTCCATTCAAGAGAAAATATAGCTGAGTTCTTATTACAGAGTATAATACTCTGCATTTTAGTTACTGCTTGGAGGATTGTAAGAAAAACATACATGGTCTCAAAAATGGGATTAGAGCTCCCTTACTGCAAAAATTAAGTCTAAATATATGGGAAGCAATTGGTTCCATGCTTAGCCATTCTCATTCCCTTGCTATATGTGCATGAATGAAAGCAGGCACATGTGCTTATTACATTTCTTAGTGTATGTACGATATGAAGGAAATGATATAATCTTTGGTTATCTAGGACTTTCAAATCCACATTATTAAATAACTTACATCATCTTAAAGACAGGTTAGTAAAATGTCATGGTTTTCTTCTATAAATAATGTTGAAGAAATGAAACAAATTAATAAAATAACTGCATTCAGGAAATGGTTGCAAAAAGTGCTTTCTCTAAATTAATTATTAAAACTGCTTATGACTCTCTCCCTGAAAAATATTCCAAAACCTGGATAATGTCCAAATAGTATTTTGGAATTAGACATCTGCTCATCACATCATCTACCTTATAATTTCCTCACAGACTGGTTCCAGGTATTAAAAAGCCTTTTTAAGTCTGGAATGGCGAGATCCAACTACAGAATAAAAATGCTAACATAGATGCACTTTAAAACAACTTCTGTTTTAAAATATTGCTTGCTTTCTGATTTGCGAGATCATACGTATGTAAGAATAGAAACCATCTGCAATCCCTTTACAAATAATTCCTTCATATCAATTTACGACAGAAACATAAATATGAATTATTATAAAGCATTTTGAAATCCAGAAATACTATATTGCAATTTTGAATAATTCAATTCGTAACTAACTTTCAAAATTCACTTTAAAAAACCGTCTTTCCATTGTTACACAATGACTTGAAAAAGGGAACATTTCCCCTTTGCTCAGCTATGGCAGATGCCACCTCTGGGACAGAGGAGCCGAGCACCAGACGTTTGCGCAGCCCTTTTGAAACTGAAGACTGGCACCCGCAACACTCCTCCTAAATTTATTATGCTCTTTCTTATAGCTCAGCAGTGACACATAAGCAACAAGCAGAGCTGTGAGCAATCTACAGTGACAATCTCAGGCTTATTTTATTTTCACCAAAGAGTTTACTATTAGTGCTATCCATGCTGCTAGTATGCACAAAATGGACCCAAGGTATAGAAAATGTTTGATTTTATTACTTCCAATCGAGCGCGTACAGCTCTACAGATACGCAGTCAGAACTTCATATGTACATAAGCCTTTCGCAAGTTCTCAACGAGCACACAAAAATTCAGTGTGTATGCATAAAGAAATCTCAAAATTGACAGAAATTGAACCTAGCTTTTCCACTTACACCTCCTAGCACAAACTTTACTGCGCAGTAGGGAGCCGTAACTCTGAAATAATAACAGATAACGTTGCATTTGAGCCTTATTTCCTGTTATTTGGGGCCTCTTGCCTAATTTTTTTTTTTAATAGTAAAATGACAAGGGGGCAAAACCAATTACAGAAACAAGGCAACCTGCTCTTAAACTGATTAGCCTAGATGTCAAAACGGTTGTATTCACTTTTACTCAACATCTTTCCAGCAAAGCAAATCCACTCTCTTCTAGACCAAGTGTCATATACAAGTGTACATATGCAAATATGTACACTTCAATCTACCGACTGGTGTTTGATCAATTTACATAGTCGAGTGGCTCACTCAGACTCTCTGTGCTTTGAGGTTACATGTCCCAGAATGTACTGAGCTTGTTGGCATTTCAAAAATTAAATTTAGAAAAACGTATTACTTCACAGTTCTTTCCCCTAAGTTACTAAAATATTTAAGTGTAAGATATTCTACATCTAGATAAGGGGATAAATCAAAGATCAAGACAATGAACTTCTATTCAACACCAGCCCTTTTCTGCACCTTTCATCTCTTTATCAAAACACAGAAAGATGAGCCTTGAGGGAAGCAAGCCCTGGAGGGAGACATTCCAGGCTTGCTGAAGTATGCAAGGAGACCACAGTGCAATGGTCACATGTATTTGAGTGTAGCGAAAACCATCTTTCACTTTTAAATTAGAACATGCTGAACTCAAATAACTTTGCAGAGCAAAATTGGAAGTGGAAGACTACAGTATGAAGAGACAACTCTAACCAGAGAAAGAACTAGAAATATATGCAGCCCTGACAGGCCTTTTTTTTCCCCCCCACACCTTAAAGATGTGCCAGTAGCAAAGTGAGAAGGCGAACCCTTCTCCTCTGCTGAAGAACAGCAACCACCTAAGCCTCACTGGAAGTTAATTTCAGATTTTGTACACCACAGAACCTAGTTCTGGGTAGACTTCATGCTCCACACAACTCTGCATTTTGAAAAGGCTTCTAATTGAGGGCTCTTGAAATATTTATGGTTAAGCAGGAGCATCCTGCCCAGGGTGGCACTGGCCTGGATAGAGCTGTGGCACCCAGCCCACAGAGAGCCGTGTGTGACCGGCCAGGCCAGTGCGTCCCCAGGCGTGAGGTTACTGCTGCAGCTTAGCACAGCAGAAGTTGCATTGTGGGGATGTAAAGGTAAGGCACCGACGTCCTGGCCAATACCATGAAGTGACAGGCATTCTCAGTATGGTTGTTTTCGAAGCGTGTGCACATTTGAGATTTGAAATGTATATTTTATCAGATTTAGCAGAAGGATGGTCTTTGCCAGAACATGATGAAAGGGGGTATGTATGGAATGCAATCTCTAAATTACACTGTCATAGTTTAGAGTATAATTACTTTAACTCACTGTAAAATATCATAAACTAACTCCAAATTTTAGTGAGCAATGCTCTTTGGCAAAACGTATATTCACAGTAAAATCAACAAGAAGAAACTGTGGCAATAGCTGCAGCAGGAAAAAAAAAGGACCAGGTGCTGCCATATAAGCTGTTGTTTTTAATTACTTTTAATTATTTCACAAGACAATCCAGTATTTTAGAAATTACTGCAGAAATAATTTATTACATACTTTTGAAACATTTCTATTCTAGACTGAAGATTTCGTTGTGTCTGGTCTGAAGGAAGTAAGTGTCAGGGAGCAAAAAAACCCAAGTTCTTTGGCTTCACTTACTGGGGGATTTAGTGATCAGGGATTAAAAATATGTAACCAGTCTTTATCCAACTCTCTACAATTTAAGGCAAAATAAACAGGATTTAACTCTCAAATGTGGAAAGGACATAGTTCTCGTTTTACCTTTTAACACAGGTTTTCTTTGTTTTACTAAGACCTTATATTTCAAATCTGATGGCGATATGATCATAGTGCACTACCCATGCACAGCTTCTCTCCAGTAATCCCGAAACACTCTCAGAACAGCCCAGACAAATGAAGGCACACATTCCTTCCTAGGAAGGATGCATTTTAGTGTATCTTCAAGTCCTAGCTCAATCCCTCCAAAATCAGAGAGGGATCTGCTCCACACTGCTCTTTCTTGGCCATGGAGTATCAACTTGATTCTCTGCACAGTACTATCCAAGATTATTTTTAGCCCAACTCATACTTGCTGTGAGAAAAAGGTGTCTGAAACAAACCTTGAGAGCCCACTAGTTACTTCAAATAATGCTGACAGAAGAGTGGTGGACTAAGTAATTTACAAACCAAATAGTTCTGCACATCACTATCAGCAACCAGGCCTGTGCCACAACACATGCCTGGTGATCATGTGATCGACAGCATTCTCTGTTCGTGCATTTTGACTTTAAACTTGTGACTGCCATTTCGGCACAAAACAATGGCCCAGAAGGAACTGGAATACCGGCGTTGCTACTGGTTTTCTGCAGGGAGGAGAGCTGCAGTCACACTGAGCTTCTCCCAGCTGTGGAAGGGCCCCATCAGCACCTGGCTGACAGGAGGGAAGGAGAGCAATTGGAGTGGAGCAGAAAATCCCAAGAAACTTCTTGCAGACATTACAGGAAGATTTAGTGCCCAGGTATGATATGAGCCAACTTATGAAAAAATTACAAAATCAGCAATTATCTCTTTTCAAGCCATGCTAAAATCCTGCCAAAAAAAGAGAAAAAAGTCTAAGTAACTAAACATAGATACATAAGAAATAAAATTTTTACATATATATTTAAATACACAGCTTTGAGTATACATATTTTATATTTCTGTGTGCATGTATAAAAATATAGTTTTGAGTATTTTAATAGAAGCAAGCACAAATTGATTTAAATTAATCTCTGAACATAGTGGAGACCCAGCAGAGTAATTAACTATGTTATTTATTAATTATCATAACCATACCAACTGTCCTTTCTCTTCATCTCTCCAATAAAAACAACTCATTGCTAATCCACTACAGCTGCAGAAACTTCTATGAAATATTAGTTAAGGTAATAAAATAGCTCCAGTTTTAGGTATGGAGGATCCATTTCTGCCTTTGAATCATTTGTGTCAGATTATAATCTTCAGTGAAGAATTTGATGTTATTTCAACAATCCAATACCTCACTGGCACATGCTAGCACACAAAAACATTTTTTTTAAATTACACAGCAATATAGTCTGAATAGAAAATTGATCACTGAACAAGCTAAATCTGCATGAAGGAGAAAGACTGGAAAGGTGAGATAGAGGTGGGAGGGTAGAATGCAGTGAGCAGTATCAGAAAAATGAACATATAAACGAGAAAGGAGGAAGGATCACAGAAGTGCACCTTAGCTGAAAAGATTTCCTTCAATATCTGCTGGCACTTTATCTACAACTAGTTCCCCCTATCGCAGTCAATAACCTGAGTGGGCATAAAATAGATTTTTCTCATGGTTTGGATCAACACAGGATATAAACCACAACTGCAACACATTTCCACGTGCTAAACTCAGCAATGATTATTATAATCCAATTGCCTATATATAGCATACTTTGACAATTGAGGTGGTAGGCACAGAGAATACAGAGCAAAAAGGAAGGTAGGAACACGTTAGTTCAGATTACTGCTTTCCAAATCTACTTTTGTTTTGCTAGTGTATTGTTAAATCCCTTTTGTGCTTCACAGGAAGCTACACATTTTGAAGACAGTTAATCATAACAACTTCTTTATTTTGTTTTTGGTTTAAAACGCCTATGATTTGCACACCCTGACACCTGCTGATTTCATGCCCTGCCTTTTCCCATCAAAGCCGCTTCTTGGCTCTCCACACGAGGAAATCTCATTTATCAAAATTCTGTTAGCGTAAGGGGAAGGGCTATGCTGAGCTGAGCCGTGGCCTTCATTAAACATGCAGAACATAAACTGCTGACACTAAGCACAGTCAACTTGCAGCATGGGAAGGGGGGGGGGGGGGAAGAAAAAAATGGAGCAATGAGACAGAAGGAATGATGTGATGGTGAGATAGGAATAAAAGTCACAGTTCTGCAAAGCATTTAAGTCATACTGGAGTCAGTGAGATTTAATCACAGACCTGAAGTTAAGCATGTGCTTAACTTTGCCAAACAGAAATAGATCACTAAATTATGAATGGAACAATCTATTTCTGTTCCCAGGAACACGGACACTTTGTTCTCCAGACCAGTCCCTCAGGGAATGAAAAAGGTGAGGGGGAAAAATGATAACAAAATTGGAGAAAACAATCCCTCCTTCAACTCAAAATACTGGTCCGGATAAAGGAACTGTACATTATCTTTAACATAACAGGATTAAAAAGGTTGGTATCCATCACTGAGGTGCCAGGAGACAGAAGAGAGCAAGTGCCATTATGCTCATTAATTTCAATACGGTACCAAAGGCTTGGGCTCTGAATAAAAGAGAAATTTGTAAATTTGGAAGAAGCAAGCATGAGAACAGAAATGCATTAAAAATCAGAATTAGGTCTGAGGGGGAACAAAGTGGCTTTTCAAATTTTCACTTCACTTACTGTTCTTCATATTTTTTCCCCTTTAATTCTCAAAGATAGCTGTGTAATGCCGCCTACAATAGAAACTTGAATTTAATAGGCACGAAGCAGAAGGTGTGTAGCATTTTCCTCTGATCACAAGGAACAAGCACTTAGCTGTAAGAGATCCACAATGAGTCACTGCAGGGAGGAATCAAATGCATCACAGGTACATGCAAGCCTTTTTTATTATTATTCTACCAACTGAAAGTGCATTATAACATACAGCCCTAGGAAAAAAAAAAATCAATTTTGAACCACCTAGTCCTATAAAAATATATAATTTACCAATCATATATGCCTGCATTTACACAGTTCCAGGAGAGCTAAGGCAGATGCAAGGCAGGAGGATGGGGCGGGAGATAGGTGGAGGGGGATGTCAATTTTTCCTCTGTAAGCTTTTCTTAGTATTTGTAAATAAGTTAAGATAATAATTCCAAGTTGAAATTGTCTCAGTACTAAAATGAATAACTTACCAACAAGTTTCAAACAGCAGCTAAAAGTTATTTTAATATTATCTGAAAAATAGTATCATATTAACATTTTCTGATACTTTCACACCTCTTAAAACACTTCTTCAAAGTTAATCTGGAAGTTAAGTACCATAAAATTAATGGCTGGATTCTGCCACCCTTTTCCATTCTGAATATTATCATATTCCAGAGAGAAAGAATTTACCTCTGATCAACTAACTCTCAGCATAGTATTAACTTTACTTCCCTCTTCCAGAGTTCTGTGTACATGCAGCTTTAACGGGAGAGCAGAAAGCAGACACACTTGTGGCAATGGGGCATGCACCTTGACCATTCCTCAAAAGTGATTTCTGTAATTTTTTAAAAAAATAAATATTGTATATATTTAACAGAAATCAATAGCTGCTTTCATGTTGTGTTGTTTTTTTTGAGGTCACCTATGAAATAGAACAGGACAGCGCAATTGTTCTATCTTCTCTTTCAACTTGTAAACAATGCAGTATTATCACCAGCTTTTTTAGCTTTTATTCTGGTCAACAAGGTGCTGCAGCCTGCCATATAAAGCTGCACACCACATGGCACCATTCAGCAGTATATCTAGGTCAGCTTGCATTTTTAATGTGCTCCATTAGTTTTCCATTGCTCACTGTATCAAGTTTGAACTTCTCCTTCTCACTTTTCAAACCTCTCTATAACTAAGCCAGGCAACACACAGGATCCTAAGAATACTGTGATCATCTTCAACATTTGTTCCACCAAAGACTGCAGTTCCACTCATATTTCCTTAATTCCATGCTGTTTCCAAACCCAGCCTCCCCCAATTTCTCCTTTAAGATCTTTTTCCATAATGCTGCTGGTTAAAAAAAAAAAAAAACCAAAAAACAAAAAGAGGTTACTTAAATAAAAAAACCCAATGCTTTACCTAACGTAATTCCTTTCCTCAGTACTACTTGGGGAAGCTTAACAACTTTGACCTTGGCAGCATTCTGCACACACCACAGCTAAAAAAAATGACAAGTTAATAAGCATATAAACATTACTGCAAAGCTTTTGCCCAATCATATGTGCTATAATGGTATTTAGTTACTTCAGTGCAACAAAAACCAGTTCCACGTGATTCACTTCACTGCTTTCCTTCATAAACAGCAGTTCACTCATTTCTTAAAATACATTTATTAATTTTTAAATTAGCATGTATTCTAACTGCTCTTCCCACAGATGATTTTAAGGTGTACATCCCTCCATCGGAGCACAGTCCTTGCACAAGGACTGAAGTTGTAAAACCACCCTAGATATAGATTACATGTACAAGGTAATGGGTACATCAGTTCCGACACAAGGAATAACACCGTGAGGAAGTTTCACAGGAGGCTCGGGGAGATTCAAACAGATCTTGATAAGTGGGGGGGTGGAACTGGATGACAGAACGAAAACAGATAGTCACATTAAATTGAATGGCACAAATAATGCTTATTTTGATTCAGATTAAAATGGTAAGGCAAGTTTTAATAAGGAGACTGCAAATTCGTCTCTTGCCTATTTCTTGTAGGAGCAAGGATTTAGTAGTGAAATCATAAAACACACAGAATGATTGTTACACTAGAAATATGTCACAATAGTTTACATGTGTATAGTATAAAACAATGTAAAGCATGGCAACAGTATAAAAATCATGCCAAAATGATCTGTAACCTTGATCCTCCTATATAAAAAAATATGAAGACCCTGTATAATTAACTGCTCACCAAGAAAATCAAAGGAATGACCTTAAAAACCAAGATTTCCCAGTGTCATCCTAACCTAATAAAATTACCCATCAATATCCCAATTCACTAGAAAACCCTGTCTCACATGAAGAAATTCTTAAAAAGCAAACTTAAATAATTGAAGCTTCAAAGTTAAAAAATAATGTCTTCTGTAAAAGAAATAGATATTCAGTAAAAAGCCCAAGATTCTGCATTATTGTCATTGTTTTTTCCTCTTGAAATCTGCAACATGTCAACAGCACTTCTTCCAGCAAAGTAGAGCTCTGAATGATGATACACACCTGACCTTGTCTCAGGAAAAAAAACAGGGGAAATGAAAACCTAAATCACATCTGTCTACCCAACAACTTTCTCACGCTCCTCTCTGCAATTTCTATTCTTCAAACCTAGCTTTAGTTTTAACAAGCCAATTCTGAAATCAGGGGAAGCAGCCACACAGCAGAAATCTGAATCTTTTTCTATATGCGTATTTCATGCTGTTAAAAAGTATGCTATTAAAAAAAAAAAAGGCAAACACATTAACAGTAGCTTTATAAAAAAATAAATATTTGGGGGGGGGCTTATTGTTGTGTTTTAAGTCCCAATCTGAATGGGAGCATGCTTTCTGTAGCAAGGTGGGGTTGCTTGCTGGAGGGCACAGTTCTGGTCCCACCAGTTGTACAATCAGGTAGAATTTACAGAAGAAAAAGAAATCTGGTCTAACTTGCTCACCTCATCAAGGAGGAACAGCAAACTATTTGCAAATATTCTGAGCTGCCCTCTTCCCACCCGTAAACAAAGAGACCACCTGCCTCAACATTTATTTAAAATGCGCAGGTATTTACAAGCAAACTTTGTGTTCCGATTGTTAGATGACTTCTTGGTAAATCTGATACTCTCTCCAAGTTCAAACCAGCAGTGTAAATCAAAGAGGCCACACGAAACCGTAAAGGACCCGCCTGATCAGGCAAGCATTACCCCCGTTTACATGTCAACAGGAGGCAGCTGAGGGAGGGAAGATGCTGAGCAGCACACCCAGCCAGACAGCTCAGGCACACCAGACTCAGGCTGCCTGAGTGCGCCCACCAGTTAAAATTTAATGAGTAACAGAAGGAAGACTGAGAAAATAAATTCCTTTTTTCTGGTAGTAACTTAAGTCAGTGCGATGTAGTGACTGGTGTTAAATGGTGGGTTCAAACTCTTGAGGTGATGCATATTCCTACCATGAAAGCAGTACCAAATTTTGCACTCTTCTGACATTTCTGTGGAGTTTGGAAAGGGAAAACCATACTACAGACTGCCTCTTCATAAAAGCAGCAGGGGGAAGTATGGATTGCTGCTGCTGCTGGTGCCATCACAAAAGCTGGATGGTTCAGTGCTGCAGCAGTTCTTTTTAATATAGTGGCAATCTAAATGGGCATAGGATTGCCCAAAGAGGGATACTTGTCAATCAGAAAAGCAAAACTAGTTGCCTAGCCTTTACTGTGAGGGTGGTGAAACACTGGAACAAGTTGCCCAGAAAGACTGTGGATGCTCCATTCCTGGAGGTGTTCAAGGCCAGCTCAGATGGAGCTCTGACCAAGCTGATGTAATTGAAAGGTGTTCCTGTCCGTGACAGGAGGGTTGGAACTAGATGATCTTTAAAGTTTCCTTCCAACCCAAAGCATTCCATGATTCTTACTTACAGACTTGAGCAAATACCTAACAGTTGGTTCAAATTGCATACACATCTTCTTGAAAACTCCACACTGGTACTCTCAGAAAAGCAATGGGAGCTTTAAATTCATATCAAAACCCAAAATGTGGCCACATCCATACCTTGATAACCTAAACCATGCAGTGCTGGAGAGGAAGGCTGTTCGTCAGATTTATGTATGTCCAAAAGCAGAGATGATGTAGGAAGAAAGACAGCAGTTTACATTTTCTTAGCACTAATCCCAGCTGGTTGCAGGGCATGGGGCAAACCAAGGCCAACAATGTTCAAGGGTGCTGAGGAGGGCAAGTTTACCATCTGTGCTCACTCTGGCTTGTGACAGAGTGCTTGGGAGCTTTGTAAAATAAATGTTACCACATACTGATGTAAACTGCCTAAGCCTAACCCTGAGGCCATCAGTATTTATTCTGCGAGCACCATGAGATGCTTCATGCTGAAAAGGAGCATTAAACATGTATTTATGGCTAGCTTGGATCACTGGCAACAGAAGAAAAAAGGAAATACCCAAGAAATCCTGACGTGCTGTACAGGACACTGCCACAGGAGACGGATCCTTCCAAAAGCCTCGCCTTGTCTTGTCTTTCCTGAGACTACAGGAGTGTGGCCAAAGGGCACAAGGAGGAGAGAACCAACTCTTTTATGTCATTTATCCAGCTGATATTGACCTTCTGACAAGTGGGGCTTCTCACCTAACACAGCTTTTTTTTCTCCTATTCTGTGTATCATTTTGTCTTATCTTCTTTATGAAAGATTGTTATAGAATTGTCCAGACCCATGTCCGCTGCACAAGGAGGCATCACAACCTCCAGGAAGCCTGCACTTCTTTCCATCCTCCCAGAGAGCTTTAAAATTCTCTCTGTATGGGAAGCAGGATGAAGTGTGAGAAGTGGGGCATCACAAGGGGTGCTGTTTGGAATCGCCCTCCATACTCAAGGTCTTTAGATACACTCCTTTACTGCCTGCAGCACTCAGGACGAAGCTGGACCACATTTAGGACTGTACGATGGATGGAGATGAACTTATGGCCATAAATCTCTTGGTGTGCCTCTTAATTCCTATAAAAGTAATTGGGGGAAAAAACCCCACAAACTGCAGAGATATTTATTGAGACTAAACTTCCCAGACGTTAAGAACCATTGATTGTGTAGCCGAAATTTGTAAAACATGATCACAATTTCTCAGTTTTGTGTTTTCTTGGACTGTCTCAAATAGCATAGCAGTGTTATGCACAGGTTGTTCAGGTGGAAACCTGTTCAAGTTGCTGCTACTTAGTCATAAGTACTTCAAAACACTTTGATATATCTGTAAGGAGTCCCTAAGAAAATGAAAAGAGGACCTTGTTCCCTGCTGTAATGCCATCCTCTGCTCTTGGAAAACACCCAGCACAGAGGGCACTCAGGAGACTTCTGCAACCCCAAAACACAACTTTAACAATGAGTCAAAGAAAAAAGGTTGGAAAATCCTTTTAGTCATCTGAACACCTCAGCTGAAACAAGTCCACAAAGAAATGAACAACAGAACTGAGGAAATACGCAATCCTAACTCTCCTAAAAGTAGCAAAACAGAATTTACTGGAGGTTGATATGAATATCTATTTTTTCTAAGCTAAAACAAATCAAAAACTTATTTACAACTCCCAGGTTCCTATCTAAGTCAACAGTGCAAAGACAGATGTAAATGAGGACTCATTTCTCTGTATTTTCCCATATACTGAGCACACAGAGACAATCCAAGTGTCAACACATCAAGACAGAGATAATTCTGACCCTTGAAAACATTCCCTTCTGAAAAGGATTAATTGGCTTTAAAACCATTTAATTTGGCTTTGAAGATGCAACTTTTATTAGCAACCACCAGATGGCAGGAGCAAAGGCTGCTTACAGTCTTCAACAAAAGAAAGCTGTCTTAAACAAGGCGAGCATTAAAAGAGAAAATTTTTTATGCCTACTTTTTCTTCTCTTTCAATAGCTTATTTTATTTTTCTTTCCAAGAAGTACTATTTTATTGCAATCAAGCTAATACATTAGGAAAAAAAAAAGAATAAGAAAAATGTCTCTTGAGAATGTGTTTCTCAATTTTATCTCATGCCATCTCCATCTCATAGCTCAAGGGTTCTGTTACAGATATTGCAAGAACAACAGTTTCCTTCTAGGTTTGCACAGTCATAACTCACAGTCAGCCACCAAATGTATTCCCTTTGATGTCCTATGCTTCAAACCAGGAAGCTGACACATAGCTACACTGTGTAGCTCAATTTACCCTCAGGATTTGAACTTCTGCTATCTGGGATATGAAAATACGTAGACTACAGAAAATGCACCATGATGTGCTGATTGTTGCAATAATGCAGCGTCTACAAGGTGGAGGAAAGCAAAACCCCTCCCCTAAATGCATGAACACTCCCTCACCAAAGCAACCCAAGAACACCTTAATAAACTCAAGTAAAACTAGTATGTTTGGAAGGAAAAATATTTTAGTCCTGATCACATTTGATTCTTAAAAACATTAATCTGTATCAGAGACAGAACATTTAAAAAATACCATCCAGCAGCACATACTTTTAAAAGAGTTAGGAATAGACTCTCTAAACAACTTCCAGAGTTACTAAATTATGGAGACAAGGTCATCGCTTTATGTTGTGTCATAAAACAAAAATACGGCTAGTTCCATGAACAGCGCTGGAAGCTCCACCATACAGACACATCTACATCAGAAACACCACCCTTGCTGTATTTCTTTAATAGAGCTGTCTTTCCATTATGCTGATTTCTCGATCAAAGAGAAAGCTTTACTCCTGTATTTGTCTTCCGCAAAGGAAACATAAAATCACTCCTACAGTGAACACATCCATCGGGAATGAGATTCTTTTTCCTCAACCCCAGCAGCACACAGTCCCAGAAAAGAATAGGTGAAGCTCACTCCTACTTCAAACTAGCGTGAGATGTGGTTGTGTGGTTAATTCTGCCTTTGTACATTAGCAAACACGCCACTTGCAAAATATGAAAGGCTTTCTTCCCTACCCCGTTTTAAAATGACACCTGCAAATCACTAATCCAGTTGCCATTTATTTCCATATGTCAAATTACAATCTTAACTTGTGCAAAGCAACATAATAGTAATGATTAAGCCAATTACATCACAACACAGCTTAAAACGACACACAATGGAAGGATTAAAGCTCACTACCAAATAAGAGAGTCCTGTTCTTGGTGGAGCTCCCCCACTGTGGGAACATAAGTGTCTCTTTTCCTGTTGCACAAACTTGTGAGCCTTCTGACATGTAGCTGCTGGACTGCCATTAACGAACTTATTTATATTAATGCAGCACTAAGCTGGGATCACCGCACCTCGGCATTAGCTGCGGAGGGCGGGCTCTGCGGCCGGCGCTGCAAACACGGCTTATGGCACTCCACAGGTCCACAGACGGGTTGGGACACGTGCATGAGGCGATCTCACCAGGCTTAACTGAATGAAGCCTCCTCTACCCTAAGCTATTTGGGTCAGGTAGATGCTGACAGTAAAAGCCTTAGGGAAAGGGAGGGAAAGGAGAGTAAACTGAGCACAGATATTTAAAAAGTCAGGCATCCTGTTCTCTAGATAGGGCCAGACACCATTTGCAGCCTGTACGAAGCGTGTGCTACTGCATTTGACACCATAATTTCAACTGATGCCAACACACGGCTCCTACAACCAATAAAATGTGGGTTAAATCTTTATATAATAACCAACCTTTCAGACTAAGATTTTGAATTCTACCTCAGGGATAAAAAGGTTCTAATGGAAATTGAGCATCTGAATCTCTTAGGAGGATTTAAAAAACTTCCACACTCTTACTTTTATTTGTTCATTGCCCTGGTCTTTAAATCAGCATCATTCAAAATGGTTAAACATTTTACCTTTTACTTCTGCCCTGGGCACCTCATTTTTTTTTTCTCTTTCTTTTTCACATCTTTGTATTCCTCCTATTTTCTCTGCCATCTGCAAACACTGGTCCCATCTGCTAAAATATAGCTTCCTACTCAGCTAAAATAAACACAAAATAAATTGGTACTGTTAGTATTTTACACGTCATCATTAGGCTTTAGTAAGATTAATGGGACTCAAAGAGTTTCCAGCTTTGAAATACATTCCTGTGTGCTGACTGCAGACTCGGGCAGATATCACTCCATCTATTCATTCTTGCTCTACGTTACTTTCTTGGCAGCTACAGTTTTGAAGGAACATATTATATATGTAAGTTTATGCTCAGTAGAATTTGAACAAACCAGGCATAACTGTTAAACCCGTCGCAGATCACTGATCAGCTGTTCATGATTTGCTATGTGGTCATTCCCCCTACATCTCTCTACATGTAACCGTGCATATATCACAACCCTTCTAAATATTGGAATGAAAGAACCAGCCAGAAGTTGGAAGGCTTTTTTCTTTAAAAACAAACTTGCATTTAAGCACGCACACAAATAAATGTGTAAATTAAACTGAACACCACACCATCTTTGATAAAGTTGTTATACCACACCAACAGCTTCCCCCTTCTGTAAAATTAGTTGCACAGAAAGCTGAATGGGTTTACTTCCTTCTATTCAACCAAAAGAAAGGTTTGGACAGCAATGCAATCAAATCTGTACATATTTATACTTACCAAATGACAACTATTTTTTAAACTGATTGAAAATGTGCTTAGATTTTTATGGCCTTTTAAACAATACTGGTCTCACATATGCACAAAATGAAAACAAAAGTTAATATTAAAACGTCATTTTTACTCCAATAAATGCCTATTGTCCTACCTTTGTTTGGGGAAGACTGTTTACTTATTAAAAAGTTGAGGAGGAGGAAACATTTTTAAGGACTACTATTAATGGCTCCCAATTTGCACCTGTTCCATGCTTAAAGAGTAAAGATAGGATTTGGTACTTCAAGGCCTTTTCCCTGGGTATTTTGACAATTTGACACAATTTCTTTTGTTTTCATTTTATTTTCTAAAATAAGAATTATTTTGTCGAAATCAATATGCATAACTTGCATCAAAAGCATTCTGTAGCTGATTTCTACAAACACTTATGAGGATGATGATCATCATTCAAGACTCAAGCATTTAAGGGGCACACTACATCAGCCAGATCTTCACTTTGCCAATGGTAACTACAGCGAAGCTGAACGATGTTCTGATGCCTCATTCAGAACCTTTTCCTAGGAAACAGCTCCATTTGCTGCCAGTATGCATATTTACCAAGAGACTGAAATCATGGAGAATTTAAAAATAACAAACGACATTGTACATTCTTTCAGAAGTCTACAAATATCCTTTTTTAAAAGACACTATTCTTGTATGTATCAACAAGCAACATAGCCTGTCAACAGCCTAAAACTAAGTGGCATCTAAGGATAGGTGGAATAGATGCAATCAAAAGAAGAGTCATTCCCTGCAGCAAACTATGCTTCTGCTCTTGCTTACAGAGGGGCCCTACAATGTTTCAAGCTGAGACATATGCTACAGCCAAACCCAAAAAAGATAGCTCCCCTCAACAGTCTACAATAGCCCTGGAGGAATATTCAGGCTAAAAGCAGGTACCAAGGAAAGCACTGCATGGTGCAAATTTTTAACCTTACATCCTTCTCAGCTGTATTATCTGGTATTCAACGTACTTTCTAATTTATAAAATTAACTATTATTCATTTAAAAAATTTTGCTTATACACCTTTTCCGTTGGCATACCAACTCATCTGTAAATGTAACAGAGACAGTAGCATTTATTTGTCATTGAGACAGAAAGTAAAGAAAGCATCTCTTAAGGGAGAGAAAAGAACAAAGTGCTTTCACATCATCTCTAAGTAGACAGCAAAAATAAATTCTGGGATTAACAAGTTTTGGATTATACATTTAGCTTTCTTTTTGATTGATAAAAGGTACATGACATTCCTAGACATACATAGTTCACTACATAACATAAAGCTACTCTCATAAGAGAGTTTAAAAGATCCTGATGGTTCTGAAGAAGAATCTTAGGAAAAAAGATGCTAGGGACTCTGGACAATGATGTTCAGAGCTAGTAGGAGTACTGATTCAGTTTTGTAAAACTGAAGCTTAGCAACAGAAAACTCTTAAAAGTTTTTGTAATAAAAAGGAGTTTCAAAGGATGTCCATCAGGATGACAAGACATAAAAACATCTTGTAAATCTAGCCATGAAGAAAACTTAGAAGCCTCCTCCACAGTGCTTTCGCTCTAAGAGCGACTGGCGACAATAATCATCAGTAATATTTCTATTTACCCACCTAGTCTGAAGGATTATGGAGATGAGCTCACAAGAGCTGACCCTCCAGGTTTATTAAATATTCAGTGAATATTCTGTATGCTTGCTGGGTATTAAACAAAAATCAGAAAATACTGCAGACTATCACACGTTATATACTTCAAATAATACCAGAGTAGCTCTGTTTGTTTTCTAATAATTTATTGAAATCACTTTATCACATATCAACATAAAAATGTACAATATAGACACAATGTAAATTCTGGCATCATGAATATTTAGGTACTTTTAAAGCTTTTCTTTTTTCCCTGCTGGTTAATTTTGTTTATTGTATTCCAAATAAATCTGGAGAACTTATTTAACATTTTCTTGCTTTTCTTTTTTACCTTACTAGCAATAGCACTGCTATTTTTTCACCTGCAGTAGCATCACAGGATATGGGCCTTCAGCAGCAGGGAACTCTTCACTGTCATGATTTAGCCTATGCTCCTACAATCTCCTTTTTCCCTTCCCCATCCATTCTCTTCCTCGCTAACTGGATATAGCCTACACACAATCTGGCCTGAGTAAAATCATCTGCTATTAGTGCTCTTAAAACAGTGGTCATCACCATAATGCTTGCTGGCCAAAGAAACTTGAGCACTAAGCAGGACACAGCCCATCCATGTAGCTGGGCAGGTCTGAAGTCATCTCTCCAACACACACACTGCCTGCCACACACTGATCTACAACTGAACACAGGGTGATGCAGCTGTTCAATGAACTACTTTCTACTTGAGACGCTCTGTGAAAAAGGGCCTGAACAAAGTGGCTTACTCAGCAAACTGCCAAGCAGTCAACAACGACAATTTCTGAGTTGCAAATCTACGGAACAAGAACAGATTCACCATTTGGGTAAGTCCAATCTTAAAAACTACTGCTAAGCTGACCTGACATGTTTCCATGTTGGCTTCTGCACGTAAAACTCGCTCACAGGTTTTATACCACGAACAGGATTAAGACAGCCTGTGTGCCATTCTCAGATTACCAGACACAGGGAAAGTTTCTGAATTGATGGATGCAAGTCACAGGATCCTCAATTATCAGGTTGAAAATTGTCATTTTCTGTGGCATCACATCCAACAATTCATATTGTTGGGACCTATATAACAAAACTGCACCAATCTACACACCTTGTGTCCAAATGTAGCATCCTCGGAGGCCAAGACTTCAACCTGAAATCATAAGGAGAAAGATAATTTCAAATTTAGCCACCACCAAGAGCCTCTCTCTCCTGAACACAGCACCACAATCCAGGCAAAGAAGAGATCTGTAACTGAAGGTGCCAGTCTGGATCCACCCTAGGAAATCTACACATGATAAGATGTGCAAAACTAACAGCTGACAACAGAAATCCTCAAGTGAAGAAACTCGGAGAGCATCCCTCATGACACAAACAAGGTTTCTTCACCTGAACGACATAAAGAGTACCTGTCAGTGTCCGAGAATTTACTGTACTACAGCTGGAACATTTTTCTCCATGGAGTGTTTTGACAACACCAAAAAGCTGCCTGAGCACAACCAGAATGATCTGCCACGGTAAGTCACTGTAAAAAAAAAAGCTGGAAACACCTGACCTCTTCCCCTCCTGTTATCTTCTAAGCAGGCTGGGTACTTCTGCACCAGCACAAAGTGGAACTGCAACGAGGGAAGACTCTGCAGCCAAGGTCTTGGTTGCAAGGCTCCTGTCCTGTCTTAAGCTAGAGAACTGTTTGAAAATGGTAGAATTCAGGGAACACAAGCTCCCCAGGCAAAGGCCAAGACCAGCTGGCTGAGGAATACAGTGAATGTTTGAAAGCTTGAGAAAAGCAAGCTGCCAGGTCATTGAGTGGTGCTCCAGATCAAACCCCTTGCTGGTTGCCACACACTGTACAGCCCCGGAGTTGATACGCGCTAATCTGCAACAACAGGAACAGACGTAGGAAAGCAGGCACACCGATTTTTCATTAGGCCCCTTAAAAATACTTCACACTTTGACACCTTTCACCTGACAATCTCAGTCTTTTATGAATTCTAATTAATTAAGCTTCCCAATACACCAGTGAAGTCAGAAATGTCATCATCCCAATATAGAGAGAGAAGCGTGAGGCAGAAAGAGGTTAAATAATTTTTTAGTAGTTATGTGCCAAGCCAGGGACACACTCATGGAAAGAATCCCAGATCTCTACTCTCAGGCTCACAGTTTAACAACTAGGAAATTCTCTGTTTCTCTGATTTACATCCTATTTAAAATGCCTACTGCTGCATTATAATTTATACAACTAGTATAACTATAACTAATGTATCTAATCTCCAGTTTAACCTAAGAAGAGTGAAGGATTTAAAGCAAATCAAGAGGGAAAAAATGAATGTGAAGTTTCAGCCTGAAGCATGTTATAATGCCAGAGTTATAAACCCCTGAACAAGAGGGTTTATAATGGAAAGCCTGATAAACTAACAATGATGGCAGCACTTAAATATATTTATGTCATGATCCTGCAACATATGGTATTTCTTCACCTCTAAATTAAAAAAGCGAGGAGAAAAAAAAAGTGGGAGGGAGACAAAGCATTCATAGGAACTAGGAATAAATGAAGAAAATGAACGTGGAGTTACCCAATTGTGGCCTGTCCAGCTAATTAGGAATGGCAGTAAGAGGCTACAAAATACCATCTCATTCAACAGGAGGTAAGAAAAAAAAAATCCAAGTAAATAAAATCAATCTAAAATGATACGATACATATTAGCTCCTTATATTAAGCTTCTAATCCTTTAGGCACTTTATAAATATTAAACAATCAGTCCTGGTGAGACTGATAAATATCCATAATATATTTTACAGATGAAGAAACAGACAGAGGGTTAAGTGAATTGCCCAGGGCCAAAAAGAATAATCAGCCATTGGATTGGAAATAACTGTATGACTGCTTGCAATACAGTGCTCTACTCAGATGCTCAGGTGGCTTCTTAAAAAAGTCATTCCACTATCAGAAGCATCTTGGTTAGGGTTAATGTTGTACACATCTAAAGTGTGAATGCTCATTTTCACTAGGCTTACTGTTTTGGTACAGCATCCAGTTACCACCACTAGATAGACCCCAAAACTTGCTCAAACTCACTCAGTTTTCTCTATTCAGTATTAGGTAGTCACATATCCCAGATGCTCTCTCCAGTTCGATTAATCATAGAATCATAAAGATTGGAAAAGAGCTCCAAGATCATCAAGAGCTCTGATGGAACACAACCACGTCAACCAGACCATAGCACCAAGTGCCACATCCAGCCGTTTCTTGAACACTTCCAGGAACAGTGATTCCACCATCTCCCTGAGCAGCCCATTCCAATACCTGACCGTCCTTTCAGTGAAGAAATTCTTCATGATGTCCAACTTGAACTCCTTTGGCACAGCTTGAGGCTATATCCTTCTGTCCTGTCACTTGTTGCCTGGGAGAAGAGGCTGACCCCTACCCGGATACAACCTCAATTGTTCTACTTTTCAGGTAGTTGTACAGAGTGGATGCTTATTAATATGCTAAGTTTCTGTTGTGGAGATCCATTAGGAAAAAAATGGAGCCTTCTTTGTGCCAGCCACCAGGTCCTTCTACGACTCCCTCCTTGAATCCACTGGAGTTGCTGATACCTTGCCAGCCCTATTACATTGTCTCCCTTTCCCTGCTGCCCCTTCCTCCTCCCTCTCCTTCCCAAGCGTCCCAGCTGGGTGGACAGCCCCATTGAGCCTGTCCGGGGCTGCCTATCCCCTGCCCTGCAGAAGCATGACATGGATGGGATGGCATGGAACCCCTGCACCAACCCAGCACAGATCGGGCAGAGTTTTAGTTTGAGCTCCACACGGCACCTCATCTGCAGAGAGGCCACCTCACATGCCAGGGCCCTCACTGCAGAGCACAGGCATATTGTCAACACTTGGGCTCTGCTAAGGAGGCTCCTGCTCAGGGCCAAGAGAATGCTCACAACTGCCACAGTTCCAAAACACATTAATTAACATGGCACAATGACCAGCACATGTGCAAAACTCAATCCTTCATTTCACCAAGAAACTGAGAGGGAGAACAAACTGTGACATCAAAGAGTAAAGCAGAAGTTTAAGCTGGTTTAACATACTCTTAGTCTCTTTCACATATAGAAATGTTTTCTTTTATGCTCAGAAACATAAGGCTCACAGAGACAGTAAAACGGCTTGGAGTGAAGATAGATAACAATTCTAATTAAAAATGTTATTGAACAGGTCTGATAATGCTGCTTCTACTTTTCCAAGAATGATCACACCACTTCTGTGATAAATAATCGTCCTCACCTTGCAGATGATGCAATGAAACATTCTCTGTATTCTTTGTTACTATTGTGCTTAAAAGTGTACAAGTGTATTAGTCCATTCATTTGAATTTTCACCTCCTTGTATAAAAGACAGTGAAGCTAAGTAAGAGACAAGTAACTGCTGACACCATAACGTGCACAACATAAAGGACTGAAACAAGATGTGGGACGACATGAGGTTTTCCTCATGCTGAGCTTCCAAAAAAAACCCCAAAACAACAAACCAAAAAAAACCCAAAAAACCTCCAAAACCTAAAAAAAAAAAAGCCTAAATGCATTACAACCTAGGCTGAGCGGACCCCCCTCTAGTGGGAATGCTCGTGTACTTCAATCAGCACCCACATCACCCCAGCAAAAGAGAGCATTACCTTAAGAATCAGGCGAGCACCATCTTTCTCTTAATTGCCTTCAGAATACATCCCTTCCATTCCAATACATAAAAAAATGAACAAGACATTCATTATTTCTTTAAGATAATCTGATGTTAATTAAGAACTTCCCATTACATACCTATTTGTGGCAGCTAAACATTTTCTATTTTAGTTGGCTGTTCTGAGTGTGTACACATGTAAATATCTTGGGTAGGTGTTTTTTTTTTTTTACAGTGAAAAATTCACTGCATCACTAAAAAATGCAGACTTGATTCTTAAATGAAGCACTGTTGATTTCATGTACATATTTATATCTGTATCAGATACTGCATCTTTCCCCTAGGCACTGCTCTGAATCTTTGCTCCAGTCCACAATTCCTGCTCCTCAAAATACAGTGCTACAGTTGAATGCTGTTTGCTCCGTGTTTAATTTCTATGTAAAAGCAATTTTTGGTCACTGTTCTTCGGTCTTTTTTTTCCAGTTTATCTAAAGAACCAAATGGCCTTTTTGCTTCTAATAAACAAACTCAAACCACACTTTCAGTATCCTGCAATTTTTGGCTAGAAGGCTATTGTAAGTGGTAAGGGGTAAATGAAGGGGTAGTATTCTAGGAGTGTGTGCATTAACCATACACTGTGGATCAATTACATGAGACACAATTAGTGGTTTAAGTAGGAGTATCCAACAGCTGAAGCAATGCCTGTCCCGCCTGGGCAAGTGACCCTTCCTACAGCCTGCTCCCCACTGCCACGCTCGGTCCAAGCACAGCCTTCTGGGGCTGGCCAGGATGGGGTCCAGAAACCTCTCCAGTGCATGAGAAGGTGAATTTCCCACCTCCCTGCACAACTTACACGGTCTCCCAAATGGGCAGCTGTGGCCAAGACCACTACTGCTTATGTAGTATTCTATGATTTAATGGTCGAATAGAACAGCATTTAGTATTTTTTTTATTTTACAAGATGAAAGAATTCATAAACATCATGTCAGCCTGAAGGACCCAATGAGTAACATGTGGAGTACCCTGAAACCAGATGGGGAGCAGACTTGAGTCTCTTTCTGTCAGAAGTAATGAGACTTTGTCAGTAGTTCTATTTTGCTTCTCAATAAATGACTCGTATAGACCCAGTTCGACAAAGAATATTGCATCGCGACCAAGAGACTTACAGTAAATTATGCACAGTCATTTTTACCTCCCTGTCAAAGAGAAAAGGAGTTGAAACATAGATAGAACCCTTGAGGTGCAATGATGAACACAGCCTTTTTGGAAGAAAGTTGTACAACCTAGTGATCAGATGACACAAGGAATTATTATAATTTGGTCTTCTTCAAAGTCATATTCAGCACTGGTTCAGTCCTCAGCTCAGCCCAGGTCTTTCTTGGCTCATCAAGACATTGTTTGAGATAGGATTAGGTGAAACTAAGCAAGAGTCATGGGAAGCGGAATACCATTAAGAGGAGGAATTACAGCCATGCTTAATGCCCAGACTGTTATCCAAACAACTGAATATGAAATACCAAGTACACAACGACAAAATAACCAACTCACAAAAGATATGGGTTACAAAAGTCCTCTCCATCTTGTTTGGGGGAATCTGAAAATAAGCACTAATAATCATTTCTGATGCATGCTGATTCCCATGCAATATCCTGTTAACATGAATGCTGGAAAGGATCATCAATCTACATTTAACTACACAGGCAAAAACTCCTAATACAGCACACACTTAATGCTGCTCTGAGACTTGGGCTGGAGCTCCTCGGAGTTCACCCAATGGAGGCACTATTTGCAGCTGGCAGGTGAGGGGTTACAGCTTCTCTGGCAAGGGATACAGTAGACTGGAGCAGCTCTGATCACGACAAAATATTCTATATGGGCACTTACAGTTTCTGTGGTTCACACATGAGAATTTGCCCAGCTGGCTGCAAATTTTATAGGCTTTCTATTGTCATTTGTTTGACATTATTGTTCTAGGAAAATTATAGCACAGGGCTCCTCTGATACCTAGAGGGTTTTCGCCAACTGCCTGCTTACTAAAAAGGCATGCCTCTGGCTCTTCTAAAATATGCTCAAAACAAAACAAATGTGTTAAGTTAATACTTGCATTTTGCAATACTTTTGTTTTCCCTATTCGGTAACAATCAATCAGTTTAGAAAGGACTCTCTTCCCTGTGATAACAAAACCTAAAAAGATGAAGAAAGACAGGTGCATCCTCTTGAATTACTACTGCCAAAACACCTTCTTGCTGTTGGGGTGCACTTCTTGCTCAAGTGTGCCAGGACAAAACCATGTCACAGTGTCCAGCTCAAACTGTATGGTCTTGTACCCATTTCTGCCCTCTGACTCATGCAGGACTTGGTGACTTTACCCCTCCTGGGGAGAGGCTCTGTAGTTCCAACAACTCAGTGGGTCTCATTAGTCCAGGTGCAGAGCAATGCAAATGTAACTCCAATTACTATTTCCACACACCAATCTTGCTGAGCTGCCTATAGGAAACATCCTCGATAGCAAGGAACACAGAGGATGCTGTAGTGCTTGGTGCAGATACACCCTCATAATCCTTTTCTAGTGTAGATTTTCAGCTTTTAAGGCTTTCCCATCAGCCCACCCACCCACACACCACCAGTTCCAAACTCATCTTTTAAACAAAGGTGATAGGAAGTTAATCCAGTTTTCATTTTTCAAAGTTCTTAGTTTATTTCAAAGATGAATATGGCTATAGTCATTCATATCTTTATGAAATCTAGTTTAACTAGCTTTAACATCTCCCTTTTTGCCATCCTTTTCAAGTAATTAGGATTCAGTAATTGCGGCAGACAGTTGTCCTTCTCATTGGAGCAGGGACAAACCTATGTGACCCACACTAGTTTCTGGCAGTTTTCAAGGATTTACTGAGGATGTACACAGCTTTAAATGCACACTGAACTACGATAAGAAACTTTGGTAACTACAACACCCTTTCCTTCCCTTTTTCTCTGCTACCTGCCACCGGTAGGTGTACTTCAGGCTAGGTTTCAGGTCTGTAGCAAGGGAGTATTGGGCATGTTCCCTGGGCAATCCTTGAATAAATACACCAAAGACACACCTTTGTTATGACCCTGAATCTATGCCTGAATTAAAGGTGTGATAGTCACATACTATAAATCTCATTAACTAAGGACAGATCAGCTGAAATTTCCTCACTTTCTATACAAGGGCTGTTGAGACTACTTACTCAGGCCTTTCAGTTAAGTAAATGCTATCGCCTCACAGTTTGACCTATGTAAAAACTGGAAACCATGTGACCCAGTTCACAGTAATTATTCATTAAATCTGGCATCCCCTTTTTCTTAGTCTTTCCTTTTCATTTATTGCTTCTTTGTGGTATCAGTCATTTATCTCTTAGCTCACTGGGTCTAGCAATAATAAAGATCAACGTTTTAATTTTTGAAACCACAACTTTTAGGTTGAAAATACAAATTAAGTAACAAAATGATCCCTCTTTGGATGATAGAGTAACTTTTTGTGCTACTTTGTGTTAAAAAGGTTTGCAAAGATGTTTCATGAAACTATTCTGCAGCTCAAATTGCTTATTAATTCTCCTCATTCTCCTTATTAGCATGTACAGACAACACAGTGGCTCAAGGACGCAGCTCGCTGAAGCAGCTCTGTTTTTGGGCAGCTAGTGTTTGAGAGAAAACACAATGATGCATCATGTTCTTAAAACCTGGGTAGTGGAACAGATCTGTCCTGCTCGTATTTTTAAAGTTTTTCTTAAACGTCAGTGCTTTTGGGGAAGCTGATTTACAACAATTTAAAAAAAAAAAAATCATTCACATCTCCAGCCTTGAGTCCAACACACATTGCTGGATGTGCTATTGACCGACCTGCTGGTTTAGCCTCCCTTTGCAAATATTTTGCAAAATCCTGGGAACAAGGCCAATCCCTGAGAAGAAAATATTAGCTAACAAAGTAATAACAAACAGCCTTGTGAGATATAACGCTTACAACAGAATTATACATATCAGGAGCACCTCAGGAGAAAAAAAATGGTGTGCTATGGGGCAATTTCTGTAAAGTCAAGAAGACAGAAAAGTACAAAAATATTTAGGTTTGCACCAGGAAACAAACATTACAATTCCCAAAGAAACTGACATTTGAGATTGTGTACATCTCTGCTCAGCGCACCCTCACTGCAGGAGAACCTATGAGACCTATCTGTAGGCACCCTCTCATTCCTTAAAACTCTGTCACAACTTAATGCTCCGCAGCTCCCTTATCAATAGTGGATCATCAGTAAATTCATGGCAGTAACATGCTCATCTGCTCTTGTCATTAGGAGATGAAACAGGCAAGATATATATAAACACACACATACCCATGCATGTTTTCCCTCTGTAAGCACATATTCAAATTCTTTTATATTTTCCTGTCATACTGTTTTTCATATATATATGCAAAAGATGTGTAACATGCAATTAGTTCTTTCACACCAGAACACTGCATGAAACAGAGTAACTGCACTAAAAATGCTTTTGATATTTATTTGTTTGACAATGTAGAGATCAAAATGACTGTTGTACATAACCCAAAATCTCAGAGCAGCTGCTATTTAATTTCCCTTAAGAAAGGAGTGGTAGGTATCATAAAAACAAAATTCCAACCTCACGCATTCTAATATGTGGGAAATCCTGAAAAACTGTCATTATGCCATGTGACATAAGCAGCAACAATTACTGCCACCAGTAAGTCTTTTATTTAGGTATTGTGACTGCATCTTTTCTAATACATTTGTATTTTTCGCTCTCTTGTTCCAACACTGTGATTTCATTTTAATTCCCTGCTTTCAAAACTGAGGAACATAAAACCTTGTCTGCAAAGGGTCTCTTTAGCTATTGCCTTTGGGCACTACCATGCAGTGGGGCTGAGGAGGGACCACTATGGAAAACCTCAAAAAAGGGTTAAATATCGCTGCCCTCTACTAGCAGGGCTGGAGCTTCCCACTGCCACAGCTCAGTGACCCAAGGGCCCATCTGAACATCCCCAACAACCCTTTCCAGACAAAGCTGGGTTCCTCAGGCTAAATACAGATGCCATCCACCAGCAACTAGGGGGTGGTAATGAACAGCTGCATCATCATAATGCTTCTAAATATCCCAGAAAGTTCCAGAAAGGCATGTTTTAAAGCCACCCTCACTATTGGGAAGGGTTTTTGCTGCTTAAGGCTGCAGCTGCAGAGTACTCCCCTGTCCCCTTTACCTATATCTCTACATAATTACTGAACATAGCACCTGTAAAAGTGAAAATCAAACAGAGTTCCAGGTAAAACTGCATGTCTTAACAATCTTGTCTAAAAGAAGTCAAACATTTTGCAGAAAAAATTGAAGATAAGTGACCAAGGACAAAATCTTTACAGAAACAAAGCTTCAACTCTACACCATTCTGTCAGCAGCTTTCTTATTTAATTGAGCCCGTATACAACCAACATCAAAGATACAAAGCTATTCTGTGCTGAAAATATTGGAAGCATGTTAGGAAGAGGTGGCAAACAGAAAGGATCTGTCAAAGGTAACAGATGTATCAAGGGCACCAAGCACTGTGAAGAAGGCGTTAATTATCTACGCTGAAAAAGAAAAGGTGTTTGAAAAACAGAAACTGTTTTCAGGAGATTCAACATATTCCTATTGTGCTCAGGAGAAAAAGCTTCCTGCACCTTAGAGAACATTATTTTGAGTATGTGGGTTAAAAAGACTTTTTAGGCGAGTTTAAACACAATGTAGGGAGCACTCTGTTTCAGAAAAATGATTTTAACTTCAAAACCTTTACTGTGTCTCGCAACCAATTGCAATCGTAAATTGCATTCTTTATTCCTGCTTCTTATGGAATGGGTAACTTACACAACCTAGTGGAATCTCAAAAATAACAGGAAAAGAAGAACACCTTTTTGAGCACCTATTTGTAATTTAGCACTACTTCCCACAGTACTTTCAACTCCCACCCTACAAGAACTGTTTCATTTTTCTTCTTGCTTTATCTGAAAAAAGTGGTGCTTTTTGAAAAAACACCAGATCACACCAAGGCAAAATTTATCACTGTAAGATCTACCCCACATATATCTTATGTTCTTCTATACTTGTTTTCTAGATTGTATATGGTACTACTTGCTCACAACCTAATTCGGAGTCAGAAGAAATTGATTCTTTATTATACCTGTGCTTCCTCTCTCCACCTTCCCCTGCAGGACTGGTGAATTGGGACTTTCTAAAATACGATTTTGAGAAAAATGATCAGTTAACATAAAAATGACCCTTTTCATCTTCAACAGAAAAAAAAATGAGAACAGATGCAAAAGGAGATGAGCAACAATTAAAAGCAAGGAAAGCCTACACTTTTATACAAAAAAAGGCTCTGAAGATGACTAAAACATACTAAATGCATGTCTGATATTGCACACTCAGCTAAATTAATGTTGCCATAGGAGTGTGATATGATTAACAGGAGAACCATGGTGCTCCATGCAACTGTAAATTACATGGGGAGAGGATCAAGGCAATTGCCAGCAGTATGTAACAGGCTCTCACAACTTGGCCTCTACTTTCCGAAGCAGATCAAAGGCTCTTCCTGATGTCCCCCTCTCCCATATATCATGCCATATACAGACAGTGGCTAATGCTGACAACATCTGGGCAACTCATGTGGGCATCATGTGGGCATTGTCAGATCCAGCATACAGTTTTAGAAGGGATGGTTAGCACAAAAAACTATCCACACACCTGCTAGATAACCATGCAGTAGGAACTCCTTGGGCAGTGTTCTGTGTTTCCATCTTTAACTTGAAAAGGTAAATCTGTGGAACCAGTCTCATCTGAACTACTTGATTTTTGCCAATGACATGGGCTCTTCTTTTGAATTATCTTAGGATGTGTCTCCATCGCCTCCACACGTGGTACAAAGATTGATAAACACTCTGACTGGATTAACTGCTTTAAAAATTATTCAGATGTCACAGCTGGCCAGTTTTTGACCCTTCTGGTATCAAGATTTAAGAGCTGACTGGGAAGGAACAAGTGCTCCAGTCAGTGCCATAACTCCTCCACACTCTTCCAGCTCACAATAGCAATACAATTCCTCAGAACTGAAGGAAAAACTGTCTCTCAAATCTAGCCCAGATTTACACTGAACATTTCAATAGGGTAGGCAAAAATACCAGCATTCCTAGGAATCACTTCAGTCTTAAGTAGGGTGCATAATAATAAAAGCTTAGAACAACCAACAAAGCGTTTGCATTTTTTCCCATTTTACTTGAGTTCTCTCGACATTGTACTTGAGAAAAGTGAGCGCAAGCCCTGAAAACATGTCCTCCAAAAACACACGTTCCATGATCCACATGCACAAAGCCCAAATCTGTATACAGGAATCAAACAATTAGGTTTCTCAGATGCTTGAACTACTTACATAGCTCAGGACTTTTGCTAACCCAGGCAAGTGCACAACATATTACTTTGCTGATCACTTCCACTTTTTTGCTATAGCCACAAACAAACAAAGTAATTTAAACCCAAATTCTTCTCAAAGTTACTGCTAGCAAATAGTGGGTCACTTATAAAAGCTTGATTAATTGCAGAATCTTGGCTTCAGAATTCAATTACATGTTAGAATATTAAAAATTCTAGAGTCTATAAACAATGACTATGAAACTGTTTATAGCATTTTAAGTATTTTATTTGAATACTGCAATATGAACTGTAAATGTTCTTCCCCCTCCCCCACTTCTCCTCTCATTTGCTTCCTGCAGTTTCTTCATGCAAACAGAACAAGAACGACGCTGAGGGAAAGAGGAGAGGAGAAAGGATGTGGCAGGCTATTGACACGCCACCTCCTCACAAACTCTTGATTCTTCACTGTGCTTTACGGCTGTTCTGTGAGTTTTATTCTGGGTCTACAAGGGTGCTTCTGGATAATTACAAGATACAAGCCAGCATTTTTTTTCCCAGCCTGTCTCATTTTCAAAGTAAACCTCCTCTTCGTTCTTTTATTGTTATTCAAACTGAAACAGCAAAACAAATCAATTGCTAACAGCCTTGTGCAGGTTTCCAAACTTAGCATTTCTGTACGACAGTGTGCATATAAGGTAATATTCAATGCAGCAGTACATCTTCAGGCATGAAAACCTCTTATAAATCCTTAACTTCAATGAACGCTTTTCTAAAGATTTCTTCTTTACGCACATATATATTTATATATACACAAACACATACGTATACATGCATTTTACAAGTACCCCAGTTAAGACTTTCTTTACAACTTTTCCTGAAGAACTAAATCATTGCAGTCACCCTGTTTTCCAATTAGGTTATCTGCACCAATTGTAACACTAAGATGGCAATCCCAGAGACTACTTTTTATACTTATTTTAAGCTCATTTTACTCAGAATGTAAAGAAAGACCTGAACTACACTTTCAGAGGTGAAAGGCTAGAGTTTTAATTTCTGAACTGTACAGTCCTGGCAGGGCTTTTCAACACTTTCATATTTTGTGGAGCCCATTTTATTTCTGTATTCATTTCTGCTAAGGCTCCCCTTTCCCTTACAACAAAGAATGTATCACTGTGTTTGCAAGGAAGCTAGTCACGGACAGGTTTTGCTGCAGCTCATTTGTTACGTCTCACTCTGAGTTTACAAACAGCTGTCCCGTGCATCTCCACTGGATACAATTTTAGTCTAGACAAGGGAAACCCAAGCTACTGCTGCCCAAACAACATAAACACAGGAAGATTTTCAATCAATCATTTCATTAATAGAAACACGTCTAATAATATAAGGGGAGGGTGTTTTGGAAGAAAGCCCATTTCAGAGCCTGAAACAGCATAATTGTGTGGTATTGTTCTTGTGCTAGGCAGGGCTATGGAACGACACTCTCACAAACCAGATTTCGGTGCTGTGGTACATTTCAATAAAATAAGCCTTGTTTCTCCAACACAAGTGGCTTTCAAGACCACTAACAACTTTGAATTAAATGGTAAACAGACTAAGTAAGACTTGCACAGCGCTGGCATTCATCTCTGCTTTGATACAATCAGGTCAGTGCCCACACAAATGTATTTCTAGCATGACCATTATTTCTGTTTTTCTTCAAGCTGTTTTACCTGGGAAGCAGCATTAAACCCAGCAGCTAGTAACATACTAATACATTTCTCTTGTTCTCATCTGTACCAGCCTGTTGTCTGTCCTCAGTCATATAAATGTCCAGAAATAAGCTGCTTTGAATGCAGCTATTCCTATGTTGTTATGTTTCTTAGATTAAAACACTGCGTTCTCCCTTGTTACGCTTGGAGCATCTGCACACTAACTTGTCAAAAAAAAAAAAAAAAAGACCATTGCAATGCTTTTCCTTCAAGAGGAGGAAGGGGAAGAAGCTATTCTTTGGTACATGTTTTATTTTTTATTCCCGAGTAACAGCTGTCCCTTCATCGAGAGGCTCAGTTTACTATCCTGATCTCAGATCAACTTTTACCAGTGGGTGTCAGTGTAACAGTGTAGTGATATAATGGGGGGAGGACAGGGAGAAAACGCATGAAAAAATAACGATTAAGTTTTATTTTTAGATGCTACATTTATATTAAAAGTAAAGAAAGAAAATGTTTCCTTTCAAAACCGATTTCACTGCAGCTTTATTCTGCAAAGATCCTCCAACTGCTTGTTTGTGCCAAGTAATTAATTTCAATTTTTGTTTTCCAAGCCTATGTATCTTCTGTGTGCGTACACACATCCACACAAACATGGACACACAGTAAATGTTTGGTATGTAAACCTTTTTTCATCGTTTTGACAAAGTGAGACTGTCTCTTTAATTCAAATTTCACTGTGAACAGTTAAGAGGCTCTGTGGACCCCAACTTATTAACCTGTGCCAATTTAACTAGTATTACTCAAGAGGTTCGAAAACCTAAAAATAGGTGTTAATCTGTGCAGACTGACAGCAACTAATCAGTACCCGCCCTGCCACAACTTCTGTCCCTCCTACTCCTTGAAGGGGGGCAAGTACGGCACATGGGAAGGCAAGAAAAGGACAGTCCCCATGGTGTGGTTTTTGCGTGTGTTTTGTTTGTTTCCGCTTGTCTTTTCTGAAAGGAAAAAAACCCACCAAGTGTTATTTAGTGGAGCTCGGCTTGAAAACTTGTTTCCGTACTAGCAAGCAATGGCTTCCTGAAATCAAGAACTGCTTGAACGTCTACCAAATTATTCTGCCGAAGTGATAAAACCCTTTAGTTTTACATACCTTAAAAATAAACATGCTTTAAAAATCCAGTTGCCTTAGCTCCAAGTCTAGTTAGACACCATTTGAAATTTTAAACGTGCAACTTTGCCTTTTCAAAATCTGTTACATTAATTAATAACCCAGTTCGGAGTCTCTCTCCACCAAAGCACAAAGGTACGTGCCTGTGCCTGCGCAGGTACGTCCTCTCCTTCCCTCGCTCGCTTCCCGACCATAAGCTTGGCACTCCTGTGCCATAGAGACAACCCTGAGTTATGTGCTCACATCCCCTTTATTAAACACAAAAAATTAGAATTAAATGCTGCGTGAAAAGCAGCCCAAGTTGCGGCTTGCAGCTGTAGCTGTAGCGCTGCCCCTGGTACCAGACCCTACAAAAGAGGGTTAAAATAAAGAGCCGGTCGGGACAGGCCGATAACTGAGCTGTCAAATTAAAAATATGCACCGAAGTAGGTTAGGTCTTTCCGTATATAACTCGTACTGCCCGGGACATGCCGGACTCTGTTAAAAGGAAAGACCTATCGTTCCGAGCGAGCCACTGCGGGGCAGATTTGCAGGAAGTACCAAAATACCGTACGACAACTCTGTTGCAGCCATTGTTAAGAGAAGGAAGTAAACAACGCTGGGCTAAGGCGCTTGTGCGTGGCTGGAACGGGGAGAGAACAGAGGAGCCCCCGCCGGGCCGGGCCGGGCGGGCTCGCAAATGGCGGCGCCAATGGCGGCCGGCGCGCCCCTCCCCCGGACCTGTTTTTGTGCGCGCTTGCCCCCCCCCGTCCCATCCCCCGGCCCCTCGCAGCCATCAGCCGCTCGTCCCAATTACGCTGAACGAGTCGCAACTCATCCAGGCTGAAAGTTATATATTAAAAAGAGAGCGGGCGAAGCGTGGGGAAAGAGGTCGGGAGGGACGAGGGGGAGGGAAAGCGGAGAAGCGCAGCTGAGAGTTGCGGCCGGCGAGGGCAGGGCAAGGGGCGCTCCGCGCCTCGGCGCTGCCACTGGCCATGCGACCTTTTATTTTGGGCTCTCTCCCGGGTCAGCAGAAACTTCCCCCGCTCCGTGTTTCTCCCGCTCTCCCACTCCTCTCGGGAAAAGATCAGTATCTTGGGAGCCCATCCCTTTAATACACGTCCTAAAAAACCATAAAAACGGGGGAAAAAAATCCGCAAGGGCCAAGTACACCCCGGCCGCCCGACGGCGCTCGGCCCCGCGTACAGGGGCGGGGGTAGGGCCGGCCTGCGAGGAGCGGGTCCTCTCTCTCTCTCCGAGTTCCAAAGTTTCCCTATTTAGGTCGCCTCCAGCTTTCGCTGCTCTTTGAGCCACTCCGAGGAATTAAACAAGGGCCACTAACAGGCGGGGGCCGGGGGAGGAGGGCGGCCTTGGGCAAGGAGCAGCCGCCTGCCATTCGCCTCGGCCCCGCGCTCTTGCCCTCAACTCGCCATCCTCCTCCCTCCCCGTCGTGTGTGTGGGTTCACAAAGGCACATCTGTGCGTGTCGGAGGGCCGGCCTGACGTGTTCTCCGCTCGCAGCAGCTGCGGTTTCTGAGGAAACAAGGCTGATTTTCTAGTCAGGCTGGAAGGGCTTTTTTTTTTTTTTTTCCTCTTCTCCCCCCCCCTCCACGCGCCTACGTGCGGGGGAGGGGGAGCGGGAGCGGCGGGGGGGGGAGAGGAGCAGGAGAGCCGAGCCGAGCCCGCGCCGCAGCGGAGCCGCCGGGGGAGGGGCCGCGCGGGGCCTGCCGGGAATGTGCTGGGAATGGTTCGGCGTTCCCAGGGCGGCTCTCGGTGTCGCAATCCCGCTCTCTCCTTCTCTCTCCGCGCTCTTGGCTTGTTTTCTTTAAGGCTACAACCTTTGTAGTCGCGCGGCTGTTGCGCGAGGGCTCGGGATCGTCAAGGGGCGCCTCGCACCGTTTGCCAAAAATCTCTTTTAATCCTGCCAACTTGGGGGAAGGGGAAAGGAAAAAAGAAAAGCTCTGCTCAACTAAGTCCTCGCAGTTCTCGGTGCTGCGGGGCGGGTTTTCACGCTCTCCGCTTCGACTTCCCCGGCTCCTCGGCAAGGGAAGGGGTTAATCCGAACCACTCCAGCTCTTTAAACCGGCTGCAGATCTGCGGTGCGATAGTGTCCGAGCAGGGGCTCGTCCTTCCCTCTCCCTCACACTGCCCGAGCCCCTGCTCAAAACCCCGGCCCTGGCAACCGACACGAACAGATAATTCCCGTGCCCATGAACGATGAGCTCCGGCGTGACACGCAGCCCGGCCCGGCAGCGGGGGAGGAGAGGCGAGCGCAGGGACGGGGGGCGGCCAGCGAGGGGCCCGCGAGGGGAGGCAGCGACCGGCCGCCCCCCGACCGGCCCTGCACACACGGGTTCGCCTCGCAGAAATTTCGTGAGGTTTTCCTGTACTCCCTGCGCTTCGTGATAAGACACGGAAATTAATTAAAGGCTGTAGAGCAAACCAGGAGCCAAGAAGGACATGCCAGGGAAAGATCAAATGTTCCGAGTTAAAAAGGAGCGCAGCCCTTCAGCTTCCCCGTTCTACCCGCCCGCAATAGCTCCCCCTCATAACTAGAAATTAAAGACTGGGAGGGAGGACAGAGGGTGGGAACTACTGGTGTTCTAACAAGGACGGGAAAGAGGAGACCAGGATAAAATTCACATGGAAGACTTTTGCCGAGTTCGGTAAATAAAGTCGTAATTGACTGTAATAGGCAAAGGTGGAAGACAAACATTTGTGCTCTTTGTTCTGATATTAGAAATGTCAGATGAAACTTTAATCCCTTGTAGCTGTTTATTTGTAAAATGTCCAAACATCTTCCTGTGCACACACCATAACAAATTAATTTCACTGATGTTTAGCGTTTGAGATCACCGTAGACAAGCAAGGAATTGATTCTGAGATATAAAAGCTAATGTTACAAATTTTTCAAACTTGATTGCCTGCTATTAGGTACCTATGTTCATATTTAGTCACTGAAATAATTGGCCTAATTTTCAGAAATGATAAGCACTCACATTTTCAATTAATTTCACATCTCTGAAAATTAGGCCATTACGTATCTAAATTTGACCTAGGTTTGAAAATTCTGGTTGTATCTCTGAAACAGAAAAAATCCAGAGTGATTACAACCGAATTCTGGCATAATTACTTAACATTAAATATAGAGAGACTAGAAAAGGAAAATACATTCATTGGGCAATGGTATCTAGTGCTACAGAAGCTATGTGACAATTGAATTAAAAACATTCAAAGCTCTGTCTGAATCTGATACTTAGATTGGCTTCAGTTATTGCTGTGGAAGAAAAAATAAGCAACTTGTATCCCAACAGAAAATAAGACACACATTTACAAATTGTCAGGACTGACCCCAAACATTTGGCCATATTAATCACATTTAATGCACATTTTCCACAAAGGAATTAAAGGGGGAAAAAAATCACTTCTGCTTTAAAGAGGCGAAAAGGCAAACTGGATAAAGACCGCATGTGCAAATATTCCTCACTGCATCTAATTTAACTGCTATTTCTAACTGTACAAAGGCTGTTTTTCCCACAATTTCAAGTGAACTTTTCTGCAAGTTTGAGCAAGGCACAGGGGTGGCTCTAAAGAGGAATATTAGAAACAGAGGGAAAAAAGATTCTTGAGAAATGCCAAAAATAATCATGTTTCTTGCCTTCTGCCAGAATTGGAGTCAGTTTTACCAAGCGGAAGCACTCAAAAATCCTGTGTCTGGGCTCAAAACAAGGAAAAAAGCTTTACAGAACATGAAACTTTTAGGAAACAACTTTGGATTCGTTTTATACATCTCCTAGTTTTTGAACCTGTAGAGTAGGTGCTTATATCATTATTCTCACGTCCCTCCCCCACCATTTTACAAGAGCTAAAAAATGCCCCCCTACAAGCACTGGAATGTAGAGGCTGAACGGTTTTGTTATTGTTGTTTCGTTTTCTCAAATTATCCAAAAAACAAAAATCCAGTCCCTGATCCATCCTCATCTCTTCTTCCCCTCTGCCCTCCCACGAAAACCCTGAAGTAAATTCCCAAGTCCAAACGCGCGGGGGGCCGGCAGCCAGGCTTCCCTGAGGCGGCTGCCTGTGCCTCAGCCCCGGTGCAGGGCAGCAGCAACAATGGCTCCTTCTGCCGTGGTCACCACAAAAGGTGACCTGCTGTAATAGTAAGGTAGTATCTGTAGCTCGATCTAAATCCTTTATGCAGGGAAAAATCAGCTGCAGTGTCTTTCAGAGTCCTAGCGCTCCTTGTCAGCAGGCCTCCTAGGCATTGAGATTGCAGGAGGGAATAAATTCACGTCCCAGCCCTACTGCGGCCGGGGAAGGCGGCAAGCAAGGGTGAGTTGAGCACTGTGTTTGGGATGGCCAGCATAAGGCAAAATTTCTAGCTGAGATCCTTGGAGGAACCTATGGTTTACCTCGGCGTAAGAAATTGTTTGTAACCCCCAAATTATCTCATCCTCATCGTATTACCTCATTGCAGTTAACTTGCTAGGAATGCTGTTCTTTGATGACAAGTGCTTTAAAGGCACAGTGCAGAATCTCAGCCACTGTACTTGCTTTCTCCTTAACAGCTTCGGCAGGCCCTGCAGCAACGTCGAGCTGTTGCTTTGCAGGCTTTCTAAGTCAGTCTCAACTAATGGTCCGTGTTGAGGGCCAGAGGAATGGGGGCTGGGAGAGGGGCGTTTGAGGAACTGCAACACATGGCCGAAGAAAAATCTAGTAAGCTTCTCTGATTAAGGGGGACCACAAATGAATGGCCACTGTCTGCAGTTTTATCAGTACTTTAATGTGGACAAGTACAAGTTCAGATGGAATGACGTGTAAGCAGCAGATGTAGCTTTAAATATGGTTGAAGAAGGTATTTTTTTTCAGTTCTGTACTACTTTGTGGACAGTAATAGCAACTGGAAAATGATGCAACTATAACTCATACAGAAAGCAGATGGTCTGTTTATACTTGGAAAAACCAAACATCTAATATGTAGACTATATTGGTTTACAACCTTTTCAAATGAAAACACAAATGCTTTGTATGTATGATATTCTAGAAGTGCCAACAAGACCATTCAGAGATACAAAGCATAAAATAAATGCCATCCATTTTAGTGCCTGTAAAACAAGAAAGTGACCCCAATTCCTTAAAATAAGGTTTCCAAAACTCTAGAAAAAGCAAAAAAATTCCCTTGCTGGTAACTAAATCTCTGTTTCCAAATCTTCCAAGATCCAATAGCAACATTCAACACACACTATCACAAAGCTCTGAAAAATGCTTTTAAAGTTCTAAGACAGCCTGTACTGCCTCATAGGAATTATTCACATCTCTTTCCATGCTGTGGAAGACTTGAAAGGGAAAATAAGGTATATATGCATAAATATTTGACATACTGGTCCAAGCCTCTAAAAACGTATGAAAATATAGAACATGTGAAAGGAGCCAACCCAGACGAATGCCTGCATGATTAGATGAGTGCTGCCTTCCATTCCCTTCCTTTTACCACTAAATGAAATTGTCATTAGCAGAGTGTCAGTCCCAATATCATCAACTTAATAAAGCAAGATTGAAACAGGAGACTAAGCCAGTTAATGCAGTCCTCCAAATGCAACCCATATCAGAAGAATACTGTTTGAAACGCATGGTGCTGCTTCTAGCAGAGGAACTAATAACTAACAGACTGGGCAACAATTCTTGAAGGAAAAAGAGCAAAGATACTCATTGTAGTGTACAGAACACTGAAAAGCTACATCTAAGAAAGTTATGGGTAAAGATGAAACATGATACAAGAAAAGGTTATTTACGAGGTGGTTTAAGTATCTAAAGACTCTTTAGTAATGAATGATCAGCATACAAGCAACAGATTGGTTAGGCAGATGCAACCTTGGGCACTTTAAAAGATTAACATTGAGATGAATTGCTACTGCTCCTGGATATTTCCCTTTTCCTCCCCAGTTCAAACTGGTGTCATTACCACTGTTCACATGGGGAGCGGGAAACACCCCAAAGCAGGAAGCATTTACATACTGATCACACCAATCCACTGTATGCAAGGAAAGTCCTTATAGAGACTTCACAGACTCCCTACCAAGGTTTCTCGGAAAAGAAACCTATTATAGTAGACGTGGGCAAAAATGAGAATTCATGCTCATTGAAGGAAGATGAGTCTTCTTCAGGGACTGAAAAACTAGGATTGTTTTAATACTGTACAAAAGCCAAGCACCCAAATCCATATGAGGGAAACCAAAGAAGTTCCAGCCTAGCGATTCAACAACCTACTGAAGTTCTCATCTACTATATATCAAGAGATTTACAAACGGAGTGCTACATGCTCCATAGCACAATGGGACCAATTTCTGAAACAAGAAACCTGTAACAAAGCTAATTTATTCCATCGGATTGAAACAACCTTCATTAAGTTCCCCACAACCTTTCATAAACACAACTTTATTTGAAAATGTTCCAGCATAAGATTCATCAATAACTGTTTTTAACTGTGTTTTACAATTTCAGGTAACTGTTCTTGTATAAATATTGTCTATTTATACATTCTCACTGTGAGTGAAACCATATGCAAGCACCAAAAGCCTACGAATTTTATTTCCCCAGCAGTATCTGCAGAGGAGGGAGACAAATATGACCCCCTCCCCGTGCCCTGCATACAGCTATGAAATCAATGGCATGTGCTCTTCCTCATCAGTTTCTAACCTGAGAAGATTTTTTTTCTAAGGGACTCTAAGGAGAGGGTTTATGAAAATATAGGAGAATAACACACTTTAGAGGCAGAATAGCTGCGCGTAAATAACCTTTCCATCTCTTTGAATGCCTCTCCATGTGAGCTTTGAATTGTACTTCCCACAAAATACCATTTTACTAAAGGAGGATTCCAAAGTCCATGGGAGATAGAAGCTATGCTCTCCCAAAATCACCCTCTTGAAGCCAGGCTTCAACAAGGTGCAGAGTTTGGTAAAGGTGGGAAAAAACCTGTCTAGGTAATGTGTTGAAAAAACCTTGAGAAAGAAAACATGCCGGCATTGCCCCAGCAATGGTAGAGCATGCCTGGGTCACCCCAGGCCTTCCACTTTCCTGACTGACCCTCAAAGCATCATTTAACTATTTGACACTTTCTGTCTTGAGAATACCAGGCACAAAGAATTTCTAATCAGATCCAGAAAGCCAAGGAAATCCTCCAGGGTTTTGTTTGTTGTTTTTCCTTCCCCCCCCCCGCCATGATGATGATGATGAAGATGACGAAGATGATGAAGAAACATGTAAGATGTAGGAGGAAGCCTAAAGCCCTTAGAGGTGAACAGGAGCACATGAGCTGTGGAGACTCAAATGACTGGAGTTCTGACATGGCCTCAGGGGAAACCTTAGTGCGTGTTCTAGAAGTTATCTTGTCCTGAAAAGTTAAAAATTAACAGTCCACCAAAAGGCCCTGGATCTCTCATTTTGGACAAGATTATACAGCCATGAAGACAACTCTGTAAAAATAACAGAGAGGGTAAGTGGACAGTGGCTGTAACAGGCGAGTAATCCAGAAGGCTGATTCTAAAGGACCTCCTCCTCAGCCAAAGAAGAGATTGCATGGATCAGGGTGGGGTGAATTAGCACTAAGAAAATCACTACTTGGGAGTTCCAGGCAGAGAGGGAGAGCAAGTGCAACCTGAGAAAACTTAACAGAGGCCCACTTCTTTTCAGCTCAAGCAAGTAATCCAGAATACTGGGCAGAGCAACCTGAAACAGGGTCATGTTTGTTTTGTTCCTCTGCAGATACTGCTGAGGAAATAAAATTTTCTGGCTTTCTGTGCTTGCATATGGGTTCACTCAGAATTTCAGCCACCCACCAAGCTAAAAAATGTGGTTTATTTAGCCATATACATTCATTAAAGATATATTCCCAATCTTCAGTGATTTGTAATTCAAGACTTGCTGAACCAAAGGTCACACATCTTTGTATTAAACAGCATTTGATGGAGTTTTCTTCCACTAATTTATCAGATCTTTATTTTGAGCCCATGTACATTTTTGGCGTCTGTAAAATCTTTCAGCAAAAATATCTACAGTTTAACATGACTCTTTTGGTTTACTTTCAGCATGCTCCCTTGCTTTGAAAGAGACTGAAGTAGGACTGGACTTCACAGGTGTTTCTGAAATGGCACCCCAAGATAGGACTTCTGCACGTGCATATGTGATCCCAGAATGGAAGAACATGAATGGGAGTCTTAAAGCGCTCAATACTGTACACACACACACACACACACACACACATATTTATAAATAAAAATAAAATGATACCTTTTATGAGCAGGGGACCTGTTTCTTTGCAGATGTCAGCTGGGAATCAGAGGATTCCAGGTGCAGCACAGTTCCTGCACCTGTCACTTGTTTGCAACAGCGCCCAGCACGGAAAATGGCACCCCAGCACCATGGTGCTGCTCTTACAAGCAAATAGAGACCAAAGCACATGCCAAAAATCTGGGGGAGGGGTAAGAAAATGACACTCTTTTTGCATCCAGAAAGCCCTTAAAGAAAAGACAACCTTTCAGTCTCGGAAAGCACAGTTTGAAAGGTTAAGTCACTTTGGCATTTGAGATAAAACAACTATCTTAACTTTTCCCTTAAGCAGCTCCCTGCTAGAACTGGTTACCATGACTGATTTATACTTGCCTTACCAGATGAAGAACATTTGTTGGAATACCTTGGTTAAACATGCACTAATTGACTATGTGCAAAATGCAATTTACTTTGACAGTTTAAATCATGTTATTTCCCAAAATTTGAATACAGCATTATTTTTAAGTTAAGCTAAATACCTCTTTAAGTATTAGCAAAATTTTGGAATGACTGCCAGTATTTCATTCCTTTACAGAATACATTTTTCAGAGAAAAAACAACCTTCTGATGAACTGAACTCATTAACATAATCCTAAAGGAAAAAAAAAATGCATATCAGTCCTATCAATTGAGAGACACTGTATAGAAGAGATTGTTACAAACAATTAACAAAGATTATTTTTATTTTAACTTTACTCCCCCCATCCCAGTTACATTTTCATCAAGAGTAACTGCAATAACTTTTCAATATGATAGGTCATATTAAATAGGAAGAGAAGAAAACTTCCTCTGGCTCTTTCTTGTGTTGCTTGTCTTTAAGGAGGCTTTCTGACTATAAAGAAAATTACTTTAACCTAATCCTATTTTGAAGGGGAAAAATAACTGTTGGGCTATACTGCCAGACTTGGGTTAATAATGAGGACAAGCCCTTCAAAAGAGACGTAAAATACACAACAACTTACTACAGAAATGATGTTAATTCAAACCCAGCTACGACAGCTCAGTGCTATCAAGCAGATGTATTCTCACCTCCACAGCTTTCGCATCTGTGTATGTGTCTATATATATATATATGTGCACTTAAAAATAATTTCTTAATGCGTTTCTTTAACAGAAACTACAGTTCAACACACTTCACAATTTGCAGGGTGTTTTAGACCAGGAAGGATGATGACTACAAAGGTGAGGGAGATTTACATTACATTTGGCTTTGGATCTCACAAAACTACCTTTCCGTGGAAAATCATCTCTGTTCTCCAGGGCGCATAATTTACTTGTCTTCACAAAAGGCAGCTGACGCTAACATTACAAATACAAGGCTCTGAGTCTCAATTACAGGAATTAACTCCATTTGGCCTGGCTGGATTTGGTTCCTAGCCTTGCTGCAGCCATTTGTCAACGCAAATTCTAAACTCAGTCAGAAGAGAAATGGTAGCAAATGTCCGGTTATTGGTAAAATAGCTTTGTTTACATACACACACACACACACATGCACACACAGAGTTCTTTGCAATAGAACTCAGTTAACGTGATTCACAAATGTTCACTTTTCAGAAAACTTGTGTTGCATCTCTCAGTACCAACTCTGCAAGTCCACATTACCTTACTGAAAAAACATCTGGGCAAAAATCTCAAAACCACAAGCAAGCAAAATGAGATCCACAGAGCTCTACCATGGAGATAGCATCGCCTATAGTAACGAGCTGTAGCCTGCAAAGTGTGCATGTCCCAGCACACAGTGCACCTCCATGCCGCACCTCTGCAGCACGAAAAATCAGAAGGCTGCACAAGATCTACTGCATTTTACAAACACCAGCAAGTAAACACCATGCTTTCTGCAGAGTTTGTATGTTATTGCCTTAATGTAAGTCTGGGTAAAAACACCTTCTGTTTGCATAATACAGGAAAAAGTGTATTTCCCACTAATCCAAAAGACCCCACATCATCTAATCCAGTCAGCTTTAAGACATGAGGTTAGGAAAACTAATTTTTGCAATTATTAATCAAAGTTGTTAAGTTTTAAATAAATGCTGTTTTTGAAGTGGGATGCAACGCATTAATGCTGTGGGATCTCTTCATATCTGGCATTGTTTTATACCTTTGTATGTATTAAAGCAATGGAATACAACTTTGTGATATATGTGATGATACTGAGTTTTCTGTTATTCCTTCTCTAGTCCTGTATGCATAGGCACATGCATGCACGCACACCTACTTCTCCCCCCAATGGTACTTGCACAGTTAACGTGTCCCACTGATTAAAAGTCTGAAAAAAATTTTGTTTTTTTCTCCTCTGCTTTCACACAAACACCTAGAAGAATAAAATGAGTAGAAATGGTTCTGCTAATGATTCCTTTTGCTCAAAAGCCATCACATCTCAACATCTCCATTTTCGTTTCACCTCTACACCCGGCTGGTGCACGCAAGTGACCAGTACATGGGACAGTCCAGTAACGGGAGGAAGAAAAAAGAGAAAGAAAAAGTTAAGGGGAGACTGCAACTAGTTCATATGCACTTTTCAGCATTTTTCAGAAAATACATTCCCACAAACAGGGATGTACATTATATGCTTTCTCACAAAACAGAAAAGGACAGAAATACTTTTTTTGGTGCAAAATGACAGGCTATAGAAATGATGGCTCTGTTTGTCTTTGGAATTAACAGCATAACCACAGTATCTGAGCTGTAAATATATGCAATTAATAAATGAAAACTTGAACTTTCTTCTGAATTTTTTAAAGTACTCTTCCCAAAGCCCTTAAGAACGTCTCCCTGATAGTTTAATCTTCTGACAATCTCTAAGCATGCAAACCTGTCCTATTCTACATTTTTGCTGTACAGCAATAATAAAATCAACTTTTTAGGGCTAAATGGTACTGATATTTGCCTTAACTCATACCTGCAGCTGCTACAGACTGACTTCTATGGTACCAGTTCTGGCAAGGCCCTGGTTTGCTGGGCTGAGGGCTCAGGAGAGCGCTCAGTTCAACACAGCAGTCCAGTCTATCCTACATGAAGAAGCCAACGTACATCAGCATCTTGCTGTGCCTTGGCTTCTAGAGTCTCCATGTTCAAAGTTTAAAGAAAACCCAAACCTCTTTGTCCTTTATTAAGACTGTTTTTTGGAAAGCTTAATCACTTACTTCAGTAACTTTAAAAAGAGAAATCTAACAAAAAATCTCTCACCGTGGTATCTCCTATACAACAGCCCCCAAAGAAGTGAATTCTGCAGCTGTGTTGTGTCAGCAAATAGGCAAGCAAATGAAAAGAGAATAGGGAGACGGGCTTGTAAAACACATATTGCAAGTACAAAGTTAGCTCCTAAGTGGCATGTTAGCCTTGGGGGCTTCCTCAGGCCCTGAAAAAAACCAGAGCAATTAACAGATAAATGAGCTGAATTTTGTTCGCTTGTTTGAGGGATGCGTTTTTCTTTTTTTGGTGGGGTTGTTTTTTGTTATTGTTTATTTTTTGATGCTGAAGAACAAAGATAATTCATAATTTGCAGATTTCCTAAAAAGCCAAGGAAGCCAAATAATGTAACATTGTTATTTGTACTTGTTAACAACAGCAGCAGTAGCAATAACAAAATACTGGAAGAGAAGAGACAGTAGGGAAAGGAATATGATGTTTCCTTTCTTCCCCAGCATTTGGAAAATGGCCTGTAGGGAAACACCACTGATTATTTTTCATAGAAAAAAACCAACAGAAACCGTGCTTAGTCCCCCACCACTGAGGATTAGCTGCTCAGAGAAAAGATTTTTCATTTTCACACATGCACACGCTTCTACACACGCTTGGTTTAGATAAATTTGCACAAGCTGCTTTAACTAAACTGATGGGAAGCTTGGCTGCATCTGAAATACATGGTAATTCTCATGGACAGGAGGGTGGGTACTGCATGTATGTTGTTCACAATTAGACAGCAATTTAGGACATCAGATTGATCTGGGATGAGCAACCATGCTTTCATTCAGTGACTTACTATGAAGCCACCAATACTGTGGCCATGGTAATAAACTCAGGTGCACGTGGGCGCAGGTGAAAGAAGCAAGAGGACAGACTTTATTTTCTCCTTTTAGATTTTAATAAACAAAATAATTTAAATTTGAACATGTGTAGAGCCATTTAAATGTCTGGTCTGGTTCATATGAAAGCGTAATTCACCTTTTCTTCCTCCTCCCCCTTAATTTGTTCCCTCTTTTCATGCCTCCCTTATAGTCAGATTTGACAAAATGTGAAAAATTTATTATAACATCTTTCAGAAGTTGCATAAGAAATACCTCTGAAAAAACTCCATGACTATGGAATCAGGGCTCAGGGGGAGATCATTTCACTCACCATGGCTCACTCTGTTTTAATGTTCAATTTTTCATTTGTAACTACAGTTACATTTCTGCAACAATACATTTAAAAGAAAAAGAAAAAAAAGAAAAGAAATTTCCAGCTCAGCAAGTGCCTTTTCTATTGTTTGCCAGACTTAAGCCAAGCTCAGAAAAAAAAAAAAAACAATGGTGGGTTTAGGATAAAGAGTCCACTCATCCTCCACTGGCAGAAGAAGTCCAGTGGGATCAAATTGTGGAAGAAAAAGGGATAACGTCCTTGGAAATTCAAATACAAGCCTGATGAGTTCTTTGAGACATGACTAAACTGCATTTCTAAAGAGACTTTTACAGACTTTTACTGTAAGTCACATATGTTCTTTATTAAATATAACAAAATAAGTTTTAATCTCTGTGATAGTCAAATGTTGTAATATGTGAGACTGTAATCTTCTGTAAGAATCTTTTTGCTATTATACACATTTTGAAGGTATTATACACTTTTTGAAGTACTCATACTTGCCTTCCCCCTGTTGACTACACAGTGTGTACATTTTGCTTAATTTTAAAAGTATTCCTGTTTGCATATGGTATTCCCAAGGAAGATTAATAGATTCCTACAAAATACATAATTCAGCTCTCTCTTGCCATTCTGCAAATACTACCAACTGTACTTCAGTAAACAATTTCTGAATATCTTAAAACTCATACTTCACATTTTCCAGTTAAAAAAAAAAAAAAAGAAAAAGAAAAAAAAAAAAGAAAAAAAAAAGAACCCAAACCAGTTTTGTGGCACTCCATATAATTGTCTGGAAATTTTTAAGTTTGTGCAGTCTGTTATCAAATTTAAAGTAAGTATGTGAGGAAAGATTTTCAGAACAGTTCCTACTTCTGTAAATACCATTTTATTAATTAATACTTCACAATTATATAGAAGCTAAAAACCTACGCTCACATTAAATTCTTACACAGGTTTTCTACAGATGAAGAAACTGAGATACCAATCTTCAAGTGAAATGTTCTTCAAAGGAAAAAATTAGTTGCTGCACTTAGAACTCTCAGTGCTTAAGAGTAGAAAGGCTTCATCCTGGACTCCATAAAAATGGCAACTGCCGTCCAAGCCCAAAAGATGCTGCTCATCCTCTTCCATCAATGAAAGAACCTCAGTTCCCTTTTTGGGTGCACTGTGTAGCCTGTTTATTCACACACTGCTCGGGAGCAGCAGGGCGCAGGGCTGCTGCCAGGTGTGCGACTGTGGGACTCCTCTGCTGGAGTCTCGCAGCACACAGGAGCCGTGTTCAACACGCAGGAAGGAGAGAGAACCATGCCTACCTGTCATCGTGCGTTTTCCATTACATTTGCTTATCAATAAATCAAACTTGGATGCTGGGGCGATCTCCTATCTTCCGTTCTAGTTTACTGTGGAACCTGTCATGACTGCAAGTGTCCGGGACTTTGGTTTTACATCTCATGTAAATGACAGGGCCAGCAAAAGGTATATTGTCCCCTGATACACTGCAGGGGCATTGATTCTGCACGGTTTTAGAGAGAACAGTGTCACCTACTGAATCACAAATACCACTTGCTAGAGCAGTTTTTCTTCTATGTGTCACATCTAATCAGCATAGCACAATTCTCACAGCTGCTAGGAAGGCTGATAACATTTTCTTTCAAGGAACTAAAATTTAATTTTATTCAGGCAAGATACTAGCATTGCTGGAAAGAAAGCCTTTTACTGAGATTTGGAAGAGCATTAACAAAACGTTATAGGGCCATATGGCCGTCAGTAATCTGGCCAAGCTAAAGACCATTTAGGGGTAGTTCAAGATGTGGAGGGAGTTTCATCACAATGGGAAGATCTCTTTGTGAGAGTGCAGAGCTGATGAATGCAGAGATGGGTGACACATGCTGTGGCATATCCATGCTGCTCACCAGATCATGTCTTTATTTTTTAAATACCCAGGGTTTTTTTTTAGATTGAATTTGCTATTCAAAACAACTTAACATGAATGTTCTTTTAGTATTAGCAATAAATTTGCACAGCCTCCGTGCAGTGTGGAACACTGAATCCATGTGGCTAAAAAACTGGTTATGCAAGCAAGGCATATGCTTGAGAGGATGAAGAAAAATTGGCAAGATACAACTTGCCAAGGCATGCCACACATTAGTCTACTTTAAAACTGTTAGGAAATTTCAGCATTTGCAGTTCAGTTTTCTCTACAGATATACAAAATGGGAAGCATCTTCCTTCAAGAATCATCATGAGATGCCCTCCCCTCCCCATTTCTCTCCTATTTTGATCACATTTTTGCTTTGAAATTAGTGGCCAGCTTTCTCAGATGGTGTTATCGCTGAGCTAAGGAACACTGTGTCGTTTATTATTTAAAATTAGGTATTAAACAGAAGCAAACATTTCTTTGTAAAGCAATTACTGCACATTTGTGCAGCGTGCAGCATTGTTCTTGGAAATGGCTTAAACCATTGAACAAACACGTAAGAGAAAGATTGCACACATGCCATATTATTTTAAAGAACTGCTTTACCATAAATTGTCGTGGTTTTTTTTTTCTGAACTTGTGTTCTGAATTTTTTTCAGCTGTAATCCTGGGTATTGGAAGAGTCCAGGGCAGAATGGATGGTACTAAGAATTTTAAAGAATCAGTATCACCCACAGTATATCTTAAGTATATCTCTTACAATGACTAGAGAAAAAAATGTTGTGTGTTTATAGCATGAAAAAAAAGCTAAAATATTAGAAAAATGTTAGTTCCTTATTTACAAGTAGTGCAGAAATATTAGGCACTGACCCAATCTGTTAATGTTTATCATGGGCCGGTGAAGTATAAAAACTTCTCTGGAAAAAGGAGCTAGAAAAAAACCAGAAAAGGAATAAAGGGGTGTAGGACTTGTCTGGAAAATACATAGGCATTATAATAAATGAGAAGATGAAACATGATATTAAATCACTGAATATCAATATTTACATTTCTGTCTTTCTTACAACAATAAAATTTCCAGGAACTTTTAGAGAAATCGTAGATTTTCCCTCCACTGAAAAAAGTTAAAATTACTCTCAAATAATGGGCTGTTAAAAATCCTGTTCAGTATATTCAGACTGTCTTCTTCCTCCCCAAGGTTATTAGCTTGCTGCAAACTTCCATCAATGCAGTTAGCATAATTACTGAGCAGTGTTATTTTTAAGCTTTTGCTTTCAAAGTGACCAAATATATGTAGAATGTTGCACCTGGAACCCTGTGAGCAAAATAGGAAAAACAAAACAAGCCCACAGTATTTTAGATTAAAACATTGCATTCAACCAAATTCCTGTCTCTCCAAGTTGCTTCTGTGTTTCTTTTTAAAAATTTTTTTGAAGAGGCAAGGTAATTTCATTAATAGTAATGATGTAGATCTTCTTTCTCCTCCCACTCTTCTATTATCGTTCTTTTGAATACAGATGCACCAGTTACTGGGAAGCAGTGTTTTTTCCCAAAACTTTCTGGAGTTACACTCGACTGTAACTCCATAAACTTATACCCCATAAAGCAAAGCAAAGCGCAGGGTGTCTTCCATTATGATCCCATTATTTTCTCTTCCAGTATTTGTTCGCAGGAGACAAAACCGACCCCACTTAACGTTTTGGGGGGCTGCAAAGCTATTATCCTTGCTAAACATTCAGCAAACATGTAATTTACTTGGCAGCATTAGACAGAGTTCAAGCTCTCACTTGGCATGCAGTTAGCATCCCCAGCCCATGACATTTCCATGCAAAGCAGGCTTCCCGAGAAGTAAACTAATGCTAATCAATAGATCTGACTCAGTGAAAAGCCTCAGACTGATAAAAGAAGGCATCAAACATGAAGACAGATCATTACCTCGTCTAGCAGCTGTCTATCATTTCTAGCGAGGTGCAAAACTTTTTCTGAAAACATCACTTTAACTCAGTTCAAACTGAAACACCATTTCAAAGGCAAGCTCAGTGGGTTTAGTGCCAGTGTTTTACTGAAATTGGTCAGATCTCATTTTGCAACTGCCAGAAACCATTGTTACTAGCACTGCTCAAAATACATCCACAAAGGCTGTTTAAGTCTCCACAGAGAGACATTTGGATACCCCCTTTAAAGTCAGGTACTTTAAAGGTTAAAATAATAATTTTAAAAAATCTGTAGAAAGGCAAAGACTTTCTTCCTGTATAAAAGGCTGTAGTCAAAACCGATGAAGTTTTCTGCCTTTGCTCTATATAACAGGTGTTAACAGAGACAGCAGTTAACCCTTAAGTCCACATTCATTCCTGACAGAAGTATTTACTTCAGTGAGTTTTCTGGAGCACAGATTAATTCAGCTTTCACTGTGAGTAATAGCCTATCGGTGGAATATTTAAGATATTTAAAATTTTTATTAAGAATTGAAAGGAACTATATCACCATTTGGAAGGAAGGCAAAAAAGCTTGCATGAAATCCTACCTCTTTTACAAAAGATATCTTTATGTGTCAGAGTCATACTGAACGCTGCTATCAAGTGAGATTCATAGCTAGCTTTGAAAACAGTACCAGGAAGTCTAATACTCGTGTTGAACACCCAGCTTTGCCACCTTCAGAAAGTGTTTTGGTAACCTCATTTGTTGTAACTTAAGCCTCTATGTCAGTTTACAAGCACCTTCACAGAAACAGCCAACCAAACCTCAAGTTTTCCAATATAAAAATGATGTGCAGGTCTTGTGAGGGGGAATTTCATGTATATGTGCTTCAGACTGCAGTCAGCTTATTTTAATGAAGCCTTCCCTCTCAAAAGAAAACATACACAAACCTCCAGATGTGTCATGATTTTTAGAATATGAGCAGTGGAGCTCATGGATGTTGAAGTATGTACTTGTGAAATACAGGCTGTTTTTGCAAATGCTCGTAACAGTAAGGATAGTCTACATTCTTCCAAGGTCAGATATTTTTAACACCCCTACGCACAGAGCCCTGTCTGTTAAAACATTATAGTAGGTCACAAAAATAGGATCAGAAGTTAAGATGTGAATATTAAGGTTGCTGATGTCAACTCAGATGTGGTCTTCTTTCCCTGTCACCTCTCATTTGCTCATGTCCTACCTAGTCCTGCTGCCTTTCTCATGTACATCTCTTGGCCTTAATCTCAAGGCAGATCAAGAGGCTTCACTCTCCTCTCCTCTTGACAATTTCTGTCTCTACAGCTCCCAGCCTCTGTTTTCCCTGCCCATCCATCTCTGGGGACTCAGGCCCTGTGCTCCCCCTGCGCTCAGACAACGTCCCCTGTCCTCCTTCTCTCTGTCCAATCCTCCTTGCCTTCCCCTAAAGCCACCATCACCTCCAGTGCTGATGTCCTGCTCACTCCTGCCCTACCACAGTGCAGCTCCAGCCTCCCCATGGCTCTTCGACAGACCCCAGTTTCTCCTGCCTAATTCTGTCCTTTCCTTCACCCCGTCATCCTCTCTTGTCACCTCCATAATGGGTTTTGTTCCCTTCCTGCTGTTGCTAAGGGCCCTCCTGTGCCACATCCTCGGCTCAGTCTTGTGCCTCGCCTCTGCTTTCAGAGCAGCCTGCTGTCTCCCATGCCAGGCACAGCCCGGGCCACTGGTGCAAGGCTCTTTGAGCCTCTTTAGCTGCACTCCAGGACTGAGCGGGCCGTGTTACCAACTCCCATCTGCCAGGTGTGGTAACAGGGGCAGATTTATGGCAATGGCAAGTGACCCACCCTGCACGCCAAGTGCGGCAAGCAGTCAGTTCGTTTTTAACTTTCTGCTAAAAATAATGGGACTGCAAGGTCTGTTTGAAGAGAAATTGTGCTATGGTGGGGTTTTTTTCGTGTCTGAAAATATTCTTTAAACCCATTTTTTTAAAAAAATGAGCTGGTTTTGTGATATTTTCAACATTTTTAAAAACTGTCTGTAAGCAAAACTTAAAGTGGGCTTTTACAGTAGGAAATGTCAGACACCCTGACTATTAGTGCTATCGCGCCTGCCCATAATAATTTCCATATCAAATTTAGATTCTGTTGTATATCTTTACCTAAACAGATTTCCATAACCACCAACCAGTAACTCTTCTTTTAATTTAGGAGTGCTGTGTTAGATGAATTTGTTCCCAGACTCAGACTATGAGGCTAGCATCCCAAGAGACACTCCCACCTCTTCCTGGGGATAAACAAGCCAGCCCTGGGAACATGAAACAAACAGCAAGAAACACTATTTGACTTTTATAAATTTTAATAAACTAAAACACAGGATTGAAAGCTTGAGATCTTTTTTATTTACTATTACCCTGCAGTGAAAATAGGAGGAAAGGAGGGGTTGTATTTTTTGCATATACTTTAAATATATAAATGTACCATTTTTGTCATTCAATACCCTTTCTATCTACCTGTCCTTTTTCACTTACTGTGTTTTTTAAACAGCTTGACATTAGGCAAAAACCTAGGTTTTGCGCTTTTTTTTTTTCTTTTTTTAATCTACAAGAGGAATATATCCACAGTAGGCTTCATAATCCTAGCAGATATTTTTCATGGTCATTCTTTGCTTTGTGAATCAGGCAATTAGAAGTCAGTTGTGTCACTGCCATCGTCATTTTGATCACCACGTGTGAGAAGTAACTGTTTTACTTTAAAACTTGTTCTGGAGTATGTCCTCAGCACTGCACATTGTTTTTTACTACTTATCTTCTACCATTTTTTCTAATATTATAAACATTAATCTCTATACTATATGTCAGCTAAGTAAGCATTTTTTTACATTCCCAAATATTTAAGTTTATAAAGGACATTTGTAATTAAAAGGGCCATCTTAGCTAATTTTATCATTTTATTTCTAATACTTATTTCTAATGTATTGTTGTGTTACACAAATGTGTACGTAATGTATGTATTGGTGTATGGGAGAGGACAAAGGGGAACATGGAGGTACTTTAAATATCTTGGAGGCAGTAAAAGACAATATATTAAAAAAATGAAGTATATATTGTTGAGAGTGGGTTTATATTAGTTTCTGAAATCCAGGAATTGCTCTGCTCTATCATAAATGTGGGAGATGAGGGGGCTGCACATTACAATCGCTCCTCTGACCTTCACCTTCCTGGGTTTAACAGTCAGAAAGGAAAACTGTGCAAATATAAATATCATTAGTAAGAATGCGACAAATCCCAAAGACAATCCCAAACTACTTCAGAGTAGGCTGGGCTTCCAGTGACCCATACCGGAATTTGTTTTTTCCTGAAATGGGCTATCTCCAGCCATCTTTCACAGGCTCAAAAACCCAGGGAAGAGTAAAGAAGAGAAAGCTGCCATTCCAACATCAGTATTCGAGCTGTGTTTTTCTCTCTTCATTCCCTCAGCTACCACTCCTTATTCACTCCCCATGGTGGAAGAGAGTCTAAATCTCTTTGAACTTGTCTCCACTATTTTCGAAAGAGATGAGGGGCAGCAGAAGAAAGAAAAGAGAGAGGGAAGAAAAGAGAGAAAGAAAGAGACAGAGAGGACACATCAAGGTGAGTTACATTTCCACATCATTTATCCTACAAGAAAGCACACGCTTTAATCTACCCTGAGCCATACACAGGCATTGTCAGGGTTGCATTTTGTCTACAAAGCTAAAGAAGTAGTGAGTGTAAGATTATGCTGCTGTGTCAATCTAGTTTGACCAGTTTCACAAGTTCGCTAGAAAAGGAAGTGTGACATTTTCATTTAGAAGAACATGAGCGAAGCTTAAAACATGGCTGGGCATGTTGGAGTAAATGGGACGGTGTGTCTGAGCAGGAGAGCCTTGTTTTACAATCAACTGAATGTTTTAACAACCAATGATGGATTTGCCTGAATTTAAAATCTGAATGCAGAGAAACTTCACTTAAGATAGTGAGAGACAAAGAAGAAAGAGATTTCAAGAGGAAAAGAAGAGCTGTATTTGCCACTCCATTTCCCTGATACCCCCAGCTCACAGGAGCGAAGCTTCAGCAGATAAGGATACACCCCAGCACTCGGGAGCAGATGCCCTGTACCAGCACCTGCCTGGCACACGGCTGTGGGCCTCCCACAAGCTTTCTCCTGTGGGTGTAAGCCGGAGCATGTCCGTATCGTGCCAGTTTTTAATCCCAATGCAGTATCCCGAAGACAGCAGTTTCAAAAGGACTTTCAGGGGAGAGAGTGTAGTGAGGGGAAGAGGAATACACACTGTGAATGTTCATGTGTGCTGCTGTTGTAAAGAACATCAGTTACCAGTAAGTAACGTCTGTTTTCAATGGTTACATTCATGAAGGGCAAATGCAGAGAGGTCGAGGAACAAGCCCCATTCACACTCACAAAACTGGCAGGGGTCTTGCTGACAGTGAAGATGCAAAAGGGGCCTTGGCACTGGAAACAGGTTAAAACCATACCTGCTGACAGCTGGGTTTAACAGGAATTAAAAAGCCACCTTGCAGAGAAACTCTGAATGTGCTTACAGGAGCACCTTGTCCAGCCTGCCTGGGAAATGTCAGCAATAAGGGCCTGGATTTTTTTCAACTTTCACAAAAGGTGACTGCAAAAGGAACATCACCTTCACAGTAAGATGAAATAAGAAAAAGTTCTTGTGGATTGAAGGTCAGGCCAAAGAGCGTGGAGGTGAGTTTATCCATCAGCACAAGATATAACAATATAACTTTTAAAATAAGCTAGAAATGCCTGTCTCTTTCACATCATCTTGTCATCTGCTCTCTCAGTGCTATGCACTCACAGCCAAAATGTGATCCCTTGTTCAAAATCAAGTATCTGTCACAAAAAACAGAGGAAGAGTTTCCAGTGTTGGGGCTGTCCAGCCCTGGAGAACAGACAGCCTTGCTGGGATGTGTCCATAATATGCAGAGATATCTCAGTTTAAGAGAACCAACCATTCCTCACAAATCAGGGAATAGTCGAAATGCAGGATTTTAGGTTTCACATCTGTTTATGAGGCTACATGGTTTAGAAGGGTTGCACAGAACCATACTGATTGAAAATAAAACCAAGACAAGACAAACAACACATGGTCTAAAACCTACACCGCTGCACAACCTTTGAGCTACTGAATCCACGTTCTCTACAATCATCTTTAAAGCCTGGATGGAGGTAACCTGTTGCTTTTTGGCATTTATTGTTACACCGCCAGCTCTTAAGGCATAAAATGCTCCTACAGAAAGGCTGTAAGATTCTTTGATCGAACAGCTGTTCAGATTAAGTGAAGAAGATAGTGAATTCCCCTGAGGTGGGAACAGTTTTGTTAAGGTGCTCACTTGTAGAAGGAAAGGAGACAATTTGGAATTAGAAATGGTTTTACCATTCCCAAGACAAAGAAAGCATCTGCGGGATGTTCTCATGGCTATATGAAACCAGAAACCTCAAGATCAAAAGGCGTCACCAGTCTTTTACCTTAAAACCCAAGAATCGGAGCAGCCGGGGTCACTGTCCTTGGCTTGAACTTGCGAAATTTGGTGCTTAGTTTTTCTAAATGCAGAACACATTTAAATCTGCTATTTCTCTTCATGAAATAACTGGTTTAGATATCTCGCACATTTTGTAGTGTATGAAAATTATCTGTAGGGCAACCTAGCATCAGCAAGGTATTTTTTACTTATGTGCATTAAGTCTAATGAAATTCTCAAACAGGGTAAAATAAAGTGTTGGGGAGACAACATGTAGAGAATGACTTCTGATAACAGTGTGTTGGACCCTGAGCCTGACATTGCACGTGCTCCTTGAAAAACTTGGTCTCCAGTGATAAAATCAGTGTGCACTTACTCTACAGAATCACTGCAGGGGAAGAGAGAAGATTATATCTAAAAATGTATTTATTCATATTTAATCTACATCACTTCCCAAGGTACAATAAATTTTAACAGTTTGGGAATCAGATGCTATAGATAACATAATAATCAAGGACAGCAGAAAGGATGTCAGAAGTCAACCAGTTCTGAAATACTGAATGTTGCATTATGAATGGTTTCCAAAACTACTTCTGTACAGATATCTACATCTAATCTGCAGAAAAATTAGGACTGCTATATTTTACAGACCTTATTAGTTACAGGTGAAGCATACCTATGGAAAAAGTGTCAGTAAAACAAACTGTGTCAATTAAAATGATCAGAAGACAAATATGACTGGAAAGACAGCCAAATAAGAAAAGGTCAATCTGGCATAAGCAGAAATGGGTAAAAACTCCCAGTAATAGCTGTCCTTAAGCTGGAAGTGAGAAAAAGTTCGTAAGTAATGGCATGACCTTCCAGTCAGGGAACTGAATGCAAGAAGGTCCCTGTTTGGAGAAAGAGCACTCAGTGTGCCATGCGCAGAACCAAGTAACATCTTGTGGTGATCCCTGATTACAGCATAAAGGTTCCTCATCGGTTCCAGCTGCAGAGCTATTCCATCACCAAGAAGTGTGCCTCTGTGTGTTGCTGACCTTGTCACGTTTATTTTAAAGTGCATATACAAGCAATAGCAAATTAACTGAGTTTCTTTAGTTTCTTTCTCTTCTTCTCTCTTATTCTTCCCTTTTTGTTAGGCGTGGGAAGGGCGGTAGAAGGGTAAGAAGAAAAAAAGGCATGAGGAAAGACAAGCTAGAAGACATTTTAAGCAAATGTAGAAACATAAATCCTGAATTACAAGTATTAGTTCCAGTATAGAATATGGTTCCCTGTATGTCTGCAATTTTTTTTTTCAAGGAATATTGAAATGATACATACAACTGTCTGTCCTTCCTCAAAGGCATGCTACAGTCACAAATGCATCCTCTTAAAAAGTTGTGAATGGTGAAAAGATCTGTGTTTCAGCCTTAGGCTAAAAACTGAATCTATTTCTACTGTATCAGCTTCCTTTTAAATATCAATAAGCACCACAAGTCCTGGGTGACTTTCTTGCAAGCCTTGATGTTTCTGCTTCTCTTCATCCATTTACGCAATTATATTTCAGGCTAAACACATTTTGTTAATTATGCAGCAGGATAGGATACGTCTTCCATTCACAAGCTTTTAATCAAAAAACAAACACAGCAATAGGTAGGTTTTTCTATCATTTAAGCCTTTAAGCTTGGTCAAAGCCTGCCCACCAAATGATGCAATTACGTTTTATTTCCCTGCACCTACTTCTTCATTGCAAAAGAAAACCTGATCATAGAGATTTTTTTTTTCATAAACTGCTGAGGAAGGAGCAACTATAAGGCCACAAGAAAAGAGCGCTGTCGTGGCTCAGAAGTGCACTAAACATGAATGCTCATCTGTAGCACATCCCAGAGTTTAACCGTAAGAATGACCCATACAAACACAGGAACATCAAAATGCCTCTAATAAAATATGTGACAAACACTACCTTCTGCCTTGATGCGAACTGCAAACACGTGGTCACTTTCTTACTGAAATCAGTTTTCATCACGCTATATTTGCTGAGAAACCTGAGGCAGGCAGTGCTCAGATGTGACCACTGCCAGACCACATGGCCAGCTTATGGCAGTTCACAGAAAATTCCATAAAAGCTCTGGGATGCATGCACTGGTGTTAGCACAATGGGGAGAGGTTTCACAGAAACATCTGCAAGGCCAGGGATGGTGATGAAGAATAACCAATATTGAAAAGCTGTTGTACCTAGGTCCTCAGCAAGAGACACACAACTTACTCCTCCACCTCATGGGAAACAAAATTGCCTGACAGCTTCATCAACTAATACCTCATCTTTTATCTATCCTTCATCAGCAAGATCAGTGAATATATTTCACTGTGCCTTTCCATGTTCACATCTTCATTTTCACCCTCCACTTTTTCCAAACAAACTTCTGCTGCTAGATCTCAACTCAAACTCTTCTCCCCAGAAAGCCCTTTGGGCTTCATCGGAGCTCAGACCATTCCCATCCTCCCCCATCCATCCCATCAGCCTTCTTCCTCAACTCTTTTCCTGTGGTTTCCAATGGTCCATCCTGTCCCAGTGACAAGCCCACCTCCAGTAACTTCTTTTGTGTGCTCCTGGGAGAGCTTCTTCTCATCTTCTGTCATCTCTCCAAGAGAGATCTGTGAGTCTTGGACACAGCGTTTCACACTGAAGACTGATTCCTTGGGGAAAGGAATACCACTCAGCCAGGAAGACAACTGAGGTAAGGAGAAGGCAGCCAGTATTTTTAGAGAAACATGTCACTGTCAAGCTGTATTTGTGTAAATCCTCCACTTTTCATAACAGACTCTCCTCAGAACATGGCATTTCACAGAGCACTTGAAATTTAATCCTTGGCATTGATAGCCAAGTAAAAGCCACTGTCAGAGCTGCTGCTCCCATTCCAGTCTCAAGGTAAGGACAGAAGATAATGACAAATAAGGCACATGGACAAGCTCCCAGTGGAGAAAAACTCCTTGCACACATATGAAAAGATGTACTGGGAGTCATCAAGTCACTAAAAGGGAACAAAATAATACATTCTTTTAGAAAGCTATTTTCAGTGGTTTTTAAACTTCTTTATTACTTAAATAGAGTATTTCAACATCTGCAGTGTATATTAATATAAATTCTATTTCAATGGTAGGAAATTTCAAGACATTCTGAGTTATTTGATTAATCCAGAAAAAAATTCTCATATCAACAGATTTCACCATGCCCTCCTCTTGCATTCATTTACATACCTCTAAAATATTACTGTTTTAAAGTCCTAAGTCCTGATATTGAAATGTTTAACAAAAGCCCCCACTTCTACTGAATAAACATAAGAACTTATATCTCAGTATGAACTATGGCACTGCTTCCACAGTGCTATAATAATTAGAGTTAACATAATGAAAACCTAGTAAAAAGACTATAAATTCACCATATGAGCACATATGGATGTGAAAAAGGAAATCAAACAAGTTCTCTGAACTAAAATTAGAGTCAAAACAGAACAGTGTCCCACAGAAATAGCACAAGCCTAAAAAGTCTATATAAATTTACTATGCCAAATCCAATTTTATCCAACGTTCCGTTTCATCTATCCATATTTCCACAGTGTATTTAAGGTATTGAGAGCTTAACTGTTCATGCAAGTCTGGACTGCAGTTTAGCTACTTGAGATAGATTTTCATGTTTGAAGCAAACCAGAGCTGGGCTCATTGCAAAGCTACAAAACCATGGAGCCCAATCCACCAAGTTGTGAATGTGATTTTCCTATCCAAGCTTCTGCTCCTTACATTTTGCACTGCGTGCTCTATTTATGCTTGCTCTACAACTGAGTCTTCCTTTCTGAGGGTTTCAACACAATGATTCATTTAAAGTATACCTCTGAAGAGGGGTCTCATGATAAAAAAGGAGAAAAAAATCCATTTATTTTCTGTTACTGTATATGTATTCATTTAAATATCCTTTTAAAGCAATTCATCTGTGAAGATGAGCCACGTCTCACCTCAAATATTCACATTTGTGAATACCACATTGGGTTTTTTGTAACCTCTGCAGCTTTGTTTTTTTTGGTGTAAAAAGCTTGTGACAGAGCTCTGAGCAGTTTTTGTTTTGTTCTCTTTATGCTGCATCTTCCAGTTCAACTTGCTGTGTCCTGCATCTTCTAATATGTCATATGCACGGAAGGAAGGTCATGTCAGCCATGCATTGGGGAATCAAATCAAGCAGTAGCATGTGTCCATTTTGCTTCTGGACTGCCTCAGAGGCATTTGTTGCAACTGATGCCAATCATTAGACTTAGATGCACTTAAATTCTCAGGCACCTCTTTTGTGGGATAGAACCAATTTCTTCTGAGCTGTTTAATTACTTTGTGACTTCTGAGATGTAGCTTTTTTTTCTTCTTTTTTAGAGAAGACATCGAATAAACAGAAATGCTACACAACTACTGATGCTGTTGCAAGAGATGTGGTAGCTGAGGACGTGCTGGTTCTACTGGTGAACCATGACACCGGACAAGCCAGTTTTTCACTTCTGCCTATATCTTTCCTTTTTATTGTCCAGATGCGTGGCCATCCTGTATTTCACAGAATAGTCTGGTCCTCTTTAATATAAGAAAGAGCTGTCATTCCTAAGAGATGACTGAAGACTCAATCCCTCACCTACAGGGCCTTACTTGCTGGACAATTTTACAGTGTTTCAGCTCTTACGCTGCTCTGCCGTGTGTACGCTTCCCCGTCATCTTTCTATTCCTGTTCTCTCTCTGAGCTCCTTATCTTCTGCTGCGTCTCCTGTTCTCAGCAATCCTCCTCTCAGACCTTCTAGGCTCAACGACAGATTTTGTGCACAAAAGGCTGTAAATTTTTAGGGCAGGAATTATCTCACTACTTTTGTGAGTTAACAAGCTATGTACCCTTGATAGGGGAGGAAAGTGCAACCTACTACATGGTTTTAAATAACCACTATACTCATAAATTATTTGTAACAGCAATAATACGCCTACACCAAAAAGCAGTAGGAAAGATCACATACAGTCGTGGTCTCTCACAGTCGTCGGTGCCATCTGGAGCTCCAAGCGGCTAACTCTGCTCGGCAGTCTGTGCGCAACGAGTTGCACGACACACAGAAAAATATTCCAGGACTTCACAGTTCCTCCCCAAGTAACACATTAATAATGATCTTCCACCCATAGCTAGCACTTCAACTGCGAACACACTGCTGTTGACGAAGGCACAACAGGTCAGTTGGGAGGAGAGCGAGTGGCTTTGTCCCCGGCACAATGCCCTACAGCCGCCACACATGCCGCTCGCTCAAGTTGCGTTTGCTCTGTCATTATACTTGCTGCCAGCTCCAGTGGGACTGCTCAGAGGCTACGGCAACTCTCCAAGGTCCACAGGCCTCCGGGAGGGGACAGGCCACCTTCTGATCCACAGCCGGGATGAATGGATTAGCAGCGAGCCGAGCCAGCTGCCGCAAGCTTTATCAGCACGCAGCCCCGACAGATGGGAGCCCACTGGAGAAGCCTCCTGCTGCAGCCCGCGTGGCCCCTCGCGCCGGCCTTCTGCTCACCCTGCGCTCGCTGACACGAAAGCGGACACAGAATATGCACAAGGGGCAAAATCACATTTAAAAATACACGCGTCCCGTTTGGGACGCTGCTCAGGTTAAGCAACCACAAGCGAGCTGCTCTGGGAGCATGAGCTGGTTCACTGCAGTGAAGCTACTTGTGGTAAAATGCTTCATTTTGGTTTGGATTTGCAGTTGGTAGGATTTCTGACAGATGATGTCTGTTTCCACTAGAACTGAATTACCTGCTGACATTAAAACCGCATGCATCAGGACTGTAGTAAGAGATACACAAAAGACAGAAGAGACTGTAACTGTAGAGATGAATTCAAACTAATTGACTTTCTCCTGGGCTACCTATCCATATAAAAGTCATAGATATCAGAAAAAAGGCATACCCCAACTCAATCCAGTGGAAACTGGAGCTTCCATTTTTCAGACAAGGCAGGTAATGTCCATTTGACTTTTAAGTCATGAACCACGTGCCTGTTCCAGAAATATTCGATATCTGAAGCAAATGGTTGCAACACGATCAAAAACATTGACAGTTTTTATTGTAGCAATCAAAAATCTTTTAAAATTACAAAACCAGAAAATTGTTGAACAAGGGAAAACACCTAAATTGCTGCCAGAAAATAAACACTTTACTGTTGACCACACCATACTGAAGTATGAAGTGCTACAATTATGAACAGCAGTATAAAAAAAAAAAAGGAAACCCTATTGCTTCTATTTAAGAAAGAGCCTCTCTTAACAGATTGTTACACAGCCAGATAAAAGCTCAGTGGAGTCAATGGCAGCCTTTGCATTCATAGCAAGGGACTTTGTACCAGATATTACGTATCAATACATAAAGTTTCTCTCATATTACATCTCAGAAGTCTACAATTCACTTAATTTTCTGTGAGCACAAATGTGAACAATATTTAGAAAGAAACGCTACAGTTTGCCAGCCTTGTGTGTAAAAGTCTCAATTTTCCTTGTCTCTTGCTTCTTGAAAGGGGTGTCACATAAACCTCTAAGTCTGCAGCTATTTTGCTGTAAGAGAAAATTTTGCAACTCAAAAAAGCTGCCTATCTCAGAGCAAACAAAGTATCTAACATTTTATTTGCACAAGTTACACTTGTGCACTGTGGAGAGTATAAACCTTAATTTATGTTCTTTCAGGTAATTTCCTATTAAAACTCAAAATCAAGTTTGTAACAACCAAGAAATGCTTATATCAGCATCCTTGATTTATGCTAGTAATCTCAAAAATATAATCTCAAACCAGTTAATGCAGCTTCAAACTAATTTCACAACTTCCTTAATTTGAAAACATATTTAGTGCAAAAAAGTGAAAATATAGCATTAAGAAAAGAGAAAGCTAGAAACAAGTACTGCAATGAAACTTGTTAGAACTTTCATTGAGTCAGGATGTCCACGAGAATTTATAAATCATACATCCAGGTCAAAACTGGCTATTTTATTTACATTTAAACACAGTGATTTTGGTACTCGAATGTAAGTACATGTTGAGGACAACTTTTTTATAATGCATTTTCCAAAAATTAAATTAAATAAATGTCTTCAATATATGAAAAACAAGACTACAAATCTACTTAGGCAGTGTCCAACACCATAAGCGAAAGTGGCCAGTACCTACTTGTAAAGACAAATTGACATCGCTTCAGCAAATTACATCAAAATGTATACAAAAAACTTATCAAGTATCTCCTGAAAAATAAAACCTATTTGTCATGAACGATTTCCAGAAGACATAAAGTCAAGATAAAGAAGTAAAGAGCTGACTATCTCCAAGTCTTAGACCAGAAACAGCAAAATTCTTTGTAGTATGCTCTAAATCAAAAGCAAAACTAAACAAATAAAAACACAGGCATCTAAAGCATAAGTAAACAGTATTTGAAAATAGTGTATTTATAAGAAGAAACAGTCTTTCAAAAGCTGTTTTCAAAAAAAAAAAGTGTTAATCACAAAACCAACCAACTAACCAACCACGGCTGAATGATGGAATTCTCCCTAAACTTTGCATTGGTTTATTGCTGCAACATGGTGACTTCTGTGTCAGGAAATACAAAGATACACGCGCTGTCAAGATACTCTTGTTCTTTCTTATCAGTAAGGGAATTTGTTTTAAAAACTTAATTATTTAACACCTTCTCCCTTGCCCCCTTCCCCCCCCCGAAACTGGTAAAGACCAGTTAGAGAAGGTAAACAGTGATTAGAGAGTCCCACACTTGTGGGACTTCATCAGTTAAGCCCTAACCTCATGTTACATAAACAGGTTTAGAAATTCTGTGTGTCATTTACAAATGTAGTTTCTGGTATGCAGCTGAAGACCCATGACTAAGTGATTTCTGAAGAAATGTGTCATCTGTAGATTTCAGTCATTCGCTTTTTACATACTAAAGCATGAAAGAATATTGAAGGAACTTAGGAATGCTGCCAAGGAAATAACTTAAAATGGAAGGGTAGGGTTAGTGGGTTTCTTTAATAATTTGGGAGGGGATAGGGGGCATTAAATGCAGGAGGAATCTGTACGTCCACATTTCATGCCATGTAATGTTTGTTTGTATCATGCTGACCTATTTAAGTCTGATGGCAGCACTAACAAATATGGCCAACAAATTCAACAGAGAAGGAATACACATCTTCAATGAAGAAACAAGAACAGAAGAACACCAAAAATCCAGTAGCTCTCACCCTCTGAAACATCAAACATCCAGGGTTGACCAACACAGTCGCACCACCTGAAATGCTCAAAGTCCAGATGCTTCTAATTCCCACTTGTTGCAGAAGCCTAATTAGTGTTGACAGACAACACCTTACTGTGAAGGCTACAGATAACCTACTTCAAAGACAAATGTATAGAAATAAAAACAAAAACACAGGAGAGATGAGTTTGGGCAAATACTGGAGCAGCTATCCAAACACAGCAGAGCAGGTGCAGGTAAGCGACCAGTTAAAAGACCAAGCTCAATCAATCTATGAAAAGACCTTTAAGATCTAGCTGCCTACAGTGATCCTTGGTTTCCATCACTCTTCTGCTACAAGAGCTACTTCAACATGTCCTGACATGACGTCCTCATGCTTGAGCGTCTAAATGGATCAAAACAGGCTTTTTGTGTCATTTTAACAGACAAAGCTTGTGGAAGATCACAAGGAGGAATGGAAGAGAGATGACAGAGAATAAAATTTCTTCAGGCAGCTCTAAAGCTGCTCTGTTGTGTGGCAACTTCATCAGATGTTCCATCACAACCAAGACTGTACAAGAAATGAGCAGTGGCAGCACACATGTTCTCTCTCTCACTCTAACTTCACTGTGCCTTGTAACCACAGATGTATAAATGAATCTGTACATAGGATCACAAAAAAAACCCCTCAACCCCAACCACCTCAAAACCTTGGGTTGAGAAGAGTTGGTAAAAGATTGAATGAAAATGCAAATATATAAGCAGAAATTCAGCCAGAGTTGAGATTACTGATGGAGAAAAGACAATGAATGGACAGAGAAAAGAAATGAGGCTGTGTCTAGTTGTTCTGCTTGGCAAATTTTGGAATATTTCTTCCCATCAGCACCACATCCAGGTGTCCTGAGGCAGCAGAATGTTGCTGCTGATGTGAAGAAGCTTTATGTGCAGCCATTTCCCTTGCAGCGAACAATTTCCCAGCTGATTAAAATACTGTGACAATCTCAAAGCTTGCTAAAACCAGGAAAAGTAAACATATGGATTGCTTTACTGAAAAACTAGAATACTGACTGGGGGGGACACGCTCCTTTTGTCAACGGTACTTTAATGCATCTAAACTACAGCTGCCACTATCATTAACAGCTGATGGGCATTAATGTAATCCAGGTGGTACACGGCATTCAGGGCAGAAAGCACGTCCCTCTGCCGATTCCAAAGACAATGAGAAGCCACCTAACCAAATTCAAGTGCCCAGCTCTGGCAAGCAAAGCACAGACAGATGAGCAAGTTGCTGTGCACCAGGAGTCATTTACCCTCCTCTGTTGAGGGCTACAGCAACAGTGCAGGGTACTAATGGCGATGTGTGTCAATGGACAGTACCGACAGATTTGGAAACCCACCACAAGCTCATCCCTTCAGGTACAGCGGGGCATGCGCCTGCATGTGGGAGCAGGGAGGACACGGACGCTGCAGAGGCCACCGCTCCAGCAGAATCCCTCAGGTGCCACACGCCGCTCACTGCACCTACCTGACTGTACAAGCAACGCATTTGTGGTCCAAAAGCCTGTCTTAAGGTTTGTTTATTCCAAAGAAGTTACCAATGCAGAGAACAGATGGGGAGAAAAGAGAAACAGTTTAAAGGAATAAAATAAAAATTGAGGAAAAAGGTGTGGGGTAAGCCAAAAGCAATGCCAGCAATTACTTAATAAAAATGAAATATTCAAAGTATGATGAGAAGAAAAACTTAGAAAAAAGCAAGGTGCACAACAAATGTATGGTTTTGGTTTGCAGTGCAGATGTTTAGGATTTACAATCAATATGGTTTGCTTTTTCATGCTATAAAATGCATATATAATTATGCCCAAGATGTGTGTAAATGTTTAAATATTAAAACAAAACAGATATTCTGGATGTTTGATGTTTGTTTTTAAAAAGAAAGAAGTCTATTTTACAAGGACACAAGCACTAAAGTGAAATTAACATAAAACAAACAAACCAGTGTAATAAAATAAAAAGCTCAAAACCAAGTTAACCAAGGTCGTTAATGTCAGTTCAATGGCAAAGATCCATGTTAGCCAATGTTTAAATATCAATTAAATGCGAAAAGACTGCCTTGCAAGTACACTCCACAGATTTATTTCTGCTTCTTCTAGGGTATATATCGTCTCTAGTGAACATGTATGTTTCTTTACATTTCTAAAGTTTAAATTTCCTTATCTAAATTGTCACAACTATTCAGAAATTTCAGATTTCCTCCTTTTTGCCATTCATTTTTCTAAATATTTTGGAGAATGATAGTGTTGATCTCCTAAGTCCTACCTATCTCTTCCAATGGTATATCTGTAACTACCAAAACCATATGCTGAACTTCTCTGTTTGAATAGGAGACAAAGCTCTTGTCCACCTCTTCACTCTAAAAATCCCCCACAGCTTAAAATGTTGAAACACAAAAGGCACAACATGCACTAGCACAAATTCACAGTGTTTTACTGACCATAAAAAAAGTCCTTGTATGGATGGAAATGAAAGTCTGGAGAAAAAAAAGTATTTGGTAAGGAGGTTTTTTTCATGCCCTCTCTCCAAGTAATACTGCTTGAATGGAATTTACAGAGAGCCACAGTCTAAAAATACATAGGCTGAGAACAGCAAAGCAGCTACACGGATTACACTCAGCTCTTACAACTCTTTGTAGTTTCATGGGAAAGCCAACTGCTGGAGCACCCATCAACAGTACAGTTCCTTCACATATATTGGAAAAAAACAATTTGAGGAGAAAAGGTAACATGTACCAACTATAGGAAAGCAAAGTCAAGTGTTGGCCACTGTACAGTGCCCACATAAAATATTCAGAGAGGGAAATGTCAGCACTAAAAAGTGCTCCTAGAGTATATTATTGTTTATTTATTTTTAATGCAAATCCTTCTGTTTTTCAGCCTACAGGACATAAAGCAGATACAGCTGATAGGTATTTTATACTAACAATAGTAGGGGAAACCCAGCAGCCTGTGTGCTACTGACACAGAACTATCTATTTACATAAACATAAATTCTGATTTTTCCTAACCCTCAAAAGATGATGAAAAAGGAGGGCTTGGGGTGCTTGGTTTTTTTGCTTAGTTTGTGTTGTCCCACTCTTACTTCAGTGTCCTAGGTAAGTCTGCCTTATGGGCCCCCATACACACAGGACTGTGTCACAGTTCTTTACAAGGATTAAGGCACAGCATGGGAGGACTGCCTTTTAATTGAAACAAAACGGTGCCTACTATAACTTTTTTCCGAGAGGTCAATAGACAGAAAAGGACTTCTCTGGCAATCCTGGCCTTTTTACCTTTCTATTTTCATTAACAAGTTCAACAGCCAAGTTATTTCAAACTGCCAGTGGAAATACAGATCTCACTTACTGTGTAAGCATTCCCCTTTCCCTTTCCTGTTGATCACTGGGGTGTGAAGTTTTGGGAGGAGTTGCTCTTCCATTTAAACATGCTGTCATCTAAACAGGTAGGTTTTAAAAGAGGTGAGTACCTAGTTTGATGTTATTGATTCTTCTCCTGGAACAGGAAGGTTCAAATTTGTTCAATACAGAGATGCAACCCAATTTAGGAAAGATGTTCTCGGACCCTTTCTTGGTTTACTTGCATAGACACACTACTACCCTGCTGAGCAAGAAAGGATGTTCACACAATCCCTGCTTCAAGGTGAGGAAGATCCTTTGAGGAGCACCAAGCTTACAAATGTCAAGGCAGAGGTTCCTGATAGCCTTAAAAGACAAATCAGCTCAAAGCAGCTCTTCATCTGCCCAAACTGAAATCTGTGGTCAGATAAATGTAAACCATATGCACCAGAAATGTATCTTTCAAGGCATGATTCCTGTCAGTCGAATGGCAAAAAGAGCATTCTGCATAAAAGCATATTCCTCTCTCAAGAACTGTATCATGGTCATTGCAAAGTAGTCAGTTGTTCAAGTCAGTCAGTCGCTCTTTTGCTTTCCTCCATGAGAACACTGAGACAAAGGTACCAAGCCTTCACTGGAACCACCAGCTTGGAAAACTTACAAAAAGGAGAGCAGAAAAACATGCCTGTGTTTCAGCACACAGTCATAAGGCCTGTCCAAAATGGAATTACTAACACAGGTGATAAATGAGCTCTCTACAAACAGACACACGAGAACTTCCATGCGAAATCCACCACCAGGCCCAGGCAAGCAGGCTCCTAATTCTCTTGACCATCAAACCAATCTGCTCAAGATCCCACCCTCTAATTAGCATGTGCTAGGAATCATCTGATGGGGCTCTGACAGCACAACTGCCTAGCATTTGCGTGAACACCTTGAAGGTAAGGACCAAACAGCAGAGTAGGGTAGAAATCAGGCAGGCCCACCGACCATGCAGCATTGCAGAAGACAATCAGAAGCTTTTTTCCAGGATGGATCTTCCCTGAAAGCATGCCATAGTGTAGTTTTATTGCTTATGCAAGACACTTCAGGAATGAGCTTAGTAATTTCAAGTTTTCCTAGAAAACACCAGTTTTTCTGGATTTTCGAAACAATATTAGCAGCCTTAGAAGATGTAAAACGGATTAAATATCTACAGTACATACAGAAGTACTAATTGCTTTCTTCCAGCTCCCACTAGGAATGTGTGAAAAGACAGGCAGTAAAACTCAAGAGTCCAAACAGTCCTCAGCTCTTTCCAGAAAGAAATGGCAGTATTTCTTCAAAAAAAAGACAATGGATTTTGTGCAATCCCAACTGCGTGTACACATTCAGAAAAGTGGGAGTATGTAAATCAAGCACACAAAAAAATCTTTATTAGGTGTGTCCTCACTGGAAATAGGAACACGCAAATGAAAAGCTCTGACAATTACCAACCAGCTTACAAGGTGAGAAAAAGGAAGGAGTTACGAGTCACCCAAGTATTCATAAGAACCAGTGCGTACAAGCATCAAGTACTCTATGAATACAAGAAAGCATCAGTACTGGATATTAAGTAAGCTAATGAAACTTTCAAATGCCTGGAAATTAAAACACAAAGGTTTTCAATGCAGATGTTAAATCAGAATGCACAAATTCCTCCATCTCATTCTGCAATTCACGTAGAAAACCTTGCTCTTTTCCCTCCACCATCTGTTTAAAATTTAAATAAAACGCTCAATCTAGAGATGGTCTTAAGTTCCAACGATGCAGGTTTCAGCAGTAAATGAAATCAAATTAAAGGAAAAAATATATAAAAATTCAGTAACATTTTTCAGAGTATTTTTTTTCTTGTGCCTTTTATACAAATAATTTCCTTTCCATGGATTTGGTCAGTAATACCTTTGAATGGTTGCAAGTGCAGTGCTTTTTGAAAGCAACCTGAAAAATTAGGTTAACCTAGAAAGTGAATTCCATCTGTCCTGGTTGTCATCAGTAAAAGACACCTATTCAGTTCCTTTCAAGCATATAATCTAGTACTCAGTCTAAAACAGGATTTTAAAGACTTCTCTTATCAGCTTTCAGCTTTACTTCAATAAGAAGAAAATACACAACTTCAAGCTGGTGCTATACTGAAATCAGAGAACTGATTCCCCCACCCCCTGACCTCCAAAAGAAGAATGGGTACAGATAATACAGGAGTTTGATGCAACAAGATATGTGGAGACAACCTAAATTGCAGTCACAGTAATATTTACCACAAACATTTGAAAGAACCATACAGTGTGCAACTTGGGGATGGGAAAAAGGTGTTGAATGATTATTGCAGCCTAGGTTTGATGCTTCAGTGTAAATAAGATTCTGCTTATTAAAATAAATCACATTTCTCTGAATAGATTAATTTTTTTTAAATCTATTTTGCATATGTTCTTTCAGAAATATGCTCATTTCATTGCAAACATAGCATATGAAACTTGGGAAAAAGAAGGCTGGTCCAAACCCACAATATTTTTTCAGTTAGATGCATTTCTTCACAAAGTTTCCAGGATGCTGCAGTTATTCACTCCAGACTATGAGAATGACAATTGCTCAAGCTTGCACTGAAACAGGTGTTATTCCGTACAATACCTACAAATTTCTTGTTTCTGTATTAATCTTTAGAAAAGGAAGTATCTTCCAACTCAGTTAATTCTAGGATTTGACAAGTACCACATAAGGAGTGCAAAAAATGGTTTTCTAGTTCAAAAACCAAGGCAATATGAACAATATGCTATATTCTGCCCTTCAATAGGCAGTGTAAAGTCTTTAACGTTTCAACACTACTTGCACATCTGGACAAATTCTGAAAAATTTAAGAGAGTATAGAGTGCACTCTACAGTTTTTACATATTCCAAGATTTTGAGAGCAGTCAACATTGCTATACATGCAACTGAACCCAAAGGTTTCACTTGCTAGTATGCCTGGTTATCAAAATAAAGACTGAATGCCCTGGAAATTAAAATGTACAGAAATAAAACAAAGCAGCATATCAATTCTTCAATAAATCACTTCTCAAAGCAAAGATCACTTGAAAGACTTAGTCATACCTGTGACATTAAGAAACATGTCACAATGTATCTCACAGCTTCATAAAGGTTTACTGCCAGGATCAGGCAGAGGTGCACCTCAGCAGGGGTGCTGGAGAGGCAGCGGCTCTCAGACCCCAGCCCACAGGAGGAGGCTTCCTGCACTGTGCCCAGCAGACAACCAGCCAGGAATAGAAAAGCCACTGAGATTAGCTGGAGAGAGGCATATTGCAATCCTGAACCTCTCAGATCTGAGCAGCCCTCCTGAAAGAACTTACTGCCTTCTTCACCTGAAGTCTCAGCCCCAACTCCAACCGCAGTCCTTCGGTGACTACACTGATTCTGTCACTCACTGAAGCATAATCTTCGTTAGACAATAGCCATTAATCACCTTGCCAGCTCACCCAAATTTACAACTGTACAGTAAGAAGTTAAAACAGAATAACAGAAGTTATTTAAAAAAAACACAAACCAAACAGGGTAGGATGAGAAACAGTGTTTGAGCAGTGCAAGACTGCAGGACAGCCACCACTAATGCACTTCAGCCAATGAATTTATCAAACAACATGGCCGAGTTTTCTCATAGTTCATGGTAATTACAATATATGTTATAGAACTGTCAAATTAACAAAATGGCTGGGTTTGTCCCCAAAATGTTTTCTCTTCTTTGTAACACATCATTTAGGGCTTGATACTTACTTCTTGTTTCTTTCAGAGCACAGAATGTGTAATTCACTTTCTGCTATTCTACTCATTTAATGTTGACTGAAACACAACTAGGATTCTTTACTGCTGTAGGTTCCCAAGAAAAGCTCCAGTACGAGAAAATTAGTCAAATTCCCAGCTATTATAAACTGACTTTTACTCATGTGAACTAAGCAACTACTGACATATGAGTTAATATGAGCATACCAAACTTTATTTAGGGAAGAGAAATGGGCTATTATAATTGTATTTGATTCCCATTCACTTACCAGATCCACTCTGGAAAATGAAATAAACCACGCCAAAAGACATTAATTCCCTGCAATGTATCAGAAGTACTTTACAGAAGCAGCGTAAAGAGAAATAGCTACTGTTCTTATTTTATTTCAAATCCCCTCATGCTCCTTACTGTTATGAGGATCAAATTCAAATACACCAAGCAGCTATTTTGAATGTTTGCAGCCCTAGTGAAACAGAATATGAGCACACTGCAGCTACATTCTAACTTGCCTGCCTGCCATCCACCCGTCATTTGGATGGGTAATTTCTCCCCTCGGGACCATATGCGGTGCTTAAAGCTGAGTCAGTTTGCCGTATGGCATTATTCTATAAAAGCGAGACGGCTTTGCTGGAATCTGACCTAGGAGGGTAAAGGCTTCTACATACTTGGCTCAGTAGTTGCCAGACATGTTAAAGAAACAAAAAGATTTCAAATGTTAGTGTAATCCACTTGTTTTACACAGCATTTTTCCTATCAACAAGTACAGGCTTTACACCATTATGAAGCAGAGTCGTGAACATTACTCTTGTTATTACCTACATCAAATTGCACACAAGAAATTAAAAAATACAGCATGCACAAAATAATTACATTGCACTGAATTATTGATCTACAGACGAATTATATATACACTGAATATTCTATCTACTGAATTATACAGATCTGTTTTATACTTTTGTTTCATCATTTGTACTTTCCATCTCTGTTCTACTGCACTTCTTTTCAAACATTTTACATGAACAATTTGGAGAATACTGGACATCAAAGGCTTCTAATAAATGGCTAGTGGATGCGGGACTGGCATATTAGAAATATTTACTAATATTCTACACACACACACACACACACACACACACACACTCACTTTTGTTTTACTGCTGCAACCTATTTCAGCTTTTTACTGAGTAGTGGGGAAGTAATTAGTTCAGAAGGCTGTAGACTGAATCACTCTGTCTTTAACTGTGTCTTTCTTGAGCATGATACAATAAAAGCAAGCCAAGAAAAAAAAACCCCAAATAAGCAGGAGAGTTCCTTTTCATGCTTACTCTTGATTTGTTTTCTGTTGCAAATGCTGCTAACACTGTTCGAGATCAACAGAAACAAAAAAAAAAATTAGAAAAAACCTTCTTCAGAGATGCTGGTAATTCTGCTGATGTGCATTTTTCAATCTGCATAGAAAACACAGTATCAGTTTATAATAAGATCAGACATCGCAGGCAATATTGGCTTGCTAAGATGGTAACAGTAAGAACCCAATTCTTTCTGGCCCTTTCTTTTATAAAAGTTTTACTATGTACATGAGAAAAGGAAGAGAGGAAGATTATAATGATAATGTATTTGTTGATGTAGACCTCTGCTATACTTCTTCCAAAGTCCAGACAAATGGTGCTCAGAAGGGGTCCAGCCAAAATGGAACATGTGCGTGTAGTACAACCCACTGGCCTTGACCATGGGTATTAAAATATTCATATCTCCTTTCAATGTCACTTGCATACAAACAGCTTTTCCTCCTCCTTTAAAACATTAACCTCTGCTCTCCCAGGTGATACCAACTGGTCACAGAATTAGTACTGCCCTTCCATATAAAACCACCATCGAGCTAAGTAGGGAAGTGTCTGTCAGGTACCCGCTTCTGTCTCCTCTGAGCTCAGGTATCTATTAATTGCAGCCTACCCACTGCACCAATACACAGGTCAAAACAAATAGGTGGGGGCGAAAATGTAAAGATCTGCCCAGAAACAAAAGGAGAGCAGCATTACCCCCTCAAACTTCTTTCCTGGGCTAGCCACTCCCTCTCTCCCTCTGCTTGCTGTCCTCCTGCCATGGGATTCACTACCAAGGCTCTTTGCTAAAGAAGCTTCATCTTCTTCACAGAACCTTTTATTTTAAAATGCAAGGCTCCATAATTCCTCCTTTGTGGCACACAGAGGAATATGAATAATAAGCTGAGGATTCATATGGCTTTATTATTACAGGGCATTATAAGATAAAACACCCAGAAGAGTCAAAACAAAACAAGAAACCTCCTACTGTAGTCAATCTAAAGTGTTTTGATCAGGAAGTTATCCAGATTAGGTATTTATCTTTTTAACATGGAACAGACAGAACTATATTCATACAGGAGTTTAAAGCCCAGAACGATACCCACTGATGCTCACTACTTGGGGTGAGGGGTGGAGGGGACACTAAACCAAACCAAACCCAAATACCCCCTCACTCTGCAAACACCAACACATAACCAACTCAGGCCCCAAACACAGCCCCACAAGACAGACACTATCAGCCCCTGAATGAGCAGGAACATTTTGGCAGATGGGTGTCTACTGGGAAATCACATCTGTATAAGCCCAGGAAAATATGGCTGGAAAGTATTTACCAGGAAAATTCTGTCCAAAAGCCAGCTGAAGCTTAACTCTGGCTGTGACATAGCTACCCCACAGAGGCAGCCAGTGGAAGGAAATGGCCTCCTTAAAGCTTTCACCACCACTACCCATGGAAAGAGATACAAGGAGCATCACTTCTGCATTTTGCTTTTTCTCAAGCATAATTGTCACAGTGATGGATGCATCAAAAACATACATAAACCAATTTCAGCATCCAGAGCGTAATGCTCTCCCACAGCCATGCAGCAGGCCAGTTGCTACGCTGGAAGCAGCACTCAGGTTCGTAGGACCATTAGACAGAGCTCTCTTACTATAAAAGCCTGCAAATAAATGTAGGCTAAAATAAACAGCAAGTCAGATGTTTTATCTGGGGATGTTACCTCATTAAAGGCTATATATGCCAACTCCAATTCAATTTGAAGTAACCTTACGAGGGAAGACATCTCCCCCCCAACCGGAATTAGATCCACTTGATCATTTTAATTATACTGCATTGCTCTTTTCAAAAGAGTCCTGCGAGCCTTCATAGGCTGCTGTGCTCCCCTTTGAAATTAACAAATTAGGCTTGGTAATTAGAGAGTCAAAATGGTGTGTTATATTGTTTGGGGTGACAAGGGATTTAAGAATGTTTCATTTTAAGCCGTTTTCAAGGTTTGAAGGTAAAATACTATCACTAATCATGTATGTTCCCATTTTCCACCTACGCTGATTAATATCTACACAGTGCACTGAGATAAATTTCTTTGCATCTTAATTAAGAACATTTCAAGGCAGATTCCTCAAAGTTGTCTTCTTTTGAATGAAGCTGTAAATATCTTTTAAATGCTATTTACCACCACACAAAAAACCCCACAAAAACAAAAAACCCAAAACAAACAAAAAAACCCCACTCCCAAAACCCCACCCCCCCAAAAAAAGCAAAGAAAGAAAAAACAAACTCAAAAAGAAAAAGCTTCTAGGGTATAATACTACATGCTAATTTATTCCAGAAATTATAAATTACTATTTTGTTCTCTTTAATGGACCTGTCATCAAATCTTAGGATGTCACTGAAGCCTGATATATCAATTCAAGGATACAGCTGAGTCACCCTTCCTTCTGAGAACAGGCCTGTGCACTTGCTCATCGTCAAACAAAAACTTTAACAATTTACACCTCAGTTTGCATTGCTTAACATTATGCTTCAAGCCCTGAATTGATTATTCTAAACCTCGCTGTCTGGGCGGAAGATCTGCTGTGATGCATCACTTCAGGGACTGATGTCCATCCAGATTCACTGGGCAATGCCAACATCAGATCTGAGCCAAGTGTGCCAGAACTTGGGGAAGCTTGTCCTGAGAAGCTATAAGAGGCCATTTATAGCACTGCATCTTTCATCTTAGACTCTCAAGCATCTTTACATGCAGAACAACTCATGGCTAGTTGATTACTTTTGTATAATATACAGCGATAAACATTTGGCAGCCCTGCTCACAGATTAGGGCGCAAAAACCCCCCGAATTGAAGAAACCCTGATGCCTCCCACACCATTGTTCTTCTGCAGCAAGTAATGTACACATTATGTTTTGATATTACAGAATTTTCAGTTGCATCAATTCTAGAGCTGACGTTTTATTCCCGTTTTCAATGTTTGTTTTCCAGCAAAGCCACTGATTTTCTGACAGTGCTCAGAATAGATGCAATATAGCAGGATTTCTCACAAAATTTACAAAACCTGAAGCATAAGGTATTTTTACTCCATTCAAAGTTTTAAAGCACAGAGTATATAGACTTTCTTCCCCCGAAGTACTCTTCTAAGCTGGCATTGTATAACAGTAGGTGAAAATGTCAGACAGAAGGAGGGAACTTTATTCCCATATATAGGATCAAAGAACATAAAACATAGGAGACAATGAAAAGAAAGCAAGCAAGAAAAAGGGGTATTAAAAGGGTATGATGAATGGCATATACATCCTTGTGATAATTCCTTTCCTGCTTTATTGCTCAGTAATGATCATACAATACTATACTTCATTGATCACTGCTTGAAATCTAAGCTTCATTTCCTTCACATACGTTAAACACCTTTGACTTGAATTCACTTCATGTAACTTTTCAGTACTTTCTTTTTAGTGTAAAGAGAAACCGAATATAAATACTGAATGAAGGAAAAAAAATCATTCTACATTATTGTTCTCTATCATCTATAGAGCTTGGAGATGTCTTTGAGGTTCAAACGTGTCAGTGGCAAAGCAGGGCACCACATCAAGGCACTCTATATATTAAGTGTGTGCCTCGGGCTAGTGATTGAAAACCCACTTTGACCACGAGCTGCAAAGACTGAATGCAGATTTCCCCGTAGCCAAATCATTCACTGTCTGGACAGGAAGGAGAGAAGCTCCCGTACGGTCACTCCTACGAGCAGTCAGACCTCGGGGCAGGCCAGCGCCCGGGCCGGTCCCAGCAGCTGCTCCACATCCTCTTCTCTCACAGGGCTCACCACCGGATGGTCCCCTACAAGATGTACCTGTATGTACGAGGCAACTGTGTGCAGACACTTATTACAGACCACTCCCTAATGCTTTTTGACTACTCGTGTGTTTTCAGATGCCAAATGAACAAATAAGGATGCTGGCAGCTCCTTCTACACAGATAAACTCCAGCTGGAAGGACATAATTTATGAGCAGTTCCTCACTGCATACACTTCCCTTTTAATCAACCGCTAATGGTCACTGCGGTGCTCCCCTTGGATAGCCCCATCTCCTGCTCGCTCTGGAGCACAATGGCTCCAAACACAGGAAGGCATATAATGAATCAACACACCACTAACAGCTAATATTCTTTTGGCAGTTTAATCCTTTATTGTGATGAATTCTCTGCCACAAAAACATTGGGGGGAAACTATATTAATTAAATAAAATAACTGAATGTGTTTTGCTTATATTGCAGTTTCAACAGTCAGATTTACATGACCAAACAAAGTGCAAATATCTATAATCTTAGAATTAATATATATGTATATGAAAGAACAGATGGCACTTAAACCTGAAGTCCCTAAAAATCCTTTTCACTAAGTTTCTATTCAGGACAAAAGGCATATGGGATGAGGATTGACAAAAGGCAAAATAAGGTTTTTAAGATGCAGCATGAAGGCCACCTAGTTAAGCAAACAAAATCACAAATATTAAGGGGTTATGGTCCTGTGATTAAGGCATTTGACCAGGAGGCAGAATATCTGGATACAATTCCACCTCTGCCTCTCACTTCCTTCTTGACCTTGAGCAAATCAATTCATCTTTCTGTGCCATAGATACTCAGCAGGGATAGTAATAATACAACTTCCTACCTCCCAGCACTGTTGTGAGAAGAAATTTGCTGATGTTCGTGAGGTCAGCCCATTCCCTCTTAGGTCATATAGATTGACTCTGTTTTGTTTGTATCATCAGAGTACTACAGCAGCAACCCAATGCTGTATAATTCCAAACAGCAAGGCAACTATTTCTGCAGATTGTTTTATGCACTAAAAACCACTGAATTCTTAAGACACCCGAATTCTCCATGTGACAGTGTATACTAAAGGTGTATTATGGACTTTGCAGCTCATGATCACCAACCACCTAATAAGACTTGAAAGAGTCAGGAAGTTCTAAGCCCTTATCACATATGTATGTGTAAAAGATTCCAGTGTCCTTCAATTTTGAACATTACTGTCCAATACAGAGCAGTATATGGCTGGAAAATCCCATAAAATACTCTTTTTAGGAAGAGCACCAATTGTGTGCAGCTTTTACATTCAAAGCACTGGTTCAATACATATGAGTGCAGGCAAAATGCATTGTACTGCCCTCAATTCCAGACTATCTTGTGCCTTATATATGTGATTAAATGAGTTTTAGAGATTTGTTTGGAAGAAAAAAAAGGCAAATACTATATTCTGTGTAAAGTATGAGAACAAAATAGCTAGACAAGAAAAATAAGTAGTCTGTCTAGCCAAAACAACACTTGATATTTTATAAATATTTCTTTTATTGCATACTTCAAAGAAAAAGAGTTTTAATTTTGAGCAGACTGGACAGGTAAGTATTAATGGAATTCTTGAATAAAAGAACAGAAAAAAAGTGGTGAGGGTGCCTTAAGGTCAGTTTTGCACATCTCGTATTTTCAAGCCAGTTTGGCCTGTTAATATTATTCAAAACCTCCAAGTTTGTTTAATTTTCATCCATCTGCCAAAGTGCTCCAAGAGATCCAGAAAGCCGTCATGAGCCAACTTAGCATGCTACAGAAACTCCCCCAACTCAAGGTCCGAAGGCTGTGTAACGGGGCAATTGCACCACCTTGTTGCTCTCCAACCTTTGCCCCAAGCCACAGCAATTTTCAAATACCTATACAAGTTGCTATAGAAGTGCAAATGTAGCTGTATAGACCCCCCTTGCTCAACTCTTCCAGCAAAAAGAAGCTGTACTAAAGTGTAATCAACCACTTGCACTTTTTTATTATAACTTTCATCATCCAGTAACAAAAAGTAGTAAGAGAGCACTACAGCTGTGCTGTATCACTAAACTGAGTTTCCTTGTAGTGGCAGAAGTCTGTAACAGTCGTGTTTTCATTTTAAATTAAGTTTAAAATATTTTAAATCAGTCACAAAAGCTGCACTCAGCACGAAATAAATTAAAATGTTTTAAGAATTTGGGACCAATTTTAATAAAACTTCTGGGTTCTTCCTAGCTCTCAGCCACAAGATTAGCCACTCATCAGGAAACATTTCCAAGTATTTTCTTGCCCTTCCATGGCTGAAAACAAGAATAGGAGATGAGGAGAAATAAAAGGAATTTAAAGCTGCTGAAAACTAATGTCTACCACATGAGGCACAAAATAAGCATGCCATTGTATATTTGATGAAAAAATAACTGTTATGAAATATTCATTTGAAAAGTGATTAAGCTTTGCAATTGAAAAGCTAACCCTTCACAACACGAAATAATCATGCAGCTTGGGAATGAACACATCCTGTGTCCTCTGGTGCTCATTATACCCCACTACTTTGGTTGCTTAGATATTTTCCTTTTTTTTTCTTTTTTTTAAATTTTGAACTAAAAAGATCGCTAGACTTGTTTCTTACAAGCATGCTTCAAATCCAGAGAACCAGATTTACCATTCCCATACATTTCCAGGCAAGGAACAGTAGGTAACGCTTTCTCCGAATTACCTGCGGGGGGAAGAAGGAGGCTCTCCAGGGCCCAGTACAGGGGCCCCCAGGACCCAGTGCAGAATCCCACCTCCTGCTCTGCAGCAGGAAGAAGCTTCTTTCTTCAAAGCTATTAACACATTTACTCACCAGCACAACGTATGATGTCTCTCCTAAGGGTTAAAATGAACAACCTTTCATACAGAATATGCAACCTATTCCCTAAACTATGAGGGATTAATCCACTGAGCAAAAGAAATGGTTTACAATCCCATTTATTTTAACTATATTTCTTCAGGGATATTTAACTTTACATATGAAAGCTATACTTTATACATGGTATACATGCAGGCGCATTATTTATTTACAAATCCCAGGCACAGAAATCATGAGTCCGAAATTTTCCTTACAATGAGTTTCATAATTAGCCCTTCCACAGTCAAGGCACACACAGAGATCAGGGATTATTCATTAGAGGAAGGAATTAGCAGGATTTTAGGCTTCAATGGCCTGTACAGACTATTAGCTTGCATTTGACTATTAGGCGGGTAAGCAGAGTGGTCTCTAAAGCGTCAGCAACAGATAACAATAAATTCTCGAAATGAGACTTAACACCTGCTTTCCTAATCTTGAAAGGAAGGGGGAAACAAGACACTTGGGTGGTGACACAGCACCCTCCCAGCCGCACAGACTCCCAGTGTCAGGCCGGCAGCACCCCGACAACTTCCAGCCATGGAAGCCAGAGGTCCCAGGATGAGTGAATAAGCCAGGCAGCTGAGACCATGGCAACACCAGGCCCCGGCATCAAAAAACGCCCTCCAGATCTGCATGACAGCATGCAGGCTCCGACTGCTTCCCTCCGATAGAGGAGGTTTTGAAAATGAAACAAAAGGATGGTACATGGGGCTGGCTTATTTGAGGACTATCAGCTGGTCTACTTCCATCTCTTCCAAGGTCTGGATCAGAGATGAGAGGAACATGGGGATTGTGAATGGCTGATGGATACACAAGTGCAGGTGTGTCCTGTCTATGCATTTTATTTATTCTGAATGCCACCAGCACCCTCCACATCCTGATAACACAAACCACCAGCCTGGTAACACCAGCCTATCCTTTCCTTTTAACATGCTAATCTATTGCTTCAAAGCAGATGGGGAAAAATGAAGAGTCTAAAGAGGTTCTCTTCTTTTTTTTCTTTTATTAAAGCTAATGTCCTCAAAGACGAAGGACAGAATAATGCCTTCACCAAAAATACGGTGCAAGACCCTCAGGACCACTTTATTCAGCAACAGCTGGCAAGTAAACACTAGAAAACCAAGGACTTTTGACTTTAACTTTTCTCCCCACTCCTCTGCATTTCCAAGGCACACAGAAATAACTGCATTAAATAGAGCTCCTAGGAACGGAAGTGCTGACAGACAAGCAGCATGAACCCAATCAGTGAAACATCTCACAGCTTAGTACAACATTTCATCCTCACCTGGATCAGTTGAGTATTTCAGCTGGAATAAAAAGCACCATCAAGAGTGTGACCCTAATTCACCACTACTGCAATTTTCTATCAGTGTAAGTTCAATGATTTCAAAGTAATTACACAGATGTAAAACAAGGATAACTGTGATAAATCAGTCCCAGTGCAAATTCAGAGGAACTCTTCCATGCACATGTACAAATAAAAATATTAAGACAAACCATTACAAGAAGACACACGCAATTACATAAAATTATAAATGCACATTCTACTAGATCCTTGCGTCCAATGATGAAATGGAGCTTAAACATCATTATTATACCATACACCTGTTTTAGGAAGAAAAAGAGAGAACAGATTTTTGCAACTTAACAAAGATGAAGACTAAGTAAACAAAATAATACAGTAAATAAAGAAGCAGAAGTTCAACAGATCCAACCTGTCCATGTTAATTTGTTAAAGCAGTAAGTTGATTTCCTACCTCACAAGAAAGGATTCAGAGGAAGCAGGAAAATGAAAGCTTTTCTAAATACTGATCAAACAACACCTTACATGACAAAAAAAAGTAATTACAAAAAAAATAGTTTGTGAAAATTCTGGATGAGAGACCAAATTTCAAGGGGAACATGTGAGATACAGGAAAATGTAAAAAATCAGTAGTTTTGTTATTCCCGTTAGTAGGACAGTGAAATGCCTTCTTTTCTGTCCTTGCTTTTAAAAACAAGCTTGAGATCTTTTTTCATTAGCACTGTTTTTAGACCTATGGCATCACTCAACTCAGAACACTATTAACACAAATGAACACTGAGTTTTTCCTTCCCCTCTCCTGGATTTTTACTTCAAAACTGTGAAGAAAGTGGCTGTTGGTAAGAACAAGGGGCTTACCGCACGATTTTGAGAGGAGCAGACACCTGCACTGTGCAAATCTCTCCGCCGCTTGTCAGTGCAGTTCAATCCATGACCCAAAACTCCTCTGCTAATTTCAACCTTGGACCTTACTTGAGCAATGAGCAACAATTTTCTGACTTTTTTTTGACAGGGACAAAAGGATTCCAGGAGATAGCAAGAAGCTCACTTCCACTTGAGAACTGATCAGACTATTTGAACTCAGTTCTTTAAAAGGTAACATTTTCTCATTATAGAAAAATCTCTGAACATCCCTTTTCAGATCACAACCAAATCATTAGGGCCTGCCACAAAGCCTATTAAAGTCAATGGAAGTCATTCAAAGACTTCAAAGGGCTTTGGATCCAGACCTTATGTAAAACATCCAGATGCAGCCCAGCAGCACCTTGCATTGAAGGGAAGGCAGCGCCTGCCAGAGCCAGCGGTGCGGCTCCGCAAGACCTGGCGCGGGCGGGAGAGCTCAGTGCTGAGCACCTGACACCAGGCTGTACCCCGCTGGAGGGCTCTCTGTCGGGCTGGCCCACAGACCGAGTACCCACGAGCAGCTGGAGTGCATTAGGCAGGCTCCTGGGGCACATTTTTCAGTTTTGTTTCATCCAAAAGGAATCCAGCTCGCTCCTTGCCTGCTGGGTAACGTGAATCAAATGGTGACAGGGCTCAGCCCAGAGAGTCGCTTCAAAAGCCTTCGCCTGATAGGAACCGAAATGCTCATCCAGTCCCACTCCAGCATCGGACAGCTCGAGCAGCCACTGAAGGAGCAAGGCCAAGTTTCTGTACAATAAGGTCCCTAAGAGGAATCAAAGAGGTCTCCAGAAAAACTGTGAACTTTGGGGGCTGCAATACAGCAAGCGCCTTCAGGAAGAGTACAGTTCAGAGCCAGAACTACAGCTTTTGTTCAGTGCTGACTTCTCAATACCCATCATCTGTAGTCACGACAGATCCAGTGCTTTCATATATAATTTTAAAAAATGAAATACTACTGTCCAAAAAATTCTAAATCTAGGACTAAAAGTAAGCAAGATTACTTTCTATGAGAAGCCAAGTTCAACTTTCAGAACTTTCCACCGTCTGGTAATTGAAGATCAATGGCATCACCATGCTATTTCAGGCCTGCACACAAATTTCTGTATTTTTTTGAATGGTTGACAAATAAATCATATAAGTTTGCAACACCTCCTACTTAACTTTGAAGTATCTTAGTGTAATTCAAAGCACTGTTCATTGTTAACACTCATATTTAAGAATCAAAAAATGAAATAAAACAAAATGAAAAATACTTCCCTCCCCAACACTTCAGCAAGAATATAAACAAAATATTTCAGTGATGTCTTTCTCCAAACTGGCTCCAAATCAGTTTTGCTTTTCCAAAAAGCAGAATTTTGAAATTCCAGCTGAGTTATTTTCAATGTGTAAATAGGGAAATACCTGAAAATTTTAACAAACTTTATACAAACTTAATTTTAGACTGCAAATAAGAGAATCTAAAAAAGTCTTCCCTGCTGTAAGGAATTATACATATTCCAGTGATCCTTCCTCAAGCTGAAACCACGCTTCGTAAAATTTACCAAAAGGAAATTTGGGATGAACTAGAGTGTTTACTGATGTTCAACACTGCTTTAAGTAAATTAACCCAAGAGTAATAACTATTAATTATTTTCATAAAATATATTATTATGTTCTGTCCTCTGAGCAATCACATTCTAATTTGGGATACAGCTCCTCTTCTGAGGTATAAAAGCCAACCTAACATTAAAAAGGACATATTAGTGCTGTCTTTTCATTTGATAAGTGAATGAAATTAAAAAACAATTTCATTATGGCAGTGCTACAGGAAACAAACACACCAAAAAACCACCAGAGCAAAACCAAAGAAGACACTTAACCTAGTTCTGAAAGGACATATCAAACCAAAAATGACAGTATTATATCACTATTATTAGCTTTAGAAACAAAGCTTTTAGGAGTAATTTCAGTTTTTAGTCCATTACCCTAAATGATGGCATATGTAAAAAGAGCACATGCAGAAATGTAGTTTGAGAAAGATTAAGAGATTATTTTAGAAGCAAATCACTCCATAAATAAAGCATAAAGGGAACACAGCATCATTCAGGAATGGACATCTGTCACCCAAGCAGATACCACATCACACATTCGCAGCTTAATTCTGCAAAGTGGAAAAACAAGACTTAAAAAAACCACATAGTCTTACATGCATTACATTTATTTTTAAATTTCTAGTTACCATAAATATCATCAAGAAGTATAAACATTACACAGAGAGGAAATGGTGAGAAATAAAATGAACAAAGAACAGAAGAAAAGAAAAAGTCGTATGGAGTGGGAAAAATCCAGTCCTATCCTGAGTAGTTCTAGTGCAGCTTTTCTTCTAGTGGGGGAGGGAATGAAGAGGGAAGAAAAGTCACATTCAATGTCATTTTGACAGCGACCTCTTATTCAAAAACTATTATTTTTCCATCTTGAATAAGAGAGAACCAAGTGCTCTTCATAATCACATAAATGACCTACCACTCTCTAAGTGCTCTCTCTTAGATCAACAAAGAGCTATCGGAAGCAGAAAGTATTGCACACTACTCCCCTGTCGTCTCAATCCAAGTCGTTCGCACAGCTCAACCTACCGTAAGAGAAACCTTGAAAGGCCAGAAGCTTTAGGAAATAGACTTATCAGACTACCCCTCCTCCTTGAAGCAATCCTTTTAGAGCTTTGCAGTGTTAAAATTATAAAGACACAGAGAAAAATACAAGTTAAGAGCAGGAGAAAAGAAGCATGATGGGAATTAACTTTTTTTTCCTAGGAGAAGGGACCCAGTAGCTTTAAAATGGTGTTTTACAAGGGCAGGAGGAAAGATTTCAGTTGTCCTTTGAGGTAGACCATTCCCTAATGCTGCATTTTCAGTCAACTTGTGCAATTAAGTAACTTAACATAAAGGTTCTTATTGCAAGGCATGCCACACCAGAATAGAAACTGACCAACTCACACTTGCCCCTTCTCTGGGAGAAACAGAAGAGCCTGTCCCCATAAGGTCAATGGCAAGGCTAAGGATCTTTATTCCAAAAGAAGAGCTATTTTGAAGGGGCGGGGGTTGGAGGTGTTTGTGTTTATTGTGTTTTAGTTTGTTTTCAAGGACAAAGGGAGAAATTACGTTCATTTGTATTCAGTTTTTTCCCTATAACTGAACCAGGAAAGAAACAAAAAGAACCAAAAGAAACAAAAAATGAAAACTGTATCATGTAAAAGAAAAAAGGGGGAAAAAATCCCCAAACACCTCTTTCAGACTACGGTATTACCAAACACACAAACATCTCCCAGATGTGCTTTGCTGCTATTTTGAAATCCAACTGCAAATTACGTAAGTTTAATTAAAAAAGAAGGATCTGGTGCACTGAGTGGCTTAGCAAGTCAGACCTCAGGAAACTCACAGGGTGGAAGTAAGGGGGTAGTGCATAACCCAGGTATCTCGCCCTTATTAGTGCAACTGTCCCAAAACACTCCACAAACTCCTGTTTCAGCTGTGAAGAATGTGATGATCATGTATGGCAGGGTACTTTTTCCCTTTGATGCCCCAAAAGTAGAAGTCAGGAGTGATGAAAGCTTACCTTTACCAGTCAGGTCAGCCTGAAATCCTGACTGTGCAAGAACTTCCATTCATCCATCCAAACTACCTGAAAAAGTGCAAACCAAACTCCTTCTGTAGATGGATTTGCTGGAAATTCAAATCCTCTCAAAGAGAATGGGTGAACCAGTTCTGACAAATGGCATTTGTTGAAATGCTCTGTGTTCACAGGCTGCAATAAACCGTGCAATAACTAAGAGCTGAGGAACAAGGACCATGGCAAGCACTGGGATGACTCAGAACTCCTTCAAAATCTAAATCCATATATTCACCTCTACCACTACCATAAACCATAGGAATTAAGTTTACATTATCAGTAGGAGGAACTGACAGGCCATAACGCTTTCTTCTGTTTCTATCAAGAGACATTAAAATAAGTCACAAAGGAAAAGAAAACACATGAACACCCTAAGAGAATCCTTGGATCTGACCTTCTCTTCATATTCTTCCTCTGTCATCTTTTTTTTCTTCCCGCTTCCTGCACAGCTAGCTGTATTGCTGACTGCAGAACACTTACTGAAGAATGCATAATTACAGCTCTTTAACCCCTTGCTGTCTCAATGTATATACTGTGCTTGGATCTAGGGTTTTTAGCATTCCCCTTCCCCCACCAAAAAGGAGTAAGAGAATTTGCACGGGCTAGTAACCCCCCAAAAATATAAAAATACCACTGATATGGTACTACTGCCAAAGATTCCAACCCATACAAATTAGACTCTCACGTTACTTCATCACTAGCTGCTCTCACGTATTCCTCCCCACTACATTTTATGTGAGACTGCTCAAGTATACACACAGTAGAGCCAGGGAAATGCAAGAACATAACCAACAAAAGAACATTTCAGGCCCAGCAGCTTCTGTTCACGTGCTTTTGTACACGAATCTTGCAGTGTGCAACCAACTCTTTCACTTCCATCATATCAATCCCTACTCTGGAAGAGCTTGAGAACCTACTCTTATGTCAGTGACAGTAATAACTTCCTGTGAATTTTGTTCTTCATCCCATGTCTAAAGAAATAAGCAACTCTTCAAATTAACAAGTAATACTGAATTTTTCTGGAATTTGTATGCAATCTCAGGCTATAGTGCTTGTGCTTTGCAAAATTCAAGAACTAGCAAACTCCGAAACAATGCTTTCTCAAATAAGCACAGTAAATATATTTGTAGGCCCTAGCTGGTAACAAGGACAAGAATTTTTTTCAAGAATAATTTCAGAAGCACCAGCTGTGGTGTTTCAGTGGACAGGAGACCTTAACTAATACGCGTATGAGACCATAGTGGCAGTCAGATGAAAATGATGGAAAAACAGAAATCCTGACCTAAAAAAGACTTACACAAAAAACATTCAATGGGCCACAAGCTAACGAGAATTTGGGGTTTTCTTTTCTCCAGTTTGTCTCTATTTCCAGCTAGTCAGAGGAATGGCTGAAGGCTTAGAGCTCTGAATAAAGATACTACCAACCTACGTAGCACTGGTTTCTAAATGAATTTTTCTTCATTTATGTATGGTTTGCAAATACATTGTTTTCAGCAAGGCTTCTATCTGTGCTGAAGGATGCTGCTACAGCTCAGCAGAAGGCTACAAATGTTAGCAAGGAGAGCCGTATTTTCTGGTTGCTACAGGCAGAGCATAGGCTGCTGTATACAACAGGTTTGCAGACCGTGTCCAAGGGGCTCAAAACAGACACAGAGCAAGAGGGTGGCAACTGGGTAGAACAAACATTAAGAATTACTCAGCCTAATCCAAGCTCACCAAAATCAGTGAAGAAACCCACTTCAGAAAAGTCTGAACTGAGTCCTCAAAGAATAAGGAGAAGTGGAAAGGTAGAGTGAAATTTACACTCATTTAGGACTACTGCAGCTGTTGTTCGTTGACTGACTCAGAAACAATTACCTGCATGGAAGAGATGCTACTGGTGTTTGACTTTGGATTTTTCTTCCATGTGGTTGGTTTTTTTTAAACAGGCTCTCTAGTCTTATCTTCTCATTCCAAATCAAAGACTAATATCACCTACAAGAAGCCAATATACTCTTTGACTCCCATGGCAAAATGGTAATAAAACACACAGAGCTTTCTGATCTTCTATATGTTCTTTCATATCATGCATTATTATAGTTAAAGCTGAACTGGTTTTAGTTAAATTATTTTATGAAAATTGTCATAGTTTGATGAAGCCAACAGAGATATGACAATTACAGCAACAAAAGGCCTACACAAAAGATGTAAAAAAGAACTGAAAAACTGAAAATACCAGGAACTCTGGAAAAACCTGCAGAAGGAATAATTTTAAGTTGTTCTGAATTCTGCAAATACAGCACTAAGAAGAACACTGAGTACCCAAATAATTAAAGTTTATCCTCTTTATTGAAACAGTCCATGTTTGAGAATTCATGTGAGTTTTAATGTTTAATTAAGGGATTTAAACCTCGTTTTAAGTGAAAACTCAGTGCAACCTTAACTATGAACCCATGAGGTCACCTCCATAATATATTCATGTTGGGAGATCCAGGACCTGGCTTTTACATAAGTCAGTTACTACAAACACACAGTTCAAACATCAGTCACAAGCACGTGAAAAATCAATTTACAAGGAGATGAAAAAATAAATGTTCCAGGAGATAGGATATGCTAATGAAAATTAGTGTAGTGTGTTTGCTTTTTGTCCACATCCAGGTTTTGGTTTCACATCCAGCGACTGCTGAGACATGTTTATTTAGTGATTAAAAAAGAAAAAAAGATTAAGCAGCAACTTTGAAAAGCCCTGTGTAGATAAAGATACGCCTGTTTTATAAGCAATTAGTAATTTCTTATTCATGGAATGTAAACTGTTTTGTCTAATTTTCCCAGAATTTGCAGATTTAAGGGGAATGCAACTCAAAGGATGAAATTCATACCCATAAAGCCTGGAGATGAGAATAAGCCTCTAGTCCAGCCTATTTAATATATGCAGTTGTACAATACTATATCCACACTTGGAGCAGATTTATCCATCATTGCTCTTTTTTAAATTTTTTTAAATATTTAAACAGAATTCAAAAAACACATAAAAGAAAAAACTTTTGAAAATGTATGTTATTGCCAAATTCACCAATGCTACAACACACCAGCTCCAGGCTAGCCTGCAACACAGCTCACGCACGGCCTTCTGTGCGCCAGGAGTAGATACGGGCCTCGTGCAGATCTCAGGTGGCCAGGGAGCTGGGATGCCTGTCCATCTTCCATCTACCCCGGGCCCTCCCTGAGGTAGCAAACATATGTCACTTGAGTTTTAGATGCACCAAAGGTGTCTATGGGAGACACATGGATGCTGAAGATGGCTGTGGTGGGGAGAGCAGGAGCCCTGCACACACAACCTCCTCGCTCAGATACCCGAGCACAGTCTGCAGTGAGCTGGATGGGTGAAATGAATCCCAGCGTTTCGGTCCACTGTCCAGAAGCTGCAAGTCCACCCCACAGGAAGTACCATTTACATCACCATTGCCACATGGCATCAGTAAAAAAGGACAAAAAATGAGGAATATTTGCCTTTTCCTGAGATGTCCTTGGAAGTTTTTAGGATAGAAGGATCTGTGATAAATACAGATGGATAAAGCGAGGTGCCAGTAAGCACCCCACAACAACAAATGTACAGTTAAAAAAAAGGGGAGGGAGGGGGTTGGGAGAAAATATGAATTCCAGGTTTGCTTGTTACCCTCCAAGTTTTTAACAGAGAGACCATTTGTGTCGGCAGGGATGACTGAATCCCTGTATCCACAGCATTTGACTGCACTTGGATATATGCCTCCTACTAGAGACTAAAATGAAAGCTATATTTTAGAGCACTGGAAAAGTGAAACAAAGCCTGCAGCTTGTGTTTATAGCAATAATTCTACTTGTCTAAATGTATTTCACCAGCTCCATATTAACAAGAAAGGTGGTAGACGTAAACACCGTGTCCCCAGGACCGTTCCGGATTTTTTGATCCCCAGTCCTTCAACCACGAGGTGCATCTCTTTTGAAGGCTGCCAACAAAAATGCTACATGTAAAGAGTATGGGGTGAAAACACTATGGGTAGAAGAGAAGATGGGAACACACAAATTAAAAGGCAACTCCAAAATATTTCCTCAATCCAAACCCTCCACATTCATATCAAGGCTCATGCGTGCTGACTTCAGCATCTGCTTAAATTAAATTACAAGAGACCAATCTGCATTGCTTTTTAGAGTGCTTCAAAAAAGCAGAATTGTTGAAAAAAAAATTTTTAAGTAATAATAAAAAGAAAGCTTTTTTCTGATTTTGAACACATTAAACGGGAGCAACCAAATCTGCTGGAGGCTTGGCTCCAAGTTTTTGAAGACAAGATCAAGGAGAGAAAGGGTTAAGTCCTGAAAAATAAAAGAGCAGCAGAGCAAATCTGACTACATGTTTGAGAGGGCCTATAAAATGTTACAAGCAAAACAGGAAAGCTTGTGTTAATAATGCATAAACCAAAGGAGGGGGGGAAAAGCTACCCATTTAATGGAATAATGCTTTTATCCCCGCAGTTAAAACGAAATAAACCATGACTATTAATCTGGTACGGCCATGTAAAAGCGCAGTTTCTAAACATTTTCGAAGAGGGGACAGCTCAGTGAGCGCTCCGGCGAGCGGGGCCTTGGCAGGGCCGCGCTCGGCGCTGAACACCAGGCTGGGCTCGGCGGAGGCCATTACCCGCCCGTCGCCATGGCGACGCTAACAGAGCGCCCGGCTTCAAAGACAAAGCTGTAATTTCAGACGCGCAGCAGCCAGAGGGAGCGGGGAGAGCTCCCTGCCACCTCACCAGCCATTACACAAATGCCCTGGACGGTGCCGAGGCGACCTGAACGCCGCCCGCCCGGCCCGGCCGAAGGAGACACGACCCGAGCTTGCTACGCCGACACGCTTTCGGGTTTACGGTGTCATTCCAACCACCACAACAACAACACTCGCTTTCACTCTTTCATCCCGTATACGTGAAAAGAGTGGGGATACTTGTGAGATCATCAGTTCTGGGGAGAAAACCCTCAGCGGGAAAGAAAAAGCTCACTTAAGTTTTGCCACTGTGTGGATAATGGCAATAAAGAGTAGCGCAGAAATAACAGACATTAACTTAGCTTACACACTGCTGTCTCATCAATGTGCTCTTATTAAACGTGACAAAAATGTCCACTTGGAAATCGATCTGTAAAGCTGGCCTTGTAGCCTAGCAATAGTTCAGTGTGCTGCCTGGGAAGCCACGGATCCAAGCCTGGATGCACTTTTTAAAATCTGGTGTACCGAGTCTCCAGGAGGAAATGCAGTTGTGCTCCGAGGTGCCATGTTCCCCACTGCATCACGGCCATGTGCTGAAACCAAGATAAAAGTAATGTACTCCCTTTCGGTTTACTAAAGTTGAGTTACCTTGCAAACCCCTTGGAGAGGAGACAACAGATGGAGAAAAGCCAGATCCTTAAATAACCCAAAACTTTGAAGGATATTTTTTTATGTTAACACATACAGAGACATGTATAATCAAAATGGTATTATAAGCATAACTTGGTTATTGCCTAGTCTGAAGGAAACCTAACCCTGTTCTGCAGAAACAGGGACACATTGCTTCCCTCTCAGTACCAAAAGTACTGTGAGGTTTTGTACCCTTACCAGAAAGGCACCTTCCGACCTGAGAGAGCCCAGAAGCGTCCAGAGACACTTCTAACACCAAAGCCCGAAGGGAGCAGCACAGAGCACCCTGGTTAGCCAGCAAGCACATCACGGCAGCCTGCGCACAGAGTCGAGGATGACATGTCAGCCGGGGAGCTGACCAGGTGAGCCGCAGCGCACGCCACCACACCCCGGCCCTGATCCGCGTTCTCCCAGGGCAAGGCACGGGCACAGCGTGGGCCAGCGCCTGCTGTTGGGTTTTGTCACTCTGTAAGGCTTGGAGGTGTGTACTGCTCACGAGCTTGAGCTGCGTGGATCCTGCACATGACCCTGGACCGATAACCCCAGACTGAACTCGGAGAAGCATAAACTGCCTGATCTGCACTTGTTTAATCATGAATCTCTAAGTTCTGCGGGATACAAAATTCAGCTTTTGACAAACCTGAGCCCATGTTATTCAAAATAAGCTTACAGAAACTGAGAGTCTGCGAGAAATTAAAATATACATAGACGGATATACAGAATGTTTAAGATTGCGGGGAGAAGTAATAATTTTTAAAAGAAAGAATAAAGGTGGAGGTTGGGGGGTTTTTTTGTTTGTATCTTCTTTTAAATAAACCTTTTTTTAAAAAAACGCTTTGCATCATAGCTGATCACATATTTTGTTTCCAGGTTTCATCTTTAATGGATGTGGGTGGTGGAGAAAAAATGTGTCAGACTAAGTCATTTAATTACTTTTAAACTCTGAAGTTTCACTGCATGCTGTAAGTGAATATAGTCCTTAGTCGGCGTGGCTAGCTGACTACTGCCCTCTGACCACATCTCCATAGAAATGGAGGTCAAGTGATCAAAATTCACACAGGAGGGAAAGTTTGTTTTTCTAGCAAAAATAAGGTAGCGAATTGACGGGATTGACTTAAGTCAGACCTATATTACTGTGAATATATGCATTAAAAAGCAAGCACTGGAAATCACTGCTTCTAACCAGCAAAAATTAAAGAGCTAAAGTGTTTGTGAGTATGTGCAAGTACATGCATGGGTGCATTTCTCAGCATTTCATAGGATTTGATACGTAACCTCTAGTTCTTTGCAGAGGGGAAAGACAACTCTGTAGGTAGCCCAAATGGCCCCTCTCACACCGAGCTGTGGTCTCAGCGCTGGAATGACCCTCTGGCCAGATGCAGCCCAAGGCTTCCAGAGCCAAAAAAATTCCTGTATTTCATCATACCTCAGAATAGGAACAAAAATGCTGTTACTGTGATTTCCAGTGGGGCAAAATGTCTAAAAAGCCATGCAAGAAGAATAAGCAGTCGTTTAAAAACACTGACGTGTATATGCAGTCTTCCTAAATGTTCTTTAAAGGTACAAGCAAAACAAAGGAAAGTAATGAAGACTGAGAGAAAATGGATTACAAGAGAATCCAAATGAAGCTATGAGATGTTACTTATTAAAAAAAAAGCCATCCCCCCAAACAACAACAATAAACAAACCCCACAGATGTTAAGGTTTTACAGCCTTGTTTCAATAAATTCTGAAGAGCTGTGCTGAAAATTGCACTGAATTTTTACTTTTTTTCCCACTTTCATGTAGGCATGGTAATAATGATACAACAAACAAGATGGAAAAAAACAGGTTTCTATGAAGCTTTCATTAAGCCATACTCTTAAAATCTTGATGTGAACTCTAAGTTAAAATAAAGGAAAGAAATAATCTGGAGTTTTTCTTCCATCTCCAATCTCCAGTGGAGCATCATATGAAAAACTGTTAAGGCTTTCAGTTTCAAGTCTAAACCTAAAAGATAACAGCTTGCATTAAGTTTTATCTCACGCCATAATGAATTAGCTCACTAGGGTCAATGTCTGTACTTAATCCATACACCATTTTATCTACCTATTTAATCCTATTTTGATTGTAACAATTGAGTTTAAAAATCTCAGATCACTTGCACTTCCTTTATTTCTATACTTTTCAAAAGCAAGAACTGGCTATTGAATAATTTGCAGTTTAAGAAACAAAAATAGTAATATTTTAGATCTCTTTCATTACCTTTTGGGCAAAATGCATTGGGAAATTTCATCAGCTATGATACTGTAAATATACATGTAATCTACACCTTATTCTATGGCATGAAACAAGCTTTGTCCTCTACACTAAGTCCACTACTGTATATTCAGCAAACCTTACTAAAGCTTACTGATGCATAATGTATTACTGCATGCAAACATAAATACAAATGCTCCTGTATGCTTATCTTTATATTAATTCCCAAAATGGTAACTTCAGTTGGAAGGTGGAAGATAAACCATTAAGTGAATCTCCACCTAGAAGGGAAAAAACAGAACAAAACCACCAAACCCAACACCACACATTGATACAAATTCATGCAATTTAACTATATGTAAAACAAATGATCCAGGATGGCATATTTCCCTATCCTAATGCAATTATTCAAATGTGCCTCAAAATTCAGGTCCTAATTCTTATTTAACACAGTAAATCTCACAATAAGGTTAAGATGATTAAAAGGGTCATCTGCAATTGTATGCATGGAAGGAAAGAGATCAAAAGCCTAAGACTAGGAACTGAAAGTAGCCTTTTCCTGGCATTACCAGCTTTTCTGTCTTAATTTCAACACTCTGTGATGCTTCATCTCCAAAATTACACTGCCAATTCCAACAGGACCATCTTTACAAAGTCCTGTGTTTGGAACTGAGTGGGAAATGGCACAGAATAATCTGCATGGTCTTAAAGAAAACTAATGCAGCAGGTTAAAATGTAAATGCCTTCCAAAGACAAACGCAGACACCCCCTCTGCTTGTGTGTGTCTGTGTATATGTATTTTTAAAGGTAAATTGATAATGGAAATTTATCTACATGAAACACACTTCAAAAGCACTTCTCACATGCAGCACAATATAGCACAGATTCTGTAACAAGTCACCACATATCACTGTCTTCAAGAGAAGATTCATAGCGAAATCTGAGATGTATGGCTCCAGCAAAGAAAGGCAGGTTTTGGAGGCTTAAGTAGTACAAGACATTAGGTTTAAAGAAAACACATTTAAGGAACATTTAAAAACCTGTTTCAAACCTCAAAAAAACCCCCAACAAACAGCCGGCAACAAAAGAACACTACTAAAACATGTGAATGGCCTCACAGTACAGGACTGAATTTATCATTATTCGAACACAGTACTATGAAACAAACAGTACGTTACAAACACTTCCTATTTGCACTGTGATGGCACCTAGAATCCCCAGCAATTATGGACACACCATAAACAATCAGACAAAGCACTGTGAAACCTGGCCTAATTTTAACACTATTGACCGTGACTGCGCAAACATCTGCTCACACAGTAACAGCAGCTGACCAGGACCACTCAGGAGTCCGTGTCACATCAAAGACTGGTAACTTTTTTTTTTTTAAAACATGAAAGCTGCAACAATAGCACCACAAACCAACATGTTCCCAGCAAACAGGAATGGAAGGAGGAAGAAAAAGAAAAGGCATCTACTGCTAGGCTTCAGATGTTGCTGGTCAGAGTGAGTTACTGTGTTTAGCCAAGGTTATGAGGCTGAGGTCATACTTCACAACGGTTGGACAAGCAAAGGAGTTATTTGAAAAAAGAAAAAAAGTCCGATCTTACAGGAAGACTTGTGGTAAAAATAAAGAAAAAACATTTACAGTGTCTCAGGTACTTCCTGAAATGGTATTCAAGTGAGTAATACTCCTTTGTCTTACTTTCTGCGCTGTAATCCCAATGTTCACACAGGCATGAACAAAGACACGCACCAGTGAATACATTAAGCTTTGGAATTTATAGTATGCTATCAACTCAAAATTTACAAACAACCAAGCAGATAAGATATGTGTGCTTTTATACACTGTACATGTATGTACACACATTAGGTAAAATGTTCAAACAGTAAAAATTAATCCTCAAATAAAAAAAATCCCTACCACTTAAGGGATAGATTCCCAAATGCAGAACCTAAAGGCACTGACTTGGAAATTTAGGCAGATTAAAAGGACAGCCAGTGCAGTTACTGCCCCTGCAAGCAGGTACATCTGAGCCATGCATGCAGAAGCACCCTACAGTTTACGGCCTTGCATATTAAAGTAACCTTGGGAGCATTCAGCTTGCCTCTCATTTCAAGCTGCAAGATTTGGTGGTTCAGAGGCTACCACAAGTGCAGTTCAGTCACCCTAGCTAGAAGGGCAGCAGCCTCTGTGGAAGAGACCAACATGAGGCAGGGGGTGGTAAGGAAATAAATAAAATGCTTCAACCATCCAAATTAAATTTAGTTTCTTTAATTTCTGAATCAACACCAATACTGTTCTAGTATTTGGAGGTATATGATGCAACTTCTCATGGCTACAAAAAAACACTGCAGGAAAAAAAGCTACTAATACTTTACTATTCCACTTAGAACAACATTGGCCTATTTAACTACAAGTTTTTGCAACCTTAACCACTACTGGGATCTATAATCCCTTAGCAGGTTTCCCACATAAATTTCATTTAGAGGTCAGACTAAGTATTCCTTTTTGCATTTGTAAATTTTCTTGGATCATAAATTAGCCATTTTGTTATTACAGGGATGTTGTAAACATTGTAAATATAAAGTATTTTGAATCTGGAAAAGGTGATGAATAGCCAAGTATCTTTTTTACAATACTTAGTGAAATTACTTTTTATACTTCAATAACAACCTAAAAGTGTTCTTTTAAATAAATATGATCAATCTGTCAGGCAAAACCAAGTAATTCTGTAAAGCACAAAAGACAAATTAGTAACAACAGGTTCTTCTCTTCAAACTACAAATGTTAAGAATACCTAATTCAAGCATCTGTAACTTTGGTTTCAATGTTTCATCTTACACCTACATGGACAACACATGCCCAGGGCTGCTTTGCACTACTTTAATTGTACTTTTTCCCCAAAATGGGACTTAAAGTTAATGTACAAGTTGACTCTAGGACAGTGAATAACTTTGACCACCCTACATGAAGTCCTGGTTTAACTGAAGTCAAATGTAAAATGTGGGCTAGGACAGGGGCACACAAAGTTCCCTCCCCTGATAACATCACCAATGCCAGTGGTGCTGCAGTGGCTCACACTGGTTTTGACCCACTATTCTGACTGACACAAATGGGAGGCCACATACAGAATCGGGATGCAGCAGCTACAGAGCATGTTTTGCACCTCAGAAACACACAGAAATACATATACTTGATATCTCTATACATGTGTGTTGTATGAAACTGGTTCTAGCTACAGGTTTATTACAAAGAATGTTAAGGAAAAAAAAAACCCACAACCTAGCAACTGCACTTGATGCAGAATTAAAATAACTTGGAAAAAATAGCAGCTTCTTCCAACTCTGCATGTAATGGCTAAGAAAAACCTTTGAGATAGCTTAGTCACTTCTTTGCAACTTGAAGCTTTCTTCCTTTTATTCCAGGCTTAAACAAAGTTCAGTGGGGCATCAAACTGCCTCAGTTTTAAATTACAGTCTGTACTTTAAAATAGAATGCATGCACCACATGTTCCTGAAGCTAGAGGGTGGGAGTGTTATTCACTGAAAATTGAAGGCTTGTTGAGTCAATAATCTTCTTTCACAGAGTAACAATTTTCAGCTAAAATTTCTTGACCCAAACAAAGGAAAACAAGATCATTCAGTTATTTTACAATGTTGCAGAAAAGAGAAAGGAAAAGTGGGAAAGAGGCACACTGGTTTCATCCTACTTGATGTAAAAGAAGAGGAGAATTTAATTCACAAGTATTACTCGCATTTCTTTCTAGTTCACGGTTTACCATACTCCCAAAAAGATGTTTTCAGGCAGAGACATGAACGACTTCAGGCCAGATTTGCTATCATGTACTGCACACATCTATCAGTTGGAAACAGCATTTGCCTCCCAAGAATTAAAAAGAATCAATTTATAGAATTTTTTTCCTCTTTCTCAAATCACAACCAATACTCTGTATTTTTAAAATAGCACTTAAATTTAGATCAAACTTTGTATTTGCTTACCTGCAAAGAATTCAACAAAGATTACAAAAAAAGAGGGTCACTGCACTATGTTCTCCTTTAATACTGGTTTGTCCTTACAAGAAGGGCTACAGTGGTAATTAATATTTACATTATGGTAGTGCCCGCAACCCTGATCATGATTAGGGCTTACTGGACTAAGCTGTGTATAAATGTCACCAGAGTCCCTTGTCCCAGTAGTTTAATCTCTGAGAAGAGTTACCTCCAGCTCTCAATCACAGTTGCTCAAGTAATGCTGGGAAGTGTTTTCCTGGTCTATTAAGACTTCACCCATTAAAGGCATTTGTTCAGGGTGTGCTGTTGCCTGAGATGACTTTTCAAGCTACTTCATATTCTAGAAGTGGGACAGAGAATGTGGACTCCCAAACCATCCCATATATTTTCCTCATAGCCTACACCTACTGAAATCAATCAGAAATGATGATGTTCCATGAGCCAAGTGTGTCTAGTTTTGGATTTAGTTCACTACTAATTCCCAACAGAGGTCCTCTGAAATCTAATTTAGTACCTGCCTTCTACAACAAAAAAGGTGTGTCAACCAGAGGAAAAACTGTCCAGCACTCTAAACATCTTTCAGAGTCTCATTAAAATGAGGTAAAACAGAACTGTGAAGCAGTTAATAAAATCAGGAAGGGATTGCTGATGTGCTGTTTTCCACAGTACCAAGCATAATGAAACAAGACGACTGACATCTTAAAAAAGTTTATCTGTCCAAGCAACAGTATGTATTATTTTGAGCTCTGAAGCTCATGCAACTATAGCCGTGTAGAATCACAACCAACCTTGTCAGGTCACAGCACTGCACAAGATACAAGTGGCATTCTACCTCCACTGCTGGCTACTATTTTGTTTTGCATTTTGTTTTGCTCTGCCTCAGTGAAAAGACCCAGTGAATAACTGATATCGCAGAATGAATCCATAAACTCTGAATTCTGAACGATCTAGCAGAGTAGTGATTCCCTCAGTTCCAGACACAATCTTCCCCTTTCAACACTGTGTCACCTCCAGAAAGCACAAGATAAACCTAAGCTGCAACACTAAAGCCACAATCTCCCTACAGTTTATAAGGATGCAGGTGAGGACCACCACAAGCCCACCTTGTCCACAGCCTCCATCCATGCATGCTCATGCCTCTGCACTTGCACTCATGGGCTCACATTAAACAGCTTAGGGATGGGAACTGGCAGAAAACTCACCTTACAAAAAGAAGTGAACTGTCTTCTGTCTGTGGCTCTGTGACTACTACAGGGCCTGACTGTTAACACTGGAATCTGCTGTGCCACCATGTCTCAGCTGACAGGATGACAGCATCTTAAACCCTTCCAGCAAGATCATACAGTCATTTAGGATGCGGCGAAAATCAAAGCTGCCATGGTCCCCACTGTCTGTCTCCTTTCCCATCACCACTACTGATTCCCATCTCCTCTTCCGAGGTACCACTTGTGCCCATGCAGTTACTCAGTGATTCAGTCAAAAAAACTAACCCAGAAACAGAGAGAGATTATTTTTCATCTGGTTCAGTTCCCCAAGTCAAATTCACTGGCCAGTCTCAGGAGCAACAGTGGAGGAGATGGGATGGCACAGACAACATGAGGTGGGGCACACAGCAGGACTGCAGCTGCCCTGGCTTACAACAGCTCAAGATGCCACAAAGCTTTACCTGGAGGTTGCAACAAAAAAGCCTTAGCAGAAACCTGTCTCTCAAAAGCTTTGCAACCTTGGGCCATTCGACCTCATAGCTCAAACAAGCCCACCTGATACTGAGCAAAACAGGGCCTTATTAAAACAAACTAACAGCAAAAACAGCAGCCCCTATCTGAAATTACTTTCATACTCATGCCAATTTAAAAAAATTAAATTAATTCATGTTTTCTGCTCGTCATTCTATCAACACAATCCAATGTGAACATTTACAAATGCACTTATTAAAGACAAAATAAAGGATTAGTCTTCATACACATACATACAGCCTACCGCTGACACAAGCTCCTTTACTGCAACAACAAATCTGCAGATACATCCTTTGGAAGCTTTTTCCTGTAAGTCTGCTCCAGCTTTCTCACAATAGCAAAAATGTGTATTTTGCTATTATTCCTTAAGTCTTGATAAATATATTCTGTAGTAGCTGTTCTCCAGACAATTTCATTCAGGCCTGTCCCCTTTTATTCCTCCACTCTAATAGGGAACAGTTTCTGTTTATGACTTCCTTTCCTTCACAGAGTACCTAACTCCCATGTTGTCTCAAAGGCTTGAGATTTCCTTCTAATTGTGACCCCAACAAAAGTGCTTGGAGCACTATTCTGCTCAACGTTTCATTTGGGCTCTCAGTGACTCCACATGGTCACAGACCCACAGGTCAAACCCTCCAGATATCAGAGCAGTTAGGAGAAGGAAAGCAAGCATTGTATAGAATCTGACAGGCCATTAGAAGTAGCTAATAAAGCCATATTTTGTTTGTAGCCATTTGTTACCAACTCACATTACAAATTTGTCTGCTTTGAACTTTATGGGAACATTCATGCCAGGACTTTTATATACAATGTGTGAAGGAAACGGAACAACTATTGAGCTGTTTAGCTGTGCTTACTGTGACACAAACCTGCTGAAAAAACTCCTCCAAAGGGTGACACAAGCCAGCATTCAGTGCTGCAGAAAAGTGGCTAGCTCCTCTTCGAATCCATCAAAGGGAAATTCTTTTTTCAAAGCCACATCAGAGAAAACCATTCACCATTTAGTATTACATCTCTTTTGTTGTTTTTTGACACTTGTATAAGCTTACTATATAGCTGCTGTGATTTTACACAATGCCCTTAAGAAATAAAAAGATAACGGACAAATTGTATAAATACCAGAATACCATGAAACAAGACGTAACTAAATTTTATTAAAAGCCTAACACCACTGCTATAATTTCAAGCTTCACTGTACAGAGACGACTTACTGACTACTACCCTGAAGAACCACATTCCCTTAAAAACAAGCTTAAGAAGCCATATTTAGTATACCAAAATGAAGCTAACTAGGAATACGGAACAAGGAATAGTGATCAAGGGTTTTCATAAGCAGTCTAAAACAGAATACAGAACTCTCCTGCTTTAGGGAAAAACCACCATGTTCAAACCATTACCCCAAATAGACTTACATGAAAGCTTTTAATGTATGGATCATCAAAAAAACCCCTTGTTGCTACACACAAAGAATTGCAGTTGTTTTTAAATTTGAAAAACAAAACAAACAAAAATCCCACACCAACACCAAAATACAGAATTACAGTATCCTCCATTCCCCTCCACATGAAAACAGCAGTGTTTTTGAGTATATTAAGTGCTCTCAGGTTATGCATCAAAGCTTTTCAGTAATTAGGTGTCTCAGTAACAGCATTCGGGACCAACTTAGAGTTTAAGCTCTGTGGTCAAAATGGTTAACATTCACTGTTAATACAACCAGCTTACTCATACCTAGAATAATTATGAGCTACTAAATATACCAAACACTCAGGGACACAGATAATACCCAATACTCTGCTTAAATATCATGATGCTGGAGATAGGACAGAGCATGGATTAAAAGTAGGACAATTGTTTAAGAAAAAACACAGGCAAATTAGCAGAACATTAGTTGATAAATAACTTTACTTCTGTCTACACTAATAAACACTGTTCATGAAAAACTGGGAGATAAAAAGTCCTTTTTAGTATCTCTGCTTTTTAAACTATGTAGTTGTTGCCAAAACAGTTCAATGTCCACAGGAGCTACTATTTTTAAGGTAACTGCCAGCATCCATTTTTGAGAACTGTTCAAATAAATTAGTCTGTTTTAAAAAGGGTTCCTGAAAAACTGTCAAATTAATACTAGGTTCAAGGCAAATGGATTTGGCAAAAATCTTTTCTCAGACCAGTTTCCATAGCTTCTCCAGAGACCTGCATGTCTCAAATGTCATGTAAAGAATTTGCAGCACATATACTCTCCTAGGTGCCAAAGATGTAACTTTAAAATGCTGTGAAGATGTTTTATTGCCCTTTTTTTAGGGATTTACAATTGTGCCATGTGCCAGAGGTAACATATACAACGTACTACCAGATATCTTGATACAGTAAACTTTTCGGAGACATCCCTTGCCAACTGCAAATATACAGAATACATATCCAGTGAACTGCGTGAAATATCCTACATGTTTCTGATACATTATTCCAAGCCAGAGGTCACATAGTTCATAAAGTTTTCATCATTTAAGCTGAATATATTCTAGTTGGTTTAAATTCATGCTGGTTCATACCAACAAACAAGAAAATCCCCAAACCACAAGCAGCACACAGAGACAAGGCTAAGTACTTTGTCCAATATAAGACCTTCAAAAATGCAAGCAGCTGCAATGTCTTTACAACGTATATTCATTTGTGCTGTTTCCCCTACAGCAGAATGCATAGAGCTCAGAAAAGCTGATAAATTTTAGTCCAAAATAATCTCCTAACCAAAAATCAACCTAGCCTAAGTATTGCTGTCATTCCTGCTTCTACACTTGTGTAGTAATATACAGTAGCAGAATTAACAATGTCAAAATCATTACTGATGATCAAGGTTTGGAACAGACAACTCCTGGTAGTATTCTAAACCAGAATCTACTGAAAACATTTGAAAAAGACACAGAAAAAAGCCTCCTCCTCACCAGATTGGTTTGTGAAAGTATGGAATTCCTAAAGTTAAAAAATCAATCAATTTCCTCTACGCAAATACACACGTGCAGAAGCACAGAACATGCGTGTGCATAAATAGTGCTGTTCTGAACCAGAACAAGCCTAAGCCAAGTCCACTCATATACAAGCTATCTGTTCCCATATTTTTAAAAACATTTTTTCATCAACCTTATTTAGTATTTCTTCTTTCACTACTTCTCATCTGCTCATCCCAGATGCCACGAAGCGGTATGTAAAGCACTTTCACTTTAAAATACTGAAACAAACATTATTTTCTTACTGGTAAGCTCGATGGTCTTTCTTGCTGGATTAGATTCAAGTCTTCATGGTTAGGCTTTCCTGGGGCCATAGGGGGTTGAGATCTGGTTCCATAGCCTTCCTGAGACATGTCCTGCAATAACAGTTGTAAAATAATTATTAACCTGACTCAGTAATTATAATTAAATCTGCATCACAGAAGGGTGAAAATACAACAGCTGAGTGCTGATGGTTTTCTTGATCAGAAGTTTTTACTAGTTAAACCCTTCTGATACAAGTATCAAGCCCACACAGGTACCACTATGACATGTGCTGTTTGTAAAGAAAACCAGAGAGCTGAGATGCATGCCAACAACCAGCAGGGAATCATACCACTGGAACATGGGAAAACACACAAAACCAAACCTCTTAAATAAACAACCCCATTTTACCATAAAAGAGTAAGAAGCAAGCACAAACGTTCATCCTACTCTGAGATGTATTCTCAAACATTTTGATAAAGTACTGGGCCAGGTGGAAGACTGGACTTGAAAACAGGATTGCAAACATGCTGTGTAATCAGACTCCAGTAACAACCCTGGATTTACCATCACTACTACTGGCGCAAATTTCAAACCCTGGCCATCAGGTCATAGCACACGGCACAGTCGCTGCGTCTGCTGGAGGCACATTCTGTCTGAAGCGTTAGAGGGCACATGTATTTGATCAAGAGTAGCTCCAAAGCTTGTACCAGTAACCTGGGGATTTTCCTCCCTACACAAGCCCAAGCAGTCGCAGTTAATGGCCCAACACAACACCCACCGTGCACGGGTGGGGGGAGCAATGAAACAACCTCCAGTCCTGCACCCCATCCCCCACCCCCGAGCATAACCTCACTTCACACGCGGAGATACTTGCCCATTGCAGAGCCTTAAATTCAGGCTTCATTTTAGCTTCTATAGCAGCTTCTACACCAGCTTCTTTAGGGAAAACACCAGAAAGCTCAATACTGACTTCAGCATGTATAACTGGCAGGGAAAGTTGAAGAACCAGTTCCTGCTAGAAAAGATATCTCACCTTTTTCTTTGTTTCTAAATTATTTAACTCTCCTCTCCCCTTCCCCAGTTTACTACCAGTTCGGTTTGCTTCAGCCACCCTCAGGCCTTCCAATTTTGTGCCAAGCAGGCAGGAGCCGCAAGGCACAGAAGGACAGGGCAAGCTGCCCTCTGCCCCACCCCACCATCACCTTGCTGCTGCCTGTGCAGGGCTGCTCAGGCAGCCCAGTGCCCACAGCCACAGCTGCGGCTCATGCACAGACTCCAGAAGGCAGCTGGCTGGCAGAGCTGGAAAGCTTTCTGTCTCCGGTTTTAGCCCAGCTTCTGACAGAGAGAAATTTGTTAACAACTGTACCATTTCCATTCAGCCCCTTCCACCCATTTGGATTCTCACAGATTATTTTAAGGGATGCAGAAAATTCAATGGGGCCAATTAAACAAACCCCAGCAAACCTGATACGATATAAACCCAGCAATAAATGATCCTATCCCTAAGCCTGTGCCAAGAAAAATCAAGAAACACTTAAAAGGCCAGCACTTCAATGTGGTTACCAGCAGAGGGTAACAATTAGGCTTAAGGGTGACAAAGGCTGATGGCTGAATGATTATTATCCCCTGTGACCCCCCGCACTCCCTCCCGCCCAGATTTCCACTTGTCACACAGCTCTCCTGCTGCGCACACCAGCAGGTTCCTGTGGATTAACAGTGAGGTTTAAAATCAACAAATGGCACAAGGCCTCCATTCAGCAGCCTTCACCCCAGTACAAAGGAGTAGAAAGGTGCAGGACAGCTTCACAATAGGCAAACAAATGAGCAAACCTCTGCTTTCCTTTTTATTTAAAAAGGAGCACGCACACACACACACACACATATACACACACACATCCACCCACCCACACACCCCACGCTCACGCACGCTGGGGCTGTCACTACACAGGCATTTGCTATAAACCCGGTAACCCCAGATTTCAACTTCCAATTCAGCGTTCAACACTGTTCTTCCTAATTCTTAAAAAATTACACCAAATAAAAACCACTTGTCTAAACAACAACAACAAAAACCACACAGTTATACCAAGAGTGGTGAAAAAGGATAAATGGAATATTCAGTTTAGGAGATGTCATTGTAGAAACACAATTGTTCCTTTTTCCAAACAGACACTACAGGATTTTGCTGGGCAGCAAAACACGTTTTATATTTTGAAAATAAGAACCATTACTTCCTTACAAAGTACCAAGCATGGGTTTTCCCACATGTTTCCAAGACTTTAACCTTGCTTCCTACTGAAATTTCCAGGGAGACCAGAGCAGGAGAGAGGAGAGACAGCATGCTTTCTCAGGAGAAGTACTGCAGGTTTAATGGAATTTACTTTTACCTGGGTATTTGAAGACTATGTACAAAATGTCTTTCCACACACTGAAGAGCACATTAAAAACCCCAGACACAACTGCCTTTGTCTTTTTAAATGCACCGTTTTCATAGAGCTTTCCCTTCTGTCTGTAGAAAAACCAAATCCTCAGTTCTAGATGAGGTTTGGAAACAGACAGACATTTGTGTTTGTTAATGATGCAGGCACCTGTGCACTCCAAATGGGACTGAGATTACAAACTCTTACATTCTCTGTAAAGCTATGTAGATACTTGTATCACTAGAAACTTGGAAAGCAGCTCCTGAGAAGTAAAGAATCAGTTCTCTCTCAGTAAGCTGCAGGCATGGGAATCTCCCAGATGAAATATGCATGGGACTGTGTGTATAATTTTATCTGTTTATACATACATATTGTCCAATAAAAACAGTCCATTTATATCCTAAACATAATGATTAAATAATAGCATATTTCACTAAGAGGTTGGCTTCATAACCAAAGTAGTGCTTAGTATCATTTTCACTGAAAAACAGAAGACAGAAAATCTCTACTGCCTTTCTTCAGTTCTGCATTTGGAAATTTTGTTAACATACAGCATATTACAGCATAGCTACAACAGATTTTGAGAGATAAATAAGAAATAAGGACAGAAGTATTAGGGTAAATTGTCTGTCATAGAGGAAATGCATGGAATTGGCAATTCTTGCAGCTTTGAAAGGTCATTTTTCTTCCTAGCATCTAGGAATGGATTTATCGGGGACTGAACAGAGGGAACATAAGGGGAAGAGGAACATGTTACCACGTGTTGTGCTACAGTCATGGCTGAGGAATTCCCCACTGATACCGAGGCTCAATCTTCTCCTGGGATTCCTGACTTTTTTTTTTTTGTTTGACTCCCAGTATTTCATCCATCATTGCCATCAGCTTTCAAAATAAAGCTTATGATTTTTTATGAATCACAGAAAATCCTTCCTCCCATAGATGAGCATGTGTGTAAGACAGAAATCCAGGCTTTTATAAACAGAAGGCTACAAGTTTCCACTCAGAACTTCCCAACTTGGCACAAACCCAATCATATCATAGCTGTTACAGTACAAACTGTCAACAAAGTTGTAAAATAACTAAAGTCAGGGTTTCCCCCATCAGATTTTAGAAAAGCACAAGGACAAATAATCAGCAAGTCATAAACATATACTCAAAATAGCTCATGTTTAGACTTTTTTAGACTTTTAAAAATACATTTATGATTAAAATAGGTAGACAAAAAAAAAAGAGGACTACACAGAGGCTAAAGCCTATATATTGGGTAAGCTGTTCAGAAACTGATCCATAAACAATTATTATATTTGGGAAGCAATAATAACAACAACCAATTGCTTATCATCCACAGAGCTGGACTAGTTATTCACCTCCTATTTATGTACACTTTCAGCTTTTTCTGCAAACTGAGGTATATGGAGCTCAAGATTTGTGTAGTCTAAGGAATAAGGGAGGAAATGGGATATTTTCATCCCTCTTGTTCTCTATTACTGTATTCATCTTATAGATATTCAAAGTCTCTGATTCTGGTGTGGGATTCCACTACCACAGAGGTTTAAAGTGACAGAGTGAGCCTACATACTGGCCTGTAATAAAGTCAAAGGCTCCTTGTTCCTGCCTCCCACAATTCTTGCAGCTGGACACACATCCCTTAGTTTGTACTAGTGGTCTTTATCAGACCACTTTGTTAGATGGTGCAACTTAAAACTTGCCAGGTAAGTAACCCTTTCCCCCTCAGCTTTATCATGGCTTACAGAGTAGAGCTGCCCTTGGGAAGTGTTGGGTGAGCAAGAGAGGAGGGAAACTTCCCTTCTCTGGCAGCAGCCAGCCATGAGCTTGGCTCCACACTTGCAGGAGTCAACTGCACTGCAGCCACTTTGGAGCAGGCCACTGCCAGACAGCTTCTTCCATGTGCAATGGTAATTATTGTCATGCTTTCATTCTCTAGCAGGACCTAGTCTAAGACAAGCAAGCCTGTCCACATGGATGTGTTCTCTGCAAATGTGAATGAACACAGCGCCAAAAATGATTGAAACCACGTAGATGAAATGCACATTTAAGTTTTGCCGAAGAAGATTAGATCTAATTATTAAATAGTTTAAATTATTTTTAATGGAAAATGAAAGTATAGTGAAAATATCAATGTCTGAGGGAAAACCACATTTAAAGGAGGGCTGGGTGAGAAATGTCATTCAGGCTTCATTCACTTCTACTGCAGTGAGTTTCAGAGGGATAACATGACCACCCAGGAAGATAAGTACCACGATGGTTAAACAGAAAAGATAATTTATTGAAAATAATATGCTAGCATTCAGTTTGAAAAAAACTCATTAAAAACTATTTTATCCCATGTTCTTGATTCAGTGGGTTAATCTAAAGAAGACTTCAAGTGTGAGAGTAGCAAATTCTATAGCAATGTGACAACAGCAAAACTGAAAGCAAATATTAATTCCTTTTTTTTTTGCCTCAGACCACTTGAGAATGGAAATCAGAACCCAGTAGAGCAGCCAAGAGAAGTGGATAGCCCTACAATACAAGATTATTTTACTCATCTCTGAAGGAATATTACTGAACAGAAAGAAGCCAAGTGATATATTAGGGGCTATGCTAGAAGGACATGCCTTGTTACCCCTCAACCAAGCATCTGTTCGTTCTGTGTAGATAAATGTGTATCAACACATCTCCCCTATTTCCACCTTCTGCACTAACAGACTACAATAAGGAAAAAATTACTTACCAGAATGGTGACATATCCCTAAACAGCCAACTTATATCCCAACCCTAATACCTAACATGTCACCTCCCAAGCTGTATATCCTCTGGTAGCACAAAACTGACAACAAAGGACAGCCAACCTGTTAGAGGCATATTGTAGGTAAAGCTGCACTCAGAAAAAATGTTATGCCCACAGGCACAGGCAACACTGAGTCTCACGCAAACAGCCCTGTGGGAGATGATCCACTAAGGACAAAAGAGCAGAGACGTTTGCTTGAATCCTGGACAGATGGTCTGCAGAAGTCCTGCAGGATGTAGATGGACTCTTGCAGAAGTTCTTGGGTCAAGAAGAAATATATACATATGTATCTTGAATTTTATGAATAAGAAATGGGGAAGGAAAAAATGAAACAGAAGCCTGTAAAGCCTTGAAGAAAACTGGTATCTTGCAGCTGGAGAGCACTGTGCACAAACCAGCAAGCAAGTCTCTTGCTGCACAGGAGGAACAGGTGATTGCAGGAAAAAAAATTGTTTTGTTGGTCCCAGCACCTATTACATCAACGAAAGAGAAGAGCGTGCTAACCACCGGAGGTGGATTACCAATGCAGTCTGGTAATCCTCTTAAACATGCGAGTCTGTGTTTACGTGATGAACTGAATAAACCCTGTTCACAACCACAATATGTAAATCATTTCAAGCCAACCCTCTACCACCACCATGGAAACCTGAATGGAGACAAGGAAAGCAGCTGTCCTGAGGAACGGCAACCAGCAGGCTGGCATCTCCCTCAACATGCTGACGCTGTTTTGCTGACTGCTGCTTCCGTGGGACCAGCAAGCAGTGACTGCTCCTCTTTCAGGTCATTATCATTTGCCCACAGTCAAGCCAGGGCAGGAACTTGCTCTCAGAAACAAAGATGATACTCTGCCTCACACCAAGTTAACTTTGGTCTTCAACATCTTTACAGGTACTAAAGGGAATCAACAACTTCAGAAAATTGCCAAAGCAAAATAGCCACTTCCTTTTCAAAGAGGAGAGATTAATCCAGAAATCATAACTAATCTGTAAGAGAAAAATCCTACCATGTACATGGAGACATTTGGAAAACCTACCAGTTTGCATGCCTCAAGTGCAGACCAGTCATTGTCAGTAAGACACCTCATCATCTTCTTCAATGTTATTAATACTGTCCCTTCCAAGGTATCTGCAGTTTCTTTCTAAAACTTACTATTTCCTAGATGTCCTTTGTTAAGCTGGTTAAAAAAATAAATTTACAACGGTAACATAATTTTCTCTCTTCATTATCTCGGTTATCATGAAATGACATCTAAGTTAAGTCATAAGATGCAGCAGAGGGAAGAAAAAAAAACCACTATGAAGCAGATGATGCAAAAGATACTTAACTTAGGTAAGGAAATATATTATTGAGAGTCAGTTCATCAGAAGTCTTTGGAAGTTATTAGCAAGTCAGACTACCATCAAAGGCTTTTTCCTGCAGAATACACTGAAAACATTTTAAGCATAGACAGGGTCAAAAAAACCTCCCCACATATTACAGGAAGATATTTTGTTTGGACAACACAACTTCTAGTCACATATTAGGTAAGCTGAGCCAACTAACAAGACAGAAGGGTCTCTCTTCCTAAAAGCTCTAGTCCATTTTCACATGTGTCTTGCTATATGGCCTCCAGGAGCCACATTAAGCAAGTGATGCAGGAAGAGCTCCAAGATGAAATCATTCTCAGAAACCCTTATCTTGCTTTTCTCTTTTGCCACTATTGCATTCCATGGATCACAGAGCATATCAATAGCGGATTTAATCAGAAACAAGACATTTCTTCTCGTTTTCCTCTCTCATACTTGTAACATGCCACAAGAAAAATAGGCCAGTTTGATGTTTGTATCAAAATGTGACTGTTGCACACTGCACAACCTGATAAACAGCTGTCAGCTCTTCATTTACAGGCAAAAAAGGTAGGATTTTGTTCTACAGATCTAAAGTTCCAGTGTAAATAAAGAGATGAGAGAGAGAGAGTCCAAGGAAGTAATCTGAGAAATATAACTTGGAAATGAGGGGTAAAATGAGCATTTTATTTCCATGCATTTTCCCGTGTTTACAGAGCTTTTTGGACTTTTCCTTAAAAACCCACAAGGCTTGACAGTCCAACCACGCTTTCATTTTCTACACCCCCTCCTTCCTCTCCCTGCCATTTTTTCACTGACAAAGCTATATTTAAAACAAAACAGAACAAAAAAGTTTTTTAAAAAAGAGGCCTGGCTGGTTTTGCATGTCCTATTCTTTACAGTCACTTGGGACAGACTACTATGTTAATGTGATGACTTACAGATTTTGTGGCATCCAGCATCCTGCCCTGCCACTAGTCCTTCCTAAAACTCCAGGAGGAATGCATCGCTTCAGCAGACCCGAGATGCGAAGCTGGGCTGAGAAACAGCTCTGCACCCCAAAGAAACAGCTAAAGCCGGCAAAAGGTGGGAGAGGGGCAGGATTTAAAACCTGCCTTTTCTTTCAGCTCGGCTGCTGCAGAAGCAGGGAGCTGGGGGGCTCTGTGCCCCAGAGGGCAGCAGCCTGCCCCAGACTGCCTGCTGCCGCCGAGGAAGCTCTCCCAAGCATACGGCTCGCTGGCAGAAATGAGGTCAGAGCACTGCCCGCAGCTTACAGCAGAGCTGAAAGCCCGAAGCCAGCTTACAGAATAAAGAGAAAAGCTGCACCGAGAGCAGCTGCTACCTCTAGGCTAATCGAGCTAGGTACCCAAAGATGAGACTTCCTCACTCAAAACTGGGAGACATTACTTCAGTGTTTTCTTAGGGACACGTCTGTGTCTGTGCTTTGAGGTAAAAGCCAGGACTTCATCTAAAGGCTCATGAAAACCTGTAAATCAGTGAGGAAGGGCTGCAAAACATCACTGAGGTTACATTTGAAAAAAAAACAGAATGGAGAGGTTTGCTTCCTAACTCTTGTCCTTCATATATAAAGCTATATTATATTACAGACAATCACAGTACAGTGACACCTGCTAACTTACTCCATAATACTCCTTCACAGAGATCCCTTAAATAAAAACTGGAAGGAGATTTACCTACTATTTTATCAACAGTACAATCACAGGAGAAGGAATTGAAGCTTAGATGCAAAAAAGGCTGCAATGAACTTGGTAAAGAAGGTATTCTCCACTGGTCTCTACTGTTTTGGTTAACTTTGTTTTTCAGTATGTGAAAGCATTAGTGTGTTACATTTGGGGCTACTGGAAGGAGAAAATTAGCTGCATTACCATCCTCCCTTTCTCTGAGGTCTTGTGAAGACACAGAGTATCTGCAAAAATCTTTAAATCCAGCCCACCAAATGGAACAATATCTTAGTCCAAGGAGTAGAAAAAGAACAGTAATTTCCAAAAGTAAGCGCCCACCAGCAGAAGCAATTCAATGGACTGCACAACAACAGTTTAAACCAACAGCAGTAAACTATTTCTTTATTTCTTTGACATAGAGAAGTCTTCACCACCATCACCACAACCACATTTTCTCAAAAGAAAATATTCCCAGCTGGGCTGGTGCTGGGAGTGGCAGGAGGAGGAGTAAGAGGGTGGTGGACAAATTAAAGAAGTGGTGAAAACTTAGAACTCTGAGACCAGACCACTCTTTAATACAGCGATGAAAAAACAGTGATGTTCATTAAAAGCTGGTAAAGGATTACTAGGTAATAAAGCAACAATAATCCTTTCCCTTTTTGTGAGCGTGAAGGAGAACAATCTTCATGAATTCTGTAGGCAGAGACCCAAACCCCAGACTGGTTATACTTGGTTATTTAGCTTTCTACCTAAAAACATGTATGTGGAAGATAGCTTCTTGGCAGTCAGGGATAAACATGAGGAAGACAAAAAGAGTGAGGCTGTGATCTTCCAGAGCTTGATTTATTAAGGGACAGCTCACCAAGACCAACAGTTTTTCTCCTATCTTCCGCAACATAAACACCAAGTAGTTTTGTCAACATGTAAAGGTAAATTTGTTTTTTAAGTGGTATCTTATTTATTTTGATTTGCTATTTCATTCTTTGTTGTATATATCTGATTGCAACAACTAAAACACCCTGTAACAATTCAGCTGCATGCTCCAAAATCTATTCAAAATCCTACTACAGTAGGTAAAGGCGTCAGCAAAAGGGAAATACTGGAAAGGATAATGAACACATATGAAATATATGCTGGTCAATATTCAGATAATACATTGTCTCAACAACAAAATCCCAATGCAAAATACAGAAAATGAAACTAAATATATGTATACTGAACAGCTTCAATTATTAAAGAAAATGCATGCAGCCAAAAAAATGCAGTGGTAAATTTTATGCCAGGAATATTAACGAACTTATTTTCCCTACCTCTGAGGAAAGTAATGTGTGTTAATTTAAAGGCCATAAGAGAATACTGCTATATTGCAACTGGCCATGAGGTGCAATTTACAAGACCACTGAAATTTGGAATATATACTGCTCATACAGAACTAAAAAACCAAACCAAACCAACAAACAAAACAACAGTAAAAACACCCCTAACGCTTAAATTTATTAGTAGTTTTCAGACTTTACAACATGATCACTTAATTCAGAATGCTATTCTATTTGCATTTTAGAATTTTTCTTGTAACAGCATTTGTGTCTTTATATTCTAAAATATTTGCCTAGACAACTTTTGTCAATGAACAGCCATCAGATTAGCGGATCATAAAATAAATGACAATTACATATGAGGTATCTTTTGATAAACTTACTATTCTGTTTAGCTTACTGCTAAATTTCAAAGGTATGGATAAAATTATTTCTGAGATATTAATTTAGCTCTCAGAATAACATTAAAAGAAAACCCTCCTTAAGTAGTAAGGAAAGTGGTAAGGGGAGCAACAATAGCTATGATCACTAATCTCCTACAACAAAATAGTTTTTATCAGCCTGCATTCCAGTAGTTTTACTATCAAGTTAATTAATTGACTCCTATGCTAATATCTAAATGCCAAGCAATTAATGGCACTGAACTATAAATGGCTTTTCTTTGCTCTTGTAGAGTTATTTTATAAAGCAAATGCAATTCTGTCCTTTCACTGATTTAATGCAGGCTTTGTGAGGTTAATATTCCAAAGCAATTGCAAAATAAAGAACTGCTTTAATTAACCTTCTGTGATTTAAATACTGGGAGAAATCAGAACTTAGAAACTTTAAATAATATCACCATCATAACAACAATAACAACAACAATAATACTTTGTGGATCAAAGCCAAACCAGGATCAGTGATTCGAGAACTTTAAGAAATACATTTGGACACGTGTATCTTACTGTTTTTCTAAACTCATTAAAAAGACTTTTCTCTAAGCATAGCATACTAAATCCATGATAGATTTTACATAGTTTTTGTAGTTGAGCTGAAAAATGTTTCCTTTTAGGATTATTTATTTATGAATACTGAAGTTTTTAGTTCGAACAAATGATTAAGCACCCTCACTTTTTGCAGTAGAATACTTTGTGAAGATTTTTGTTATGGACATAGGACACTGTCCACTAAATCTACAAACTGATTGCATGTAAGTAACTGACCACTTAAAAATAAAGCAGCAAAACAGGATCTCCCTTTTCCTAGGAGATTAAGTTTTCTCTCTTTCCAATTTAGCTGAAAGGAGGCTTTTATTGCCAGAGTTTCTTTATGATATTGTATGCTAACTTCATTTTAGTACATGAAAAAAATCAAGACTCTGGCCTTTCAGCATTGCATATCTTTCAAGCACAAAAGCTGCAATATGTCTGCCAGGCTCAGAATGATACAAAAACACAGGAATAAAAATTAAAAACCAGCAGGATACAGGTGGTCATGAACATTCCTGCCAAACAGGTTTGCAACGTGCGCTGACCTATCTCCTCTGACTAGCCGGCCAGGTAACATCAAACCCCCATGAGCAGCAGATGCCTGAAGAGGTGCACTTGCTGGTTTCTCAGGAGAAGAAAGCCGACCTTCAGAATTCCTCCTTCAAATGGAAAAGCCTGCTTTCAGCAGAAAACCATTAAGAGATTAAGACAGCAAAAGAACACATATACTGAGAAAATGTTTAACTACAATGAGGGATCTTGAAACTGAAGGTGCCATTCAGTTGTTGAGACAACTCAGAGGCAAACAAATACTCTCACTGACAGTCCTTTGGAAGATTATAAAACAAAAGTATAAACAAGCTTGCTACATTTTATACATGAACAGTAGTACCACTTTGCAAGATAAAGTACTTCTCCTTTCCCAGTAGTATCACTTAACAAATCCAAGTTACTACAAAAGCAGCTATGTGTAAGGGGTAGTTATACCTGCTAACTTTAACAGCTTCAGGCCTAACAGACTGGAGTTGGATTTTTATTTGCATAAATTCATCACAATGTCCGTAAACATTTTCTTTAAAATAACAGGGCCAAGAAAGTCTTTTCTAAATCTGAATGCAGATTTTTGGGTTTGGTCAACAAGCCTTCAGCAAAAACAAGCCTGCGCTGCTGTGACTGCTGCTCTCTGCTATGCCTTCAATTTTGTGTTTGTGCTCAGGTGTGAGTTTACAGACAATTATACTTTCTTTTTCTGCCTGACTTTATTCCTTCTAGCTACTTGGCTTTAGAAGATTATTCTCCAAGTCTGACAAGGTAGCACCTATTATTATCTTATAAATACAGAGAGAAATCACTGAGGAAAAAAGAGAGAGGTTTGACACATTTCCTGGAATGATACAAGCAATGATGTGCAAACAGAGCAGCCCCCAAATGGACAATAATCAGCCATTCCCACTACTGGGAGAAGATGTAGCACAGGAGTCATAGTTTCACTGAACTCCCGAGCTAAGTAACCTCCACCAGATAAACAGCCTTATGCTTAACACTTATTTGCTATCATATCAGCATCATGATTATGAAAAAAGACTTTATAAAAGCAGAGATCTAACTGGCAAGGACTTCAATCAATTAAGTACTCATTGAACCTACAAAGGTTCAAACCTCTCTTGTCCTTCCTGAAAATATCATGTGCTTAAGAAAGGCTCAAAAAGGATAAATCAGTTTTATGCACAAGTTCAATACGGTTCCTGAGTATTTCAGCAGTTCTTAAATCACTTCAGTGTTCAGCAGGTGCTGGTCACTGGTGGCTTGTCTAGAAGCTAGGATTTAAGTCATAGTGTGTGAGTTTGGAAGCCACTTGCTGAGAGCCTGCTTCCCTTCCCTGCTCTCCCCAGTCAAGCTTTACTACAGAAGCAAGAAGTCAATATTGCACTCTGCCTTTTGGTATCTATCTGACCTCTCTGAAGCACACTGGCAACAGAAGGTTCAGCGTACCAAAACCGATGCCTTCATTCAAAGTAATACTGTTGGTATTCCTTGTCTCTAATTTCAGCTCACCTCAGAAGGGAGGCTGAAAAAGCTGGCCAAGTATGTATATCTGTATGAGTTCTTAGTGTCATGAACCTGGGATTAAATGTTTTATAGGAATCACTTCCTCCTTGTACCTCTTCACTCTGGAAAGAATATAATTGCTCCTAAGCAAAAAACAAGTCCAGCATTTCAGAATGCAGTGAGTGTACACTGAGCACTAGGCATCTCTGTTGCTGAGACAACGAAAGCCATGAAGGATTTATGGTACACAACAAGCAGTGGTGTCAGCTACTGCTGCTGACAGCAGGCAACTATCTCTTCTGAACATTAAATTTGATTATGAGTTCCCATATAACTGTAATAGCCAACTTCCACAAAGAATACTTTCCTATATGCCTGGCAACAAATGTCAGATTAACATACAAGCTTGTTCTATCCCAGATTTCCTGTCGTTCATAACCCAACAAATATTAAGTGCAACCACTCATCTAGTGGTAGATGATTACAGACACAAAAGTTTAAAATGGACAGAAGGACAAATGATTTTTATTACAACTTTAAGACGTGTAGCTATATGGTACTCTTTAAAACAAATTTAAATTAAATTCTGAAGGATTTGAGACTAAACTACAGTACAGTCGACCACTAATTCTGTGCCAATTTCTAGTAGCTTCAGAGTGAAGATTTTATTATAAAGAGTAATTGCATTGAGGTATACAAATCTGGACTCACTGAGGACTGTCTTTATTACTTACTAGTGAATTTGGTATTTGCATGTACAACAGCTATTCCTATTATTACAATACTATTTTTGTACAGTCTTACACCCCAAAACAGCTTGACAATGTTAATTAGCATGTTGCTTATTATACTGTTTAAAGAACTTTAGCAGCTCACACTGAATTTAAAAACAATACTTCATCTTCATTGTACCAAAATCACTTCAATAATTTGGTGCATTTTGCCACAATACAATTTGTTCTGTTTTCATGACAGTCATACAGATTGGACATGAAAACAGATTAATTAGTTTCACATTTTGTTCACATTTTCAAAGACTGTTTCAAATCAGGAAATGTTTTATCTGTCCTACCTTGCACTGACTCAACACTAGAAACAGATGTCTGCGAAAGAACGTTCTCATCATCATCATCTCAGGCTTGCAACTGAGACTAATTCCAATCACTGATCCCAGTTCAGGGAAACATAGAGAATTTGCAGTCTTTTATGGAAGCATCAGTGGTCTCCAACCCTCTGCCTGGAGAGACTGACCCAAGGTGGCACCAGAGATGCTTCCCACCTTCACATGTGCACTGCCTTCCTGCTTCAGATGCCTGTCTACCTGGGACTACTAAAACAATCCACAAATTCCTACTGGCCCAAACTGCATTCGTCCCCCTGGCCAAGTCTCGGAAAAAACCCCCATTGGTTAGTCTGCTCTTCATTTGTCCTATATAGTTTGCATTGGAAAAAAATCTCGCCAAGTTAAGTAGGTAAGGTATATTATTCTGGGGAGCAAACAAGATTTTGGCCAGCTTCTAAAACATTTAAATAAAACCCGTGAGACAGTGAGAGAGTGCTGTTTGTTTGCTTGTTTATAAAACATTTTCTCCTTTTAAGTAAAAGCAAACTAAAGAGTGAGCCTGAACTACTTAAAAAACCCCACAGTAACCACAACAAATGATGTACAAACACACACGAACTCTTCGTGCACACAGTTAACCAGAAGGACCAATGCCCCAGAAATGGGCACATGCATGCCCCACCTCAAGGACCTGCCACACATTTAATCTTATGCCTGTACGTGAGAAAAGGGATCAGCATTCTATTCTGAAAACTTGCAAGCACAGAGCTTCCAGGAAGGTATAAAACAAAAGATTACTTCATTCAGGGTAACAGCAGTAGGTGTAGAATAAAATCACTATTTTTGTTTAACTAAGAGTGAGACCATAACTATTTTGCAGATCCATTTCATCTGTCAAAAATTGATATGGTCCCAATTCATAAAATAACACAATAAAGCTTAAAGGCACGATTCGATCTTGATACATATGAACACATGCTACATAAAGCAAGGAAATATATAAACATGGCTGTTTACAAGCCAGTTGGAAAGCATAATAACCAAAAATATACATCACACTATCTTAACAAAATAATGTTTAATGATGACAGTTTAAGTTTGCAATTACATGACATTCTTGAGCAAAATATCACTTCTACTTATGGCAAAAGATTTAAAACTGCAAAAACAAGCGAAGCATTTATTCATTTATATGCCATTTCAAGATGAAAAACCCTGCCAAGGGCAACACTATAGCAGTGTAGCACATCTTTCTTTCTCTTTTTTCTTTTAAAGAGCAGTAAAGGTAAAAAGAAGTTAAAAAAAAACAAACAACAAAAGCAAGGCAGTATCTACATCTACTGGCAATATCTAATGATCAATGAATCCGCTACTGCCATAAATTTGCTTAAAACAAAGCTCTTCCTTTAATGGTTTTTACACAGCAGGCTCCTGATATGAAGAGGGGATGACTGATGCTGGCTTACAATATGGTTCTATAGTAAACTGTGCCAGTATTACTATCAAATCACCTCTTATGAAACTCCCTTTCTGCCTACCATGCAATCAATTTAACAAAGATCTAAACAACTTAACAGTTCAAACATTCAAATAAATCCCACTCTTCTCCTTCCCATCTACGCTTATTAGAAGAATGAAAGTCACAAGTCACTGGAACAGTCCCAGAAATTGTTTTATCTGTTTACTTTTATTAGACAAGATTGCATATTGAATTCAAGTGAGTCAAGGAAAAACAGCAATGGCTTCACACTTCCACAGTATGTGAGAAATGAAGACGAGCACCAATTCTAAGGCACAACACAGAGTTATACCTGACCTCAGGAGCTCGCTCACAATGTGTCTAAAAGAGCAAAAATAAAACATCATCTGCAAGAAATTTCACATCAATTTTGTCCCTATAACAGAATACCCAGATCATCACACTATGGGGTTTTACATAAAAGGAAACTGGTGGCAAGAAAAAGTCCATCATCCAGACAGAACAAACACTATTTTCAGCTTTATAATCTCCAAAACAAGTAGATTGACATAAATCTACAAGGGAAATAAAGAATATACAGTCAGGAAAAGAAGGCGAATTAGAGAAGCCTTCTTTCCCCAGTCTGGCATTTCTCTCCTCCCTCCTGAAGTAAAACCAATTCAATCACACTCACATCAGAAAATCAATATAGAAAGACAAAAAAACAGTTAATGAAGAAAATAGAAAACATGAAGGAAATTCATTTGCAAGCTGAAAAGAAAGAGCAAAACTAAGGATGACAGACAGAAAGGATGACAGATTGTATGACTGAAACTACCTCAGCTTTCTAATTGACAGGATTATATAAACAGGATGTACTGATATTTTTAGGAGCAGAAATAAGAAAGATACACCAACTGGTGCAACAGGTAATGTATGATTCTGTAGTTTATTTTAAAATTGTATTTAGAATATGTAAAGCCAGTGTTAAGTCACAGCAACACAATCACATGTACTTGAAGAGACCTTCAGAGAGAGGTCATATAGTCAAACCTCCAGTTCAAAGCAAGTCTAGCAAGAACAGGGTGCTTGGGGGCTTTGTCTAGTTGAATTCTCCAATGACAGAGATTCCAGTCTCTCTGGAATTTTGTGTGGTTTATCATTTTTGAGTTTGTTTGTTTCTTTCTTTTACAGAGTTGCAACTTCCCTCTTCTTAGTGTGTCCTTACTGCTTCTTGTCCTTCCATTGTGCCTCTGAGTTCAGCTCTGTTCTCACCCACATTTGGCCACTTCGTACCTCTCCTAAAACTACACAGGTATCTACTTCTATTTCTCTTGCTAAAATTTTAATCAGATAAATTATAATTCTTTATTTTTCAAAGGTAATCAGTCTCATATAAGCAGAGAGATGTATGCTTAAGTAAGCACAGCCAAGGAACCGATCTGAAGATCGGGAAAGAAACAAGCCCCAAGGTGTTTTAGGACTACTTATTATTTATACAAAATAGTCCCATCTACACACAAATACTCCATTTACACAGCGAAATTATCATATAATTTAGAACCTGGGATCAGAGTTCAAAGCTTAAAAGGCTGACCACTACTGAAGACCAGTAGTGTCATTCACAAACCATCGAGAATTCAGATGAAATTCTCACAGTAAGGACTACCAACTGCAAGGCTGTATTGGTGAGGACCTAATGCAACATCTCAACTTGCAGACTGAGGCAAAAATGCCTACTGACCTTCAGATGCCTGTATCACCCTTGGAGCCTGGATTTAGACTGTCCTTCAATGTCACCTCAAATCCTCAAAAGAGAAATTTGGCTACATCAAGGCTGGTATCTTTTACTTGTGAATCTGCCCGTCTTTCTCTTCATCCCAGTTCTCTCAAAATATATGGAAGGCTTTACTCTAATTTTGCCTTCATCCTTCTGTGATCCCTCTCACTTCACTGCACAAACCTTCACTTTCCCAGCTATGACAGCAAATGATGTAATTGGAACACCTATCAACAGATAAATCAGCGCCTTGTTACTCTTAAGGCCTATAAAGTTGGTATGTTTTGTGTATTTTTTAAACCAAAATATTCAATCCGTTCAACTGACAGTATATTTAAAACATGACAAGGTGTCCAAGGCAGCAAACAACCCATTTCAATTTCACACACTGTGATATGTACACACTGGAGCAGCTGTGTTTCTTCTATCTTACAGGCTGTATTACTAGGTCTTTATCTGCTGAGACTTCACCAAGATGCTTATGAACAGTATTTTCAAGTCATAGAGAAATCAAGCATTTAATGGCAAAGTAAAAAGGAAGAAAATTAAATTTAAAGGCACAACTGCAATCTTAAAAGTTGCAGTTAGGTATAATCCAAAAGATGGAATGTGGTGACATTTACAAGACTATCATAGATACAATTAAGAATTCTATTTCATAAACCATCCAGCATTTTAATGAAAAAAGTTAATTCTCAATGGAATTTTAAAATGTAGATGAAGAAAAATTAACATGTAATTACACAGTGAAATTATCATAGCTTTATTTTAAAGTCAAAGGAGGGGAGTCTCCAGTATCACTGCCACTTACAGCATCTTTTGTTAGTTTATTTTACACACTATTTTTATTTCAAGCTAAGATTACTACATTGCACCAGCATAATCCCAAAAAGTTAATCAACCATGCCTGACAGAATTCCCCAGTGACTTGCAGCAAGTGCTGATGCTTCCACTAATATCCAGTCTTGAGCAACTCACTTTTGTTAGATTTCCCAGGATGGTGAGTATGCTTCAGCTGCATCCTTCCATTTCCAGATCACCTCTCCATGATTAACAGACTGCAGATAGCATTGAGCCTACATGTTCAGCTGCATCAGCTATGCACATCCATTTTGTTCAGTATCTAAAATCCAAGTGTTTCTCCAGCTCTGGGAAGCAGACCCGTTCATTATCACTTCTGATCTTGGTTAAAAACAGAACCACTTAAAATTAATTTTAATGCTTAATATATAGAGCACAATTCAAAATCAGCAATGGATAACGAATTGTGTCGTTTCACTAACTGGATGTGCAAACTGACAATATTCAAATTAATCACTGCAATATCCATTTGAAGTATCTTTTAAGAAGCTCCCTTGACAAAGCAACTCCAAAATGCCTTGAACTTCTCTACAAAAACCCCCAAACAGCAGTGACCACATTAGATGCAGGAATTCTCAACAATGTCTGTCTTGTGAGGAAAGAACAAAACAAAAGCAAGGAAAAGCTCCAGTATCCACTGACATCTCATCAAGAAATTGTTACCTGTTTTTAAAAGCACAGCTAATAGTTGCTGGGATGTGTACACTGGCTTTACACTAAAAAGGTGGTATGAAATAATGTCTGAAAATGTGTGCAGACGCGTTTGTGCGTATATCCTAAAGACCGTTCAGAAGGATGTGGTCTGATTCCATGTTTATTTAATCTTGCTCAATTTATTATTTAATTCTTGTTATTTAATTCACGCCGTTCCCTCGAAAAGACGAGGGGTGGGTTTTGTTCATTGCACACGGGTTGCTTTTACACTTCCAGCCCCAGGGTGACTGTCGGTAGCGGAGGACGGTGCTTACCTGCTGAGCCTGGTACCTCTGCTGCGCCTGCGACAGATACTGAGCCTGCGGCGGCAGGTGCTGGGGCTGCGGCTGCTGGTTGTAGTACGGCTGCTGGCCCTGCTGGCAGTAGCCACTTACACCTTGCTGACCATACTGAGGTGGGATCTGTTGGAAGAGCCAAGCAAAGCAAATACATGAGTTGAAGCAGAAGGACATGAAGTCAAGCTACGTCCCATCCATCCGTATGGCAACCTCAGCAGAAGCGACATCCTCAGCTACACACCTGACCCAGTGGTCTGACTGCTTTACTCAGCAGTTAACATAAGCCCTTAGATATCCTTGCCTTAGCAGGAGGAGTAAGCCCAAGTGCTCTGCATACTTACTCTTTTCAGGAAGAGAGTCTAAGGAAAATGCTACGCTTCTGAACATCACAAATCTGTAATGCTCAGCCTTAAAATACAGAAGCAGTTATTTGAAATATTTGCTCTCCATGGGCACACTACTGAGGCAAAACAAAGGAGGAATCATTCTGATGCGCTGACCCAAAAGCTGAAATGCGGAAAAAAGGCACAACTCTTAAACAGACATTGAAACAGAAATGCCTTTTGTCCTTTTTTTTTTTTGAGCAATCAGGTACTAATTTTTATTTAATGTTTTCCCTGCAAATCTCAGGTTTTTAGTGTTTTTATTTAAGCCTTACACAAAAATCTTGGGGTTTGGCATGATTTTGGTTTTGTCAAGTTTGATCTCTCTTAGTCTTTCCCCCCCTACTAAGATTTTCTTTTTTTTAAGTAACAACAAAACAAAATAATGTGTTACACACCAGTTGGAACATGTATCATGTACTGAGAACCTGCACTGAGAATTTTAGTTAGAGCCAAAACCAAGTCAATTACAATGTCAGAGAAATTTTCTGCATTGGTTTAGTCTGTAAGCCTTGTATCAATAGACACTGACATCTTCTCGAGGTATTTGAAAAAGAACACTTTCAACAGACTCCTCATACTGTGCCCAGATTTTCCTGATTTTAAGTACCCATGCTTTTCCCCAAACTCTAGAATTTAATATAATTTCAGAAAAATAAAAGATGCAGCACACAACTTCTCCCTTCTAGAATGGACCTCCCATTCGTCCTGCACATCTCTGCCCTAAGCGTCTCAGATACCTGAGCACATCTGAAATGCTTTGATCTCACAACTGTTCCCACTGAGTTTCTGATACAATGATAAATCTGTTTATTCAACAAGCAGACACATACCACACATATTCTACCTAAAGTTAATTTACTACATTCATTCAACAGTACTTGCCAGGTAATACTACTACTACTACTACTACTACTACTACTAATAATAATAATACAATGTCAAATTGAAACACCTGCTTAGGCTGTTTTTATTATCACAACTTGATCTGCTCCTATTACTTCTGCCAGAAGTTGCTACCTCTTGGTTATTCCTAATGTCAGCACTGTAACCTTACTTCTGCACTTGCTCTCTTTGCCTTCGCTTCCCTTTCGTTTCCCGTCATTTCACAGGCTGTTAAATGTTTCTGTGACCAAAGCAACCCTTTCTGACAAATACCCTCTCCCCAATGATGCATAAATGAGGCCTTTATAATGCAAACTAAAAAGGGTGTGTTGGAATATCATGAGGCAAACAGACAGCTGGAGTCTGGGATCTGACAGAAGACCACATGGTGATTTGCCCGTCATCTGCAAAGGTCACAGAGCCTGGACTGGTTCCTAGTAAGTGCTGAGGAGAAACCTATCTTGTGGTCCATCTGGGTTGCAGTTACGCTGGGAAGAAAAGGAAAGATATCCAGAGAGCAAAATATGGACTGCTGGAAAAAAGAAAAAAAAGAAAACTTGAATTCCCAGTTGACAGGATGGTGACAAAGCAAAAGATCAGATGCATGAGCAACCAGAATATTTCTAGAATAAAGATACTTGTACAGGAGAGCTGGAGTTCACCTGAACACATGAGCCAGATCACTGGTACATAAGGTGCAAGAGAATGAAACTTTAAAATGAAGAGGGGATTAGAAGAACACATGGTTAAAAAGCATGGTACTGCTATGTCAAATGAAGACATGGAGATTTGGGGTCATCAAGTGAAGATGCTGAGAAGAATCAAAGAATGAAAAATAGACATGCGGTGACTGCAGAGTAAATAGAGCAGCAATAAGAAATTCCAACAATACATGGACTTCTACACAAAGAGGGGGGGAGTGGATCACTGGAACATCAAATTGCAAACAAAAGCACCAGTAGCAGTCATATAAGAAATACGGGAGAAAGGAAAAATTCATGGGGTCACTAGTAGGTATCATCCTAGGATACAAATTCAGGGTGAAGACAGCTAATAGCAAAGTAACATTATATGCTACATAGCATTTAGAAACTAATCAAAAGAAAACTCCACCTCACCAAGCAGCCAGAGGTCTGGAGCTTGGTCAGATCAAGAAGATTGAGCACTGAGCTACCATGCATGGCCAGACTACAACAACACTGACAGCTGCACGCTAAGCAAGATCAGCAAAAGGCACGCCGCAAGATTGATTAGGGGGAGATTTCAACTCCTCCCAGACAGACTGAGTAAGCAGACTACAAAGCTGAGACCAAAGTATCAGATAACTGTCAAAGGTTGTTCCATGGAACTGCTGGTTAGGGAACCTGCATGAGGAGCCACTGCCTTTGGCTCAGTCCAGAGCAGCAGGAATCATCTACTACTGCATCCTGCAGCTGCAGAACCACTGTGCATCAGTGACCATAACAGAGTTAATTGAGCATCCCTACAGGAACAATGAAACCCAAAGAATCTACTACTGTTGTGCTTAACTTCAAATAGTGTAACTACACAAAAATGAGAAAGCTTGTTAAAAGGAATCTCTAACAGACAGCTATGAGAAATAAAATCTGACTGGCAGCATCAAAGCTGTTTAACAACAACCACATGGAAAGCACAGAAACAATATTCACCAGTCATTCAGAAAGACTTGATAAGAGCAAAAGGACACCAGCATGGCTCACTGCAGCTTTCTAGAGGCAAAAAGGCATCCCCTTCAATAAGCCAGCAAAAGGTCCAAATGAGGAAAACAGAAAAGACTGTAAACTCTGGCACTTCGAATGTAGTAAGACAGGCCAGAAAGAACTGTTGGAACAGCCAGAAAGGGGAATGAAATGAGTAATGACTCATTTCTTCAAACACATCAGAAGTAGGAGGTCTGCCAGAGTCTGAAGCGACGAATGATGATGAAGGTATAAGATGAGATACAGAGAACACAATGCCATCACAGAGAAGCTTAACAAAATCTTTGGCTCTAGTGTGCACTGTGAAAAAATCTTGGGGTGTTCCCATGCTGGAGTCCTTTGTGAGGGACTTGATAAATGTCTCTGAATCTGATGGGACTTTTTATGGAATAAAGTGACAAATGAACAGTCAGAAGTGGCTTGGAACCATAAAGTGTCACTCCGGAGGTCTAATCAAATTCAAAAAACTGAATTACTAATGACCATACACAGTCTCTAAATTGGAGCTGCCTTGGTAGGTGGGAATTGCAGGCTTAAAAATATGGCTTAAAAAGAAAAGTCAGAGATTTGAGTAATTTAAGACTACATAACACTGATGACTGTTTTGGATAAATCAAGACAGATAAGAATGAAGATGAGATTTAGGAAACACCAACACGGCAAAAGAAAATCTCTACTGAAAAGAAAGTCTCTACTGACTTCTTGGACTTACTTGGAAGGGTCAGACAAAAAGGCTCAGGAAAATGCAACAAGAATCATCACAGGTATAGAACAGTTTCCATACGAAGAACCTATAACCCTTTCAGGACAGAAAAGACACCAGGAAGTAGGAATATGATGGAAAGTTACAAAAGCATCTTGTCCAACAACAATTAAGATGCATTTAATAGCAGAAGCAAACTTCAAAATAAGAGAGAAACAGGTTCGCTAGTCACAGAGGTAGCAGATGTTTAGAACTCCTTGCCAAATTGATGTTTTGAAAGCTGAAAGTTTATGTGGGCTCAAGCAAAGACTGGACAAGTTCACAAAAGAGACATCCTCTGAGGGTTACCAAATTTATAGAGCCACATCTGGCTCAGGAAGTCCCTGAACTGAAAATAGCTGGAGGCTTGAAGAGTATTGGGATAAGTATCACATGCTTGCTTTGTTCTGACTCTCCTCCAGGCATCCAATTAAAGCCTCCACTGGAGGCAGGATATGGGGCTACATTGATCTGCCCTGATAGAGCCAAGTCTATGTTCTCACCTCTTTGCAAAAGAGATTCGAGTCTCCAGAGAAAATAATGAAATGTTGGTCTGCAAGATACTAACAAACGTAAGCAACCTGACCAGGCAAAAACACCTTGACTGCCAAAGCTCTGAGACTGCTCCATTTTCTTAAATATTTTCCCAAGCAATCTTTTTTCAGACACTGGTTTAGGAAAGGGTACCAGGCTCTTCTTCTGATTTTATAGATCAGTTACTTATGTTAGAATTTTCCTCCATATCCTCCCAATCCAAATTGTTTTAAAAAAAACAAACCTAAAATACAGCAATAATCATAATGCTACATGCACGTTTAGATGCTGTTCTCTTCAGTGCAGAGACCCATCACCGCTGCCTTAGCAGAACACTCCATATAATTGCTGTGGCTATTTAAATAAATAACAAACAACAACATGCAAATTAATCCTCCTGCTTTATTGATGGGGATCACAAGATACCGCTTATAGACAAATGTTTATTAAACAGCATATAATAATTTAAAAAAACCCCCCTTAATTAAAATCTCCCCAGAACAAAACAAATCTAAAGCAAATTACTTACAATGCTTGGAGGGAATGACCCAAGCACCCTCCTTCTTCATAAAGTAAACCCGCCCTCCCCTTCTCCCTTACACCCACATTTTTTGTGGTCACACAATACAGGAGACGAGAATTTGGCAAACTTCATTATGCCTGTGGTAGTGCAGACATTCTGGGGACAGCTGAAGGGAGAACAGACCTGAGTCTGAATCTATTTCTAGGCAAGCACAGAAATAGTAAAAATTACTTTTGACTCCTATCTAGTCACAGGAGTATGCATAGTATAAATAGCATTATTTTGGGAGAAGTATGACTGACCATCACTGATTAAACCACTCTGAACACAAACAAAGGATGAGAATAAAAGAAACAAAATTGGCAGCCAAAATGAAGAGATGGGGCAAATCAAATTAAACCTATAACTTAGCCCATTATCTTTAATTCTTGTTTGAATAAGGGATCTGGTGGCAGGCATTCTTTTTCCAGGTAATATCTTGATAGAAATGGAAGTTTAAAGCAATTTTTGCATGCGCAATCCATGACTGATGTCAAAGAAGAAGGATCATTAGACAGCATTAGAGTCATTATAATAATTTTTAAAATTAAAATGTAACAGAATAAGCGTGTTAGCATAGGTACACTAATAATACCAGCAATATGCAGCTACTGCCCTTTTACACCATCCTGATGGCTAAATCAGGACAGTCAATAATGGAAGAAGCTTTACATACCCCCATCACAAAAAGCTCTGCTGAGCTGCTCTGGGATCCACCTGAACACATCAGATATCATGACATGCTCACTACAGGGGAAGAGTCCTGGCCACATCATTGCTTCTCCCTGAAATCTATTTGGTGCCCAGAAAGTGAGGCATGATATTGGATATCCATTACCCTGGATGATATTGATAGGAGGCAACAGCACAATCTGGAAGCTGTGTACCACAGTGCCATGATATAAAAACTTGAGGGAAAACAGGTCTGTCTGGCCTGATCAGCATTAAGCCCTGCTTACAGAGAGAAGAAAAACAGAACAGGTGTAGCTCCTGAGGGGGCTTCGTCTGCCCGAAATGTACCTGAAGGCCCTTCAATAAATATAACCGCTTTTTATTCCCTTAATTTTGTCTGGCCTCTGTTTTTAGGTAGTCCCAACAAGGCATCACAGGGGCAGGGGTGCCACGCAGAAGAAAGGGTGGCACTACCTGGTTCACTGGCCAACTCTGCTGAGGAACGGTGAGACAGAATATTGTGAAACAAGTACAATCCTGAGTAATATAATCATCAGTAACATTCCACTTTCTTAGCACCTGTAACACTGTAACTACATAGAAATTAAAATTAAAAAATGTATAGTAAGGGGCATTCTCAGAAAAAAAACCTCCCTACCACTGGGTACTTTACACTAGGAATAAAACAGCACATTCCTTCAGTTAACAAAAGGTTGTAATATTTAATTCTAATTATTTTAATTTTATAGTGGTCAATTCAGTTATAGCTATAAAGAAAGATGTCACTCAGTTCCCATCAAACCTTCAAATAAAACACTTGTGATTTCTGAAACAATTTCTGCTTCAGTCTTAGATTTCCAAAGCCAGACCTCTGCCAAAAGCTAAGTATTTTCCTCCAAACATTCAAACCATGCATTTCTCCATACTTTCCAATAGAAAGCTGTACTGGAAAACTAACTCCCTGACTTTCATATACTTAACAAAAAGATCTGGTTCATATCTAGAACTTCCAAATTCACATAAGCCCAGGTTTTCATCTTTATGTTTAGCTGAATTATAGAAAGAAGAAAAATATAATATGTTTATACAGCATAAGGAAATCCTCTGGCACATGTTCAGTGGAATATTCTGTCACAGTTAGGGCAGCATGGTCTCCTGTCTCAAATCAACATGTTCAATCCCAACATGCTTGTGCACACAGTCTTAATGAAGGCTGAAAATCCTTCTCACTGAATGACAAAAAAGAAATAATCTAAAAGGAAACCAAGTAGAAAGCTGGGTGTTAATGTCAAGGCTATTAATCAGAGGTAAATCTGAAATCCTGATGCTAAAGCATTTTATTCATACATTCTATAAATTCTATTACTTCTTATCACTTAGCTTTGACCTTCTGACAATACATTGGTCACAACGTTCACCTGTGTTACTCTCTTTCCTACACTGCTTGCCTTTACACTGAAGTATGAACTTTAAAATCTTTTTAGGAGCCTTTAAAATATTAGCACTGGGCCTGATACCGATCCACCGTGTGACCCAAAGCAAGGAAGCAAAAGCATAAAAAGCATGTTTCTGTGTCATAGAACAATAATCCCCATTCCAGAACTTGCAAGGTAGTGGATTTTGCAGAGTCATTAAATGCATGTCTATGTTGAAGACTGCAGTGCAGCACACAGATCTGCAAACTAGCTCAGATACTGGCAGGAGCCTACACCAAAAGCTGTGCTCAGCTAATTCGCTGTGCTCCACAGAAGGGTGAATTAGGTCAAAGGGAGATCCACACTCCTGTAGCCAGACTGCTTCTTGTACACAAGCCAGCTCATTTAAAAAGGTAGCTCAACCATCTTCCTAAGACGCTGCAGTCTGCAATGCAGTCATAGCCAGTATTCAGAAAGGACAGGACTTACACACATGCCTGTAATCCCCTTTTCCCCAAGAAGTACACGGCAGCACAATTACACCACTTGTCAGTGCAATGTATATGGCATCACATATGTACCTGTCATGAAGTGCTCTCTATATACTGCCTTTTACTGTAGCTTAAATCAAAGCAACATGAGCTAACCAATTATTAACACAGGCAATTTTCCTCTCTTAAAAAAAACCCAAACCAACCTACAAAAAAAAAAGTGTAAAACATCTACTAAGATTACATGATTAAGGAACTCTCCAGTTAGAAAATACAAATGTTAAAGTTCCAAAAGCAACATTAACTGAGCCATGTTACACATATATAGCACCTTCTCTTTCTGATTTATGTTGTCAAAGGCATTTCATAAAATACAGAAGATGTGAAATGTAGCTTAGTTAATGTGGCTGCTAGAATCCTATCATTTATGTTTTCTGACTTCTTAGCTGTGCAACCTTCACATCTTATTAACATAGTTTTTGCATAGACTGTAGTATGGAATAGTACTTAAGTTTTATGTATTGACATATTTTTGATGTACTGAGATTTTGAGTAAGTTTGCTATTCTTCATGACGAGAGCCAAATAAATAAAGACTACTACCACAAAATAGTCAATCATTTATATGAAAAAGCAAAATCTCTCCTTCCAAAAAAGAACACTTTGATTCCCCTGTCAGAAATTGATGAAAACTACCTCTGCTGTAAATGCTATATCTATGCCAATTTCACAACCACCTCCCACTCCCATCTTCCCCTAAAAACAACAAACAAACAAAAATAAAAAATTTGCATGTTTCAGATGAGATAAAATTAGTTTCAAGGGAGAGGTAAACAGCTGAGTCTAGAAACAAAAGGAAGAAATTTTTCCTACAATAGTGTTGATTCACACAGTGCATTACAGCTTGAACTAATGCAACATTTGGTCCGTTCCGCAAGTTAAGGGATGAAAATATGATAATCTCCAGTAAGAGATTTCCACATTGCTGTATCTATGCTCTCAGACCGACACTATAGAGAAGACTAAAAATTTGCAAAACAACTGTTTTTACAAGAGCTATTTTGATATATTGTATTACAAATAGAGAGAAATCATAGTGCCTATACACACATACACACACACACACAGATACCCTCTCTCTCTCTCTCTCAAGTGATGAGTCAGGTAAGATATCTATTCTTATATTCTGCCTTCCTTTTTTTTTCAAAAGTCATCGAAAGAATTTAAAGGAATCATGTAATCTGCTTAAGTAACAGATTTCCACTTTACAAACCAACATAAGGAAAAGCACATCAGAACTGTCACAATCTGATCTCTGTGGTGATTCTAATGGTTGGGGCTTCAGCAAAAAACATGTAGGAAACCTCATCTCTTGCTGTGTGAGTAGCATGAAACTTACCTATGAAAAATGTCATTACAGAAAAATGCAAAAGCCTATATTTAACTGATTTTTAATCATATACCAAATAATTTATTACAGGGCACTTCTTTAGCATCCATGAATGGAATACACAGTGATCTTAGATCCCCAAATCCTCTAGTTGCCATTTATTTTCCAGGAAATTTGTAACAATTTTGACCACTATTTCTCAAATGGTGATTAAAATAAAATATGGTTAAAAAAATACAGAGAAACATATTTCTTCAGACAAATTCTGCAATGCCATTCAAACCTTCTAAAGCAGGGAACACAAACGAGAGTTATGGGTTGAGTTTGGATAGCAGGTAATCCAGCTGCATGAGTAAACCTCCATTTTTATGCCTTTATACACAGAGAGACACCTAACACAACTACTGGAGACTGAAAAATCCCTCAGTAAAATAGCTTTCACTCTACATTTCTTCTGGCACATAGTCTTGGTAGGTGGAAAAACTGCAAACATTCTTTAATCTCAGTAGTGAGAAAAGGCAGAATGTGCACACACCCTGTTTATCATTGCTTCCTTGGCATCTTGCACACCCTTGAGTTTTCCTTTTTTCTTCCAGTCTTTCAAGAGAAAAGAGTGCTTTTTAATTAATTCATGTTCTACTCCAAAGATATCAATCTTGATGAATACTGTCTTTACCATTTCTAAACTCAATGGCTTTCAGAACTAAATCATTTGAGATTGTTCAGAGCCCTTCACCGTATCTCTTAAAACAGCAGGGGAAGAATATAAAAGATCTTCCACAGGGAGCAACGCCATGCACTCTTAAGCAAGCTCAGTCTTTCTCTTCTTTCCACCTAAACTTGTCCAATTCCACCATAGGGCTTCACAGACCCTTACAGTGCACACCCTCTTTCCCTGACAGCTGCTTTTCTTCCTTTATCGCTATCCTGCACCTGTGGAGGAACAAGCCCAGGCACCAATACATGGTGGAGGCCACCCAGCTGGAAAACAGCTTGGCAGAAAAGGACCTGGAAGTCCTGGTGGACACCAGGTTGAACATGAGCCAGCAACGTGCCCTTCCCACAAAGAGAGCTAATGGTATCCTGGGCTGCATTAGACAAAGTATTGACAGCAGGTCAAGGGAGGTGCTTCCACTCTGTTATGGAGGACTGGAGGACTGTGTCCAGTTCTGGGGTCCCCAGTACAAGAGAGACATGGACGTATTGGAGAGAGTTCAACAAAGGGCCACAAAGATGATTAAGGGGCTCATGCATCTGTACTATGAGGAAGGGTAAGAGAGCTGGGACTGTTCAGCTTGGAGAAGAGAGGGCTCCAGGGAGACCAAATAGCAGCCTGCCAGTACGTAAAGGAACTGAAAGAGAGCTGCACAGGGTTTTTGTACAATGGCATGTAGTGACAGGACAACAGGACCTGGCTTCAAACTGAAAGAAGGCAGGTTTAGATCAGGTAATAGGAAAGAATTCTTTACTATGAGGATGGTGAAGCACTGAACAGATTGCCTAGAGAAGTTGTGGATGCTCCATCCCTGGAAGTGTTCAAGACCAGGTTGGAAGGGGCTTTGAGCAACCTGGTCTAGTGGAAGGTGTCCCTGCCCACAGCAGGGTGGTTGGAATTTTATGATCTTTAAGGTCCCTCCTGACCCAGACCACTGTATGATTCTATACTTCAGTTTAGTAGTGTCTTAGTACAAAGTTATCTGCCAAGGGGTGCACCCAGTTTATGGTCTTTAACAGAGAATCCCTCTGGTTTTGGCCCAGACACCTTTGACAAGGTCACCACTTTTGAGTTACCAGCAAGTCATCTTCTGTTCTGGTTCCTCACTGTTTTAAGGGATATCATACTTTTAATCAAGGAAAACTTGCAATGAACATGGAATGACAGAACAGATTCACAGCTCTTTGTGTTCCCATTATGGATTTGAATCCCCAAGTAGTGTCCACAGCACAGGAGGTCAACACACAAAGAAAAAGGGATGACCTCCCATATCTATCATTTAGGTTCAGCAATATCTGTGACAAATCTAGTAATTTCTACAGTCCAAATTCTTCTAGTTTCTTCTATTATAGCAAGATCAAAATCATACTTTTCATCTGGACACTAAAAATTCCCCACAGCAAGGAATCCTGAGGCAAAGAGAATGACTGTCTGAACCAACGGTAAGAAAATGTGATTACATCTCTACCCATCCAGCATAATTTATTATCCTGCAGCATAGCATTAACTGACTAAGATCAGGATCCCATTCCTGTGGCACAGTTCCTCAATATTCCTTTGGGGGTACTTATGCTGGCTTAGAAAAACAAGAAATACAGAGCAACTCCTATCAGAAACCCTTCTTCTTTAGATGAATTTGACCAGTGCATCACCAATAAAACCAAAACGAACCAACCAAAACAATTTTAAAAAAGGGAAGATGTAAATCTTTTCTGTGCTGGCTTTTCTTTCCCTTTCCCTACTGGGAACAGATAAAAACCAAGTCAGCCTCTTAAATAGGAGTACTTACATAACAGCTGTGATTTCAAATATTCCTGCAAGTATTTTTAAAAGAAAACTTTCAAACCATTCCTTGTAGTCACAGAGTTCAGATATTTGATTTATTCCATTTCTATTATTTAATTTGACCTATTACTTAGCACTGGAAAACATCAAAAGAACCCTGACAGAAACATCAAAGACATCTATCTTATAAATTCATAGCTGAAATAATATAGCACATCATAATTTTTAAAATAATTAAAGTTTTATTATACTCAAAGTAAGATGATTATTGTAAATTATTCCTCATATCGGTTACCACAAGTAAGTTTTAGAAACATTTGCTAAATGTAAGTATCTAGATACAGTTAATCCAATTCATGTAATATTATACTCAAAATGGAACAGCAAAACAAAGGAGAATCTTTAAAGTCTTAACATCATTTATCAAAAATTACCTGTTTTGCTTAATTGAAAATAGCCCCCTTAAAAAGCTATGAAGAATCAACCACCAAATTCATACATTCATTCTACCAAACTACTAGAATTTTTTTAACTTAATATTGCAACTAAATTTAACTCAAATATTGTGCTCCATCTGTTAATCTTCATAACACCTACTACTCTTTCAAAGCATCCAAGCATCTCCAGTACATCCACGCATGCTCCTTCCTTTCTTGAAAGCTCAAGCACCCCTTCCCCCAAGTCTGGTTGTTTTGGGCTATTATCTGAACACCTATTTTGTCTAAACATTCACAAAACAAATTCTTACACTCACAAGAAAATGCTTCCTTCTCATTTATGTCCAGACTGAAGTAATATCTATCTGTACACAAAATTAACACACAAGTGTATAATTGTAGTTTTATGCTCAAGTGCCCCAATTATGCACTTCGAAACACTTTAAAAGATCCATCAGGAACATTCAATACCTCCAAACTGTAAAGTCTTGAGGAGTGTCTTTTGACAAGACAGCTGCATTATGGAGAAATCTTTCAGCTAAAAACAAAGAAAGCAATCAGCTTTGGGTTTTTTTTCCTCCAAGATACTCAGGCTGTAAAGAATGGTGGGACCTATCTGGTGCAGTGCATTTTGCCACAAGTAAGAGACCAGCAGGAAACTGCATAGTTTGTTTTGCTTTTGTGTAATATGTCCCAGGTAAGCACAAGAGGCCCAGTCTCCAGATTGTTCGGAAAGGTGATTAAGGATGTTTGCAACAGACAAGTGAGGACCCCTACACCTTCCTCACTTCAGGCCTAAGTCAACTGCAACTCCCCACACACGCTTGGTGAACATTCATCCTCTGTCTTCTCACTTCTCCTTAGAAAATACTTCTAAGAAGCAGTTTGTTCAAAAAGGGAGTGCAGGAGCTGACTGTCAACAGTTTTTTGTTACATAAATAAATTTCTCTGCACATGTGGTGGAGAAGAGAAATCTATGTCAGCCCATCTGACTTTGCACTGAAATGGCTTACAGGTGCTCACACAATGCATTACACTCTTTCACACAGACTGGTGAGAAGCTTGCCATATCCTTCATGTTATAGTTTATTAGAACCACTGGTGTTGTTCGGGGCGGAGGGCAAAAGGGGGGATGTCCCAGCAAACACAAGAGAAGAAAAAAAGACAAACTTGTTTCACATGACAAACACATACCAAGTTCTTAATAAATAATACGTGAGGAAATCAGGAGTGGTAAAAACAGTGCAAGAAGAAGGTAGACAATTCATTACATTAAAAACATACTAAGAAAAGGGCTTCAGGCTGACTCAAAGATGGTTAAATCATGAGGCCATGTTAGCAAAGGTTTTCCTCAGTAAAACTAAGACACAGTAACTTATAGTAAGAAAACGCAATGCTCTGTGCAACTCATATGGGATTTAGCATCGAGTGTCAGGGGCATGTAGTCACTGTTTGTTGACCATCAGCAAAGAGATAAGATGAGATAAGATTTAGGGGTCACAGTCCTCAAAAAGCGATCACAAGTACCACGCAGAGTGAGACAAAATTCCAGCTGCTGTTGCAGCTCTTCAGCAGGGCCAACCGAATACTAAGTCCTTCCAAGGGTGATGGAAAAACCACACATTCTCAGGAAGATGCCCTTCAAAGCTGTTCTAGAAAAAGCACGAATGCAGAAATGCTCCCAAGCTCCTCATCCAATGCACTGTGTGGGTTCCTGTCTCACAACTGCCCAGCGCCCACCTCCACATGCTGAGGAGCTGCGGAAAGAAGAGGTCTCCTGACATCAGGCACCATGAAAGACACAGTGCAGGTTGATCACGTTTCGTGTAATGCTCCAGAGGCAAATCACCAAGACAACTGGTCTACAGCTGGAAGCCAATCTGTCTGCTGCCACAGAAGCCCCACTACTTCACCCAACCTGTCAGTTCTCCCTGACTCTCTACCAAGGGCTCTGCCACACTCAAACAGCAGGAAGATAACGGGCAGCCTTCTGCTGGCTTAGCACACCAAAACAATTCAGCATGGTCAGATGAACCCAGCAGTGACAAGAGGGAAGTGGCACTGCAGGTACCAGCTGGGTTGGCTTTAGCTACTGTTGAACTGCAGATTCTTTGGTTTTGGTTTTCTGTGGCTCTCTTCACCTTATGAATCCAAATCCACAATTCTCACTTTCAATAAAAGCATCCCATGTACAAAGTAACAACTTCCAGCTCTCCATGCAAAGCCCTTCTAAGAGAGAGGTGCCATGAGAAAGCTGCTGCACTACCAAGTGAAGCTACAAAAAAAGCCTCTCCTTGACTTTTGGGGAGGACATTGGCTTTTCTGATCTCCTCAAACTCAAGACACTCAAATTCTGCCATAAAATTTAACCCACTTCAAGCAGAAAACAATTCATTGCTGCTCTCACCTAGAGTGACATCCAAGGGAAAGTAGTGATACAGGGAGGGGAACATACACAAAATTCTCTCTCCCTTCCATGCAAGAAGCAAAAACAAATATTTAATGCATTTCAGGGACATTCTTAGCATGAAAGTAAAATGCAAGTGCGTAATGCCCATTTAGATTAGTTCTTGAATATTATTAGGGCAATGATCACTTATCTATGTTAGTAGTTAGGTATTTCAACCTCCTGTTTGGTTTGGCAAATCTTCCTCTGAGTACCAGTTGTACTTTAGTGGCTACAGCGCTGTTCAGGCATGAGCTTCTAAGATTAAACTAAGCTTCTGATTTTGCAGTTGCATAACTATTTAAAATATTTCAAACAACAGGTCAATATTTCTCAGAAGCTGTATATATCTTCCAGAGCACAGAGTTCACACGTCCTGAAGAATGGCCTTTTTAATTTTAAAAACAGGTATTTTCATTACCTAATTTGCTCTGAAGTATAAATCTTTTTTTTTTTTTTTTTTTTTTTTTTGAGAGCATAAAACTAGGGAGAAAAGCTTAGGAAGCAGCACTGTCTGCTTTGGAGGGAGTACTTACCCATCTGCCCTTCTGGCCAGAGGTTTAATAGATTTCTATTTTTATAAAGGACATAAGGGGAGGGGGTGGCTCCATCAGTTTCCTACAGAAACCCAGCTGCCAAACTGGATGTGCCAAAGGGGAATTTTAGGGAATTTTAAAGAGATAACCTCTGCTGAGACTGCAATGTCAGCTTTGTAACCTCATGACTGGAACATGTGCAGTGAATGCTGGATTGAAAAAGCTGTGCTATGGGAGTTAGAAGAAAGAAAAGGAGAAAACAGGAACAGCACGAACTGGGATTATTACTCTGTGATGAGAAGAAGACTGGAGCTAAAAAACACTGTTAGTTCACTGTGAAAAATACATCTATAGAGTAAGCTCACTTTGATTTGAGTATTTATTGATAACCTCTGTGCACTTCCCTTCTCCCAGCCCTAATACGGTCTCTGCATTTTATGCTGATGCTGTTGTTCCATTTAGCAGGTCACATGCAGCATACTTTAAACAACACACAGACCCAAACTGACCTCTGGTTTAAATGTTCAGCACAGAAATTGCGGGGTAGGGGTTGAACAGGGAAGAGGAAAGGGAGAAGAACAGGAGCACTGCCAATTAAAAGCAAACAATAAATAAATAAATAAAACATTAAATAACTGGTGCTTTTTCGATCCAGTCCTTCAGCTTCTACTCAGCTTTTCTTGCATGTCGAGACAAAACTAAACTAGGTCCCCTTACTTTAAATAATCAGAACTTTTTTTATTTATTTTACAGAAAATAGATAAAGAACTATGGCACGTACTACTATTTACTCACGAAGATCAGAATGTTTGAAGAAATTTAGTATGCTAAGGAAGCTGTAAAACATTTGTGATTCTAAACTAAGATCAACATTCAAAACAGTAAGGACAGCCAAAACCCCACACAAACAGAGTAGCCACAAATACCTTCCAAGGTCTATAAAAATCTATTATCAAGTTTTACTTGGGGATTAAAAAGGTGAAATTAGTGATTTGCACTCAGACAAGTAAATTGCTACACTAAATTACAGAAAGGGAAGTTTCTTATGGGTAGGATCCCATTACAAAATACTTCTGATGTCCACCTGTTTTCTTCTGCTCCTCACATATAGCAGTGTGCTTGCAGAACCATCCCTTTTACTACATTTAAAATAGATGAGGAAAGATCATGTCATCACATTTCACCTAGAAGAGAAGCAGCAATAAATACCCTTTTGCAGTGAAAGCAGGAATGCTTTATGATAAAATATAACAGCTCTTTAAAAAGAAACATTTCAAAGTAACAGGAATGTTAGAAAGGTAAAATAAATTAATAGCCTATGTTGTTAAAAACTATCTACAAATCTTTATAATCCAATTCTCTCAACAGCTCTGATATGTGGTGAATGTCATTAAATTATCAATCTAAGAGAAGAATCTATCTTCAAACTTGAAGATATATATGCTGTTTAGCCTAATATCTGGGAGTTTTAGAAAATATTTCTTTCACATTTTGGTTTAGTGATGGGGTTTGGAGAGTGTTGCTTTCTTTTAAGGGAAACTGTCAACTGAGGACCCTTAAAAAAACAGCTATAACCTCACACCATAAGGCATACGCTAATACATGATATCTTTAACTAAATGTTAGTTTGTTTCACTAGTGTTTGTTCTTCTTTCTGGGCAGCACTTCATTGTGGATCTGCTCCCTTGAGGAAACATAAGCTGCTTCAGTGCAGTGTATCTCAACATCTCTGCAGAAGAAAAGGCATGTAATCAAATAATTAGCAACCAGTGTAACCATTCTGTGCATCTGAAACAGAAACCTAGACAAGCACCTCTCCTTAAAAGCACTGCCTCCTTTGTTGCCTCTAACTGATCTGAAAATAACATTATTTTATCTTCAAGTCAAAAAGAAAACAACTTGTTACACTGCAAGTGGCTTTTCCATTGCCTTTCAGCAAGAAAAGCTTCACCAAGTCAGAAGATTTTTGCACTCTCAGAAAAAAAGTATTTCTATGATGTATTGTAAATCTTTACCTCCCTCAATTGGGAGGTAGGTTTTTATGCCTTTCAAAATTTATTATGTCTGCTCGACTGTGCTTTCCTAAAGATCCCTTTCAGCTTCTGTTCCAACTAGCAAGTGAAAATTCTCTCAAGTGCAGTAATGTAAAAGAAGTAGGAGAGAAATTCAGCACATGAACAGGGCAGACACACAATGCAGTGCAGTGGCAGAGCCCTACAAAGCACATTACAGCTCAATTCATGGAATACCCAAATTCAAAGTACTTGCTCTATGGGTTTTATACCTTATTAAATTTGATATTATAAATAAAACCATGAAGTCAATCCCAGTTGAAATGCTTACATTTCCAAAGAAACCATACAAACTCAGCAAAATCTTGAGCCTTTTCTATAAGTCTTTCCTACTCACATCCTATTTATTTCCATTATGTGTGATTCAGGTTCCAACTCTACAAACTACTATGCAATTTTAAATTTTAATTGTAAAGGTAGTGCCACTGAGCTTAACAGGGCCAATGCCACTAGCATAACCAGTGATGCATTCATCAACCTATGACCTGAGGGATTTACACCACAATATCCTTGGGGCAAGGAATATGGCTTTTCCTACATTTCACAAAGCAGCACATAATTTTGCTGGAAAACACGAAATAAAGATTTCAGTTTTTAAATTTTCCTATTACCAGCAAGCCCAAAGAGGAGAGCAGAGAGCCCAGAAAAAGCTCTGCAATATGTCAGGTTAAAAGGATCTTTACAATCTTCTGTCTTATGATGGTAGTCAGGAAAGGTTCCATACAAGACATGATAAAATAAAGTTGTGATTAACTGGAAAACTAATCAGGAGCCAATTTTTCTTGCTGCCATTCTTAGCTATCTTTTTCTACTTTTGTCTACAGCAAAAGACTATACTACTTCTATTAAAAAAACCAAACAAAAACCAAAACCAGTTTTGACTACACTAACTATCCCTTCCTTACGGTTTTCCGGCTGTTAAGCTTATTCAGTAAGTAAAAAAGGGAAAAAAATCACACACAGATGCACTATCAAATTCACTATCAGAGAAACAAGCAATCGCAGCCTAGCAATGACTCCTTCTCTGATATTTCAGTATATATACACTCACTGCATTAGATATTCAACACTCTTTCTGGAACAGCAAATTCATCCTTCATGTGCACAAAGTGCAGTAAATTCTCTCATCATTATAAGAGTGCAGGACAACCTTGATAATTTTAATTACTGGGAAGTTTGTCTTGGATTTTTAAACACCACCAGTAACAAGGTACACAAAGCAAGTAAGACACACAGAAACGGAAGCCAAGGCTGTTTTAGCAAAATTATATCTTACTAATACATTAGAATTGCAGGGTTTGGTTTCGTGACCAAGTATGAGCAAGTGTATTTCACTGACTTTTGTAAGACGAATTGATTATTACCATGACATTTCAACCACATACAAAAAAGAAAGGTGACACTACAGCAGAAATGTGCCATCAGTTCAGCAGTGGTGATTTACAGAAAGAGCTTTTCAAGTTTATACTAACAGGGTTATTTCATGAGCTGAAAATAGTTTTATTCCCTTATGTCAAATAACATTTATGTATCTGTAATGTGCACCATACCATAAAAAGGGAGGTATGAAGAAAAACATGACTTTACAGACATGACTACCATCACACAGTATTGCTTTATAAATAATGCTAAAGTAAACAAGATCTGCATATAAATAACATTTCTTATATTGACTGTTAAATACATTGACAGAACCAAACAGCAGCAAAATGTTGCTTATGGTAAAAATCTCTGATTTTATTTTAAAGATATAAACAAAGTATTTATTTTTGTAACCATCAAAGCAAGCAGCTGACTTTTGATTTTGTCTGTGAGGAGCACATGTCTACAAATAAAGGAAGAGAGAAAAAAAACCCCAACATGGTAGAGGAGAAAAAGATTCAAGTGAGGTTTCACACTATTGACAAGGCTTTTAATCCAGAAAAATCTGCCATGTGAGCCAAGGCACGGCAACATAGCATTTAGCCACATAGAGGAGAAATGCTTGTAAATTCCACTGGTCCAATGAGCAGAGACACAGTTTTCATAATTTTATCATTGTGCTCCACGGCTGAGCGGCTGTCAGGCCAATGGCAAGGCACAGGTTCCCATTTGAATGACATATGGGTTCACCCAACCAGAGAGATGTTAGAGCATTAAATACCGCAAACAGACAGGACATGAATACAAAAAGTCAAATTAGCGCTCGCGCAACGGCACACTTGGGCAGGGACCTTCCTGCTCCAACCCAGTACCTCTGCCAGGTCCCCAGCATCCGGAAAACCGTATCCTCCAGGTAACAGTCTCTCACCTCATAAAACTCAAAGTAACGCTGAAAAATTATACTTCAAAGTGTGGCGGGAAAATAAGAAAATGTGTATTTTTAAAACACTGGGAAATGTAGACTTAAAACGTGGGGAGTGAGAAGGGAGCAGGAATTATTCTTTCCCACAGTATTTCTAAAACAGTGCCATGGAAAATACATTTTACCTTTGTGGAAAGCTGTTCTTCAGACAGAAGTGTTTAACATGTTATATAAACATGTTATGCAGTGAAATGTAAAACACAGGGGGATTTTCATCACATTTATTGCATTTGTTAGCCAAAACGTAGTAGTCTTGTAATCAGCGCCACTGCTGTAGTAAAACACTTCAGTAATATTAACAAAAAAGTGCTTTCAGACAGGCTTGTCGAAAGGGAAAGAGATTATATTGAACAACTTGGACCTAAACAAAACAACAAAACCAAATAAAACCCCCAAAGAACTGCAGATGAGCATGCAAAAGGAGATCATGGGGCTGATTTCAACTAGCAATTCACCATGCCTTGAAATCCTCTTTTTTGCAAAAACCAAACCCGAGTCACATAAATTACTGAACACTGTGTAGGACACAGCTGTCCCCTCCCTGTGCCATGTGATGGCGCAACATATGAACCACACAACGCCACCAGCCCACAGGACAGGTTGGGACTTCGGGGACCTGATGGAGGAATTGCATTAGCAATTTTCAGTCCGAGTCAAGAAGTTCACCACGATGGCATATAATGAGTACCACCTTTGCACAGCAGGATTTGCAAAAGCAAAGGCAGAGAACGAGCTTTACTCAGGCTGCCTAAGAGACCCTGCCTGCATACAGGCAACTTCTCAAGTGAGGAGGAGTGGGCACCTTCACCCCTGCTCCTCACCCTGCACCCAGTCAGCTGCAGCCTCCTCACAGCTCAAAACAACTCAAGGAAGTGCTAGAGATGGTGCCTTCCACAGACTTTAAGGGAGTTTTTCTTCTCAGTCTTTCTGTGCTCTAATTTCTCTGCAGATCTCTCTAGACGTGGTCTCTTTAGATTTATTTTATAATACCAGGATTCTCTTCTGTTTGTACTGTATTTTTCCTGCTCTCATTTGTTTTACCCTTTCAGTGCTAATGCTATCATCTACGCAGAAGACTTGGGAGACTTCACTAGGTTCTGCAACATTCTCCAATAGCTGTTTAGATCAAGGGTATTGATTAATTACTGCAGCTCAAAAGTCACTGACGATCTCTTCCCGACCAAGAGGAAGACCATTGCTGCAGGAGCAGCAATCCATAATAATCTTTATTAAAAATTGTTTAAGCACACACTGTTTATTTTTTAAGTGGTTGAATTTGTACTTTACTGGCAAAAAAAAAAAAAAAACTTTTTAGGACAATAGTGAATTGTTAGGAAAAACAACAACAAAGCCATTCCTTTCCTTAAAAATTCAAGCACCACATCACTATCTGCTATAGTATCTCCACATGCTCAACATGGTAGGTCCCAAAAAAGTGTTTACAGGTTAAACTTTGCCCCAAAGTTTATCCCAGCACTATCTTTTTACTTCTAAATTTGTTTTGCCTGAGAACTTAATATTCCAGCATAACTTTCAACTGAGCACATCCAACTAGTATCCTCTCATCTTTTTTTTTGTAGTTAATTACTAAGAACTTATTTTACGACTATATACAGCAAAATACTGAAAGAAAGCCTGTCTGACTTAGGAAAAACCCCAAATTCAGTTAAATATCTCCCTAATTGTTCTTCATATAAGCAAGTTGTATGCCACCTGAAAGCATAAGATGAAGAGTAAATGAATGAAAATGTACTCCTTAGTTATTTTAACATCTAACAGTAGAAAATTACTTCAAAGATCCCCATACATACCCAGAACAGTGCTGGCAAAACACAAGAAAAGTAGATATGAAGCAGAATTGTCAGTGATTTCCTCCTTAAAATACTATCTTAGAGAACGACTCTCATACCCTCTAGGCTAATCCATTCCCATGCTCTGTGTTGGAAGATGATACTCATATTAAAAGATCCATCAAAGCCCGCCCTACCTTAGACAAGGGAAAAGAAGTCAGCACAGCTAATGGGAGAGAAATCTTCTGAGCCGTAGGCAGAGCATCTCCCCCCTTGCCATTATCTCTCCCCACTCCACCATGCTGAAGAAAGTTGGCAAACTGAGACAGAATTCCCAATTCAAAAAAGCAGGAGCTTTCAAAAAAGCTTAAGAAAGGGGGAGAGTAAGGCTGAAGATTAATCGGATCTTCAGAGCTCAGCAAAGTGCAGGACAGAGGGAGAAAAATAAAATCGATGTCTATGACATTTCAAAATAAAAGAAATGTGAAAACTACTTTTTCCTCAGAAGCTGAAATTTTTAGTTAAATGGATGAATATTTCAATATCTGATATGGAGATGTGAAAGCTACTGAGGGTTAGTCTAGGGTGTTTTGTTTTGTTCTGTTTTAAATAAAGTGCAGTTCTAAAGCATGGCAGAAATTATTAAAAGTGATTTTCAACCAGGAAGTTCTCAACTCATAATGAAAGCATTATTACACATACATCCAGAAAAAGAAAAAATCAAAGTCTGTCAAAACAGAAAACAGCAGTAAGTTACAAAATCTGAATATTTAGATTTCACTATAACTGCCAAGATCATACGAGTTATAACTTACAACTGGAAGAAAAAAAAGTCACTTAAAAGAAAAACAGTATTCAGGGTGGGGGGAGAAAAAAAACTTTTCAAACTCCCACCAAATATTTCTTTTGAAACCGATTTTCTTTCGAGGATACTTTAACTATGATAAAAATTCATCACCCAGTAGAAAACTACACTCATCACATTTTCCAACAGCTTACAGGCAACCAAAGAAAACACACTGCAGTATGCCATCCTACTTTGGTAACGTGGAAATTAAAAAGGACTTAATATAGATAAAATTTATATGAACTTACAACAGACTTACAAAGAACAAAGATAAGCATATTGAGTTAAAATTTATACATTGTATTATAGTCTGCTTAATGCAGACTTAAAGTAATGTTCATGTAAACCTGTAGGCAGACACACACTGAAGTGAGTCACAGTGGGACATGACTTTCTTGGAGGCTAAGGTGATTTTAACATGAAAAATGCTGTACCCATCTACAGAGCTCCAGGACACTAACAGGCCTCTTCTAACTCCATTTCTCTGGAACATAAGCAACTTGACATCAATAAAATGAACAAATCATTCTCACAAAGTTAATGAAAACAGAGTTATGATACTAAATCTACTGGTATCCTCTCCTAAAATTGCTCTGAAACCAAAAGCACCAAAGACGTGAACAACACTGATGAAAATGTTTCAGCCCAGAAAGTAATGTAGGCTTGATGGTCAGTGTTTGGGCTGCACAGCTCAGGGGTTTTTCAAAGATGAGATTTCAGCTGAACCCTAAGCTCCAAGGGGAATGAAGCCTCACAAGCTCTTGCTTCTCCCACCCAGGTGCAGCAAAGCCCATGCATGAATATCATCTGAACTCCCAACCAAACAAGACTACAGTAAATAAATATGGCTCATCGAGCACTTACCAATGCAAACTTAAAAGAGGAGAAACAGGAGACTTGCTTTTTAAGTTTTAAGGACACTACCCAACTGTTCGCACCCATTCTGTCCCCTGACCCAAGCTGTATAATGGATGGAAATGGTAAGAACTCCACCACCACTGTGAGCAGCTGTAAGAATGAACAGCTGTCCTCATCTTTCATCTAACCGAAAGAAGATGCAAAAAAAGTCATGGCTAAATTCATTCCACCTTCAGTGATTTTTCAACTGATGACCAAGCAGTACTTACTAGAGTGACAAAAAGACAACAATGGGAGAGGGGGTGGACAGACAGAAGCACATTAACAAGGCAATGATGCCCATCCTTCAAACATGTTTTTTTCCCTTTAGTTATAAAGCTATTTCTAGATTTAGGGTATACTCAGAAAAATACTTTGTATTTCTGCTTTCAGAGCCAACGAGATAAACGCCAAAGTCCTGCAGGAAGATAGGTAAGTCTTAGGCAATCACCCAGAAGAAGGAAAGTTTCAGGTATTAAGATGTAAAACTGCACTGAAAATACAGGCTAGGCAGAAAGCTAATGATGGTTTGATAAACCTGATTAAAAACCCCACATGGATAGATGGCAGTCAGTGCCTATTATTGCAAGGCTTGGATGGGATTACTTTAATTAATGTTCTACCTAAACTCTTACTTCAATAGCTACTAATTACCATTAAGAACTACCAGCTATATCCGCAGATTAAACATTTCTCCCCACCCCAAAGACCCAATTTTAGAAGCTGCTTCTACAACAAATTATTTGTTATATTGTTTATGGTGCCATAGAAACCTCTACATCCTTTTAAATTTGTGGTAAGATCCTTTGATGTAGGTCCTTAAAAAAACTTGTTGAACAGATACTCACAAAACAAATGCCTCTTTACTCTATGCTGAAAGAGTGTGAAAAAATGTCAATATACTACATAACTTTAAAGCAAAATTAGAGGACTCCCCGTATTTGATGCAATCTTCAGATTGACTTAAATCCTGTAGCTTTCTCTATCTTTCTGAATGCACCTACGAATAGAGAAATACGAAAGACCTTGTCTTGAAGATGCAATTTTTTGTAGATTGATGTATTCTCTTTTAAAGGGATATAATTTTACAATCCCTCACAGGTGAGATAGTGGGTTTAATATCTAAAGGAAAGTACATATTTGTCTTTATGTCAATCTGCATGAAAGAAAAATCACTGGTAAAGTAGCAATAAAATACATGCACTGCAAGGATCCATCTACATTCCTATTTTGTGGCTCAGATTTGACGTATTATTTGCCATACTCAGAAATGTAGTATTTCTATATGCACACACATTAATCTTGACAAAAAGATCTTATTTCAGTCATGCTGATCCTATTTTAAAATTTATTTAATACTCAGCTATAAAAGGCAAATACTATTTTATAATTGAAAAGGACATCACAGTTGAGAAATATCCCTGATTGAAAACACTATCTGAGCAGTTAAAAGAAAAATTCTACTGTCTTTCCTTTAAAAATCAATAGAAGAAGACAGCTATGTACTGATTTGGAGAAACTAATAAACAAATTGCAAGAACAAAAGCCTTACCAGTTTCATACAAACACACATAAAAACTCAATCATATTTTTCCCCACAGTATTGTGAATTTAATAGAAACTATGCTGTGTATATCTGAGATACTGTGTTTAAGAATTTTTGTATCTCTTTATAGATATCCAGAAACTTCAGTAAACAATTATATAGGCTTGCAGTTTGAATAAAGTGAATAAAAAAAGGAACAATTCTAGTAGAGAATATCTTTGAAAAAGAAATTTAGTCTATTCTCCTGCAAGACAGAACTTCACTTTATATTTCTGAACTGTGAAACTGCATGAAAGCATAACGGTTTTAGTACAGCCAAAACAATAGCTTTGTACAAGTAAGAAACCACAAAGAACCAAAAAAAAAAAAGTAAAACCAATCAAACTCTGTACAGCAATTATGATTAAAAAGTGACTATTAGCACAGCTACAATACTTCAGACAAAATTTTTAACAACATTTGCTTTCTCCATCTGTCTTTTCTGAAGACTTATTTCAGCAGTGAGTCAGATTTTGGACAACATTTGATGTGGTGCCATTTAAAAAGTAAGAGAAATAAGAAGGAGGAGATTTTATGAAATAAATTCTGCCAAAATCCAAGGCAGATCTGGAATATGACAACAAATTCATGTCAAATACCAGTCTGCCTGATGTTTAGATTGTTAAGATTATTTAGGAAACGTAAGAATAAAGTAAGCTTTCCAAACAGTCTTAAGGAACTTACATTCCAGTGTATGTAACATATTATGAGAAAATTAATATATACATGAATTTAATTAGAAGATTCTGTGTTTGCCTATTGCTGTTATACACAGAGGAGCAGTCGTGTGCTGGTAGCAGATCCGTGTCATTAGAGTGACTTCTGCAATTTTTCTTTTCCATGTTCAAAAGCACTACACATCTACAAAGACAGCAGCAAGAGGGCCAACTATCACGGTCTTTTAGTCTTGTTATTTACCTTTGCTACCAGTGTTGTACAGGTTCTTCTCTATCAGAACTAAAAAACATTTCAAACAGCTGGATGGAGCAGACAGCATTTTGGTGAGTGGCTCTCTGGCACAGACAGAGAGCAAGTTCATAATGTAAGAGTGCACTGACAGCACATTTTCTTTCAATAAAAAAAAAAAAAACATTTACTAGCCCATTAGGCGTGCCAACCTAAACAACGCTCTTCTATCGTCCTTCTGAATAAATCTGGTTTGAGAAGTCAGACAAAGCATCTTGACAAAACTGTTCTGTAAAACTAGAAGAAAATAATGGAAACTTATCAATTCCTTTTAAACATTTATTAGGTCCACAATGGGACTGTTGGGCAGAAGAGCACAAAGCATTGCCACACAGTTTTGGCAGTCCTAGCTGCAGCCATCAAGGTGCCTTGTTCAATGACATGAGCCTTAATTAGCCAATTATGTCTTATTTTTAAGTTATTTTGACTGTGGCAATGCAACAAAGCAAGTTGATCTAACTGCCAAGTGCCAGAAAGTCATCTTCTCTCTATCCTCCCGGCACATATTCACTGCTTTATTTTTTGCATGGCTTCAGCACCAGCCTAGCCATGAGCTGAGCCATTTTATTGCACTGAACCTGCAGAAAAGGAAGCCTTCTCCCTTCCTTCCCAACAAAAAAAGACCCTGAAAGTCTCCTACCCATTCAGCAAAACACTGCTAAGCCTCACGAAAATTAGGAACGTACTGGACTGACCCAAGGGAAAGCAGGAGATCCAGCTGGAATCAATGTGCTGCAAGGAACAGAAAGCGATCCAAAATTAAGGAAACTGTTTCCCACAGTTGCCCAAGTCTGACTCAGAATTGTAACACCAGCTAAGTGCCATATAACAGCAATGCGATTGATGCACACTGTATTTTGCATCACGCAAAGCAGAAAAAGCATAAGAGAATCCCAGAAGCGTAAAAAAATCACTCCAACATCCAAGACATTGAATACATATATACACATCTGCACTTAACACAGACTTTGTTAGTAATTAGTCCTTGATCTGAAAATGCGTAATTCACAATGATATATAAAATATATCAATGAAACTGACAGATATTATTACCTCAGTAGAGACTGCATATTAAACCTTTTGTTCAAATTTATGGCAGAGCTATGAAGCCCACCACCTACTCTCAACTCTTTGGAACAAACTCTCCCTATATGGAATTACATTTTGCCTGTTTATCATCTCCTACCAGTTTAGTTTGCTAAGTATTTTTTCCCAATTCCTTTCCTCCAAATACGTTGTAACGTGTCTAGCATACTGTAGTTTTTTAAGCACTTGGGTAGTCAATGCACATATATAATCCGGTTTTCAAAGTCATAACATGCCTTGAGGGATGTGAAAGGTGTTAGGAAAAATAAATAAGGCAGCAAGAGTTTTTGGTTCAGCCAACCAGCCTAAAGTTACATTTTTCTAAGTACTTGTATGTATTCTTAGCCACTTTTAAGTATGTGTTAAAAGCATAGAAACAATAAAGAATTTGTAGTTCTTCAGTGAGCCATGAAAACCTCTGCAGCTCTCCGGTGTACATGCAGAGAAGTAATGGGTGAGGAAAAAAGATGGTCACCTTCTGACTGCTAACTGGATTTGGGTGTTCAGCCTACTTAAGCTCTTGAGTAACAACTTGCTTCAGTGGCTAAACCAAAACCAATATTTAAGAAACTCAACAAATTTATAACAAAAGCTGCTGAAACCACTGGCAGAGAAAAGCCAAAAATTATCTGAAAGTTAGAGATTACATAAATTATTTTTAAAATACTGTTATTAGGATATTGCCAGGACTCTTCAAACTGACACCTTATTTGTTCAGTTTGCACACTGAGTATCTGCATGGTTACAAAATCAATGACATTTTAAATATTTTTTCCTCAAGTTCTGTATTTCAAGAAGAGTTTTCTGAAAAAACGCAACTGCCTTATAAATGAAACATCTCCAGAACAATCCCATAAAGTTGCGGAAAACCAAGGAGGGGTGAAGTGAGAAAGATAAGCCTAGATGTTTAAAATACTGCCATTACTAAGGGTATCAAGGTAAAAACTGAAGGGATGAATTGAAGATATGCTCAGTGCTCAAAGCGCATTTCTGAAATACAAGATAACAATTTGTCTGAGAACAACTTCGCTTTATCTCCCTCTGAGGGTTGTAAGATTATTAATCTTCAGAGCACAAATCACTGCAAAACTACAATTCCCGATGTACCCTGCAGCCCATTCAATTACCTGAAGTACATGACTCCTTGCTAAGAGGAGGCAGGTAAGTTTTAAGAAAACATAAACCCAGCTCTACTGTGCAGTTTCCAGCTTTTAGTGGCTGGACATGTATTTTTCCCGTGCTCTACTCCTCTTGCAGAAAAAGAGGTAGGGAATTAATCAATTGAGTGAAGCTGAGTATTTCTGGTTTCCTGTGAAAGAACAAACTCAGGGTGGTACTGCAAACACATAACTGCTTCTGGGATGAATTTTGGCAATGCCCTCTACACAACTCTGTATGGTACCAAATTATCTCAGAGGAAAAGGGTATGTGACTAGGTTTCCACTATTCCTCAAAATGCTTCACCTGACCAACCGAAGAAACGAAACACAAGCTCAAATAATGAAATGGCACCTGCAAAGAGGAGGAAAACCTCGCATAGCTCAGACAAAAGGATCAATCTAGGACAAAATTTTGTTTCTCCTCTCTGAGTTTACAACTGCACCTGTGATCCTGCACTCTGGAGCAGCTTTTTACAGACAGGGAGAATGTCCCATCTCCTGCTGTAAGAGAAAGCTTGCACATGGCACACACATGCATGCCTGCAGTAAGGATGATGCCATCTGAGACAGGTGCATCCTTTCCAGGCTTTAAAGTCACAGCTACCACACCAGGGGTTGATACCACGCACTATGGTTATGACTAACCGCCCAACTTCAGCTGAAGCATCTCTCCTGTGTGGTTTTATGGTCTAAATGAGGAAAATAAAAGGGGGTTGGTTAGGGGGAAATATTTTATCCCCATAATATCCCCATGGTTTGGCTGCGCTTCATGACCTCAGCCATGTCTCACTGCCTGGCTCCTCTATGCCACTATTCAAGCTCAGGTAACTCAAGTGCTGCATTAAGGATGGAGCAGAGAGATGCCCACGCCACATAAGCACAAGAGGCTCTGGCAGTACCAAATTCCCACCAAAGTCTCCAGAGTGTCCACCGGTGCTAGAAAAGATCTACCCAGTTGTCAGTGAAAGCAAAGATCCCTCCAATGTACCTCACAAGAATGCACAAACCACCACATAAAAGTAACTCATTACATTTATGGCATCCACTGCTTCAGCAGCAGAAGCGGAAAAAAAACCTAACCTTGTACAGAAGACCACTGTTAGTCTCTAGAAAAGTGAAGAAGATGGATTGGGAGGCATGCAGGGGAACTAGCTGCCATCCTACAGAGAGGACAAGGGGGTCTCATCCAGGAGGTGGCCAACACCAGTTTGTCTCACCAGGGCCCCAGTGGGTCAAAACAAGCTGGGTAATAAACTCTACCTCACAGAAGATTCAGACATTTGGAATTTGGTGTCTGTTCCAGTACCCACCCCATCACCGTATTAACCACTGGGGAGGAGGTAGATGACATACACCAAATTTACTGCCTGGTACTGCAAAACTATTAATTTATCATACAGCTATTTTACTGGCACAACCCCTGCTCCATAACGGCGCTCTTTTCCTGACTATGAGAAATTATTGGGCAGTTTGTGCTAACTGCTTTCCCGTCATGTTTCATTTCCAAACACCATCTTCTGTCAGTTTATTCCCATTCAACCCAAAGTGACTGTCAGCATGAATACAGATGATCTGTTCATTTTTATAATGGTCTAATTTTGAGAGCAGTTTCCACCTCCCCTACTCCTTGAACTTAGAAGGCCAACCAAATCCAACACAACAAAAATAAGAACAAAAACTAAGGAAAAATAAAATCAAAAAAAATCCACCAAAGCACTAGTAGACTAAACCTCAGCATTATGGGAAATACATTCTGTGTATGTCGTTGATCCATTTGTATTTTACTTTGTTTGAAAAAAGACAAGAAATGTGAAAAATGGAAAAGAAACAACCAAACGAAATGGAAAAAACCCCAACCAAGCCCAGAATCATTCTACTTCTACCTGTTTCATCTGCAATTAAACATTTTGCACCATAAATAGGCAAATTCTGCTTTTATATTCCTGCTTATTCCACTAATTTTAACATTTTACCAAAATTTTAATTTTGGAGGAGAAGCCCTTCTTGAGGGGCTAAACCCTCCCCTCCTAGCACCCACAAATGTGCATCTGCCCTGGAAACACTCTCAAAAAGCAACAAAATCCAGTAAAGACTGGGAGGAGAAATGGTAGGGTTAAAAAGAAAATAAGGAATCCCTGGAAATGGTCCTGCACTGCAATTATATAACTCGATATCAAAGGTGCGAAAGCTAGAATGAAAATATTTGATGTGACAGCTCTTCACCTCAGTTGTAGCATGCCCTATCTAAATAGCAGGAGAGCAGATGGTAATTTTCAAGCACATTTAGACCGGAATGCAAACGATACTTAAAAATAAATACATAAATAAACAAATAACACTATACATGGAATAAATAAAGTGAAGCCTGTGTAGGGGGAGGCAGCATCGTACCAGGCTCACCAACGTAGTTGGAAGGAAAAAAACCACCACTGCACACACAAATTTACAGTCACACAAGCCCTTCTTCAGATCTGACATTTACAATTTATTTTTCAGCTAAACCACCAACTTGTGGAGCAATACAAAGATGCATGCACTTGTCCTTGGCAAAAGCTTTCAGAGTTCATTGGTATTAAATCTGCAGCCCAGTAAGCTGTGAAAACTCTGTCCTTTCAAATGAAGCAGCTTTTGAATACTTGTTTTGAAAATTTTAAGTGAATAAGCAGACTGCATAAAATTTGTTCAAACACCCACCACTACCTAGAGATTTATGAAACGTCAGACTCAAATTCCAAGTTATTTTAAAGATAAGAAGAAATAAATCATTTTAATGTTAATAAAGACTGGTTTCAAAAAGCTGCTTGCTCCACAGATAATTTTGAATAGTCTTCCAACTGTCCAATCAAATAAATCAATATCTGGGGTCATGGCAGAGGGGGATTTGTGAGCCATACATGCTCTGTATTTAATTGTCATAGTAAATCCCAGATTTGAAGCATCACTACGGCTGACAGAGTCAAGAACAGCCAGTGCTGTGACTAAGAGTGGTGCCTACTACTGCCCAGGAACCCACACCATCAGGGTGTTTCTGGATATGGAAAGATACACACCACCACATACCTGGATGTGTATATAGAATATGTTTATGCATACATACATGTGTATAGTACATCCAAGACGAAATTTAACAAAACTGGGACCAGATAGAAGAGAAAGGACAGAAACACACACTGAATTATTTTCAAGCATCTACTATTTACCAGTATGGCTGATGGAAAGGAATATCCACATATCGCTTACTCAGTTCTCCTCAGCAATACAGGAGGCCAAGATGTTTTTCTGGTGGTCATCTTTTTTTTTTATTCTATTCTAAAAAGTGATAATTGTAAACTGTTACAAATTTTATGTTTAAGTTGTTTTAAGGAAAAAACAGACCAGTTTGCCCACTTAACTAAAACTTCTGAAACTGCTTTTACACATACTATTTTAACAAGCTACACGTATACACAGCCCATTGCAGCATACTGATCTTTCAGGGATCCAGTAACATCCTACATCAGTAAATCACAGAGGAAAACATAAAACTAATTGTGCCTGAATAAACCATTGAGCACTCTTACCTCAATAACCCTGATGTTAATTATTCCAAAGCCCTGATGCTTCATGCAGAGCAACAGCACCTAAAATTTAGAGTTTCCCCTGCCCGCATAGCTACATATCCTATGTGTACCCTCATCAGATGAGGTCAGTCACTGCAGCATTCCTCTCAGCACAGTCATACCAGCTTTGTACCCCATTGTCCTACACTCCTGCAGACGCCTACTTGACTCTTTGCATTGGCCATGTTGTCCCTTGAGTACGTCTCTGTTGGTTTCTGTTTCCCCTACTCATACTCATTTTGAAAGGACTCCTCCACCTCATCTCCAGACCTTCTCCTACGATGTAACCCAACTACGCCTGAGCTCGCACACAACACAGGAAACCCCACTACTCTTGAGAACAAATCTAGAGCCCCGGTGCCAGAGGGCAGCAGTTTCTCATGACGGAAATATGGCACATTTGACATCAACTGAGATCAAAAAGATTTCAAGACAAGATTGTACTAAGTGGGGGGAAGTGAGATCAAATTAAGTGCTGAGATAAAAGCAATTAATTGCTGCATCCACAACACAAGTGTTTCCACCTGATGTGCAAGAGCAGATTTGTTCAAAGCAAGCTAGAACTTCAGCACAATGAAAACTCAGATTTCACTCCCATGTTTTGCAAGAACACCATTTCTGCTCAATAAACATTATTTGGATAAAGCACTACTAATATGCAGCAACGGGTAGGTATTTTATCATTTATTTGCAAGTATCATGCATTTTACAATAAATTAGCATAGCAGTTCAGCAGCAGAGTCAAAATTTGCACCCAAGCATCCTAATTACTAGGATTCTTTCCATATTCCAATTCTGAAGTGTTACCTCATTTGCTCATTAGTATGTAATATACATGCATTACTAAAAGCACATACAACTGAAATTATCATAAATATATAACTACAGTTACATTTTTATTAGGTTTACCAAAAACCTGAAAGAAAACTGAACTATTAAATGCAAAACTTACATGTAAAATTTTAATAAATAGTGTCTTAAATTTAATTTCTTCTCCAAAATACCCCTGAAATGTCTAAAGTGAAGAATTATATTTTATGTAAAAATTAGTGATAACTGTCTATTCATTGTCTAGAAGAATGAGAGGCTATAATCAGAAGTAACTTGAGTGTATGGTAACACGGCTTCCAGGTATTAAAAAAATATAAAGCCATTTCTTAGCTATTAATAGAGACAGACTAAATTGGTATGATTAAGCCTCAGTTTAATCTAGTTGTCTTGGGGTGATTCTATGACCATACTGTATTCCCCATCGCCTGCTTGATCTCTAGTGTACCTTTAAATCGCAAAGGGGGGAGAGAGAAGCCGAGAGAACTCTTCAAAGCGGCCAGCTTGACCTTGCAACTAGAATGTTTTGCATTCTTTTCTCTCCCGATTCTGACAACATTTGGTTGGTTGGAGGACTTTTGCTCTCTAGTCTCTTCGGCTTTCAGCAGAGAAGGGACTGTGATCTGCCTCAGCGGCTTCTGTTCCTTTTTGGACTGTTTTTGGCTTGCTTTTCATCTGAGACCAGCCACCATCTCCGGACCTGCTCGGCAGGACCCTCCAAGGGGATCGTCGGACCCTGCCTGGCCGGCCCGGCCCAGCTCAGGACTGCAGGTTTTACCTACAGAAAGAACTCTAAAATCCATAGTCCTCTTTTAGGGGACAGGGGAGGGGGTTTCAATATCCTGTTTTCCCGTGACAGCAGGGGACTCTGTTTTGTTAAATAAATAGTTTTTTTCACTTTCACTCGAGAAATTATTTTCCCGAACCCGTGGGGGAGGTGCTGCTGGGGCCTGCTTGCCTGGCAGGCAGGAGAGAAAGAGAGAGAGACGCCCCTCTCGGGTTGTTTCCTCCCGGATTTGTGTCCAAACCGGCACACTAGCGTATAGTTTTATGAATTTGTTAAACTTGCTTCCTTGTGGTCAATTTTGGAAAGTAAACTGTTAATCAATCAGTATTAAGACCCTTCCTCCCAAAGCATGCCAAGGCAGACAAGAACAGATACATGGGAGTATGCTTAGTATGGGTACACTTGCACACATTCTCACTCATAAGGAAACTCATAAGGTAATCTTTGCTTTATTTGTATGTTTTTGATTTCACAACAAGCCTGAGAATCAAGACAATGGCTAACCAACATAAAAAAAATGCAAAAATCATTCTCCAGAAGTGTCTCATGCAGAGTCCACACCTGCTCTCCTTTCCTTGAAGAAACTCTCAGTAAGCTTCAGTGGGATACAAATGGCTAAAAACCAAAATACCTCCACAGTTTAAATGGGCTTTACAGAGCTGGACAAAATCAGATTCAGGAGATTAACTTTTGTGTGTCCCATTCAACGGGTGTCCTGTTCCGTAGTCCTCCCTGTGAGCTATGGTGGGTAAGTGCTTCTCACAGCCAAGCTTGCCCTGTGGAGACCATGGCAGCCCACAGGCTGGCCTGCCAGCTTGCTGCCCTCTCAAAATAAGGTTTCTTTAGTGCAGGATGCAGGTGCAATTCCGCCCATGATTCCAAGTGAGACACAAAACACCACTTCTGTGTCTTCTGAACTCTTTACATGTGCTATTTCAGAAGAAGTAAGAATACCTTCCATCTTCAGAAGGTGTTTTCACACCTTCTACGTGCATTTTAAGTTACTTGCCTGATGGCAAACATCTTGGGCCCTGAGAACCCACCTCTACAAAAAGCACTCACTTTTACAAAATTAGGAACCAGAGCACATCGTTTTTTTAGTAATTAAAGTTTCTGCTTTCTGAAGGCATAACAATATGGTGCAGGTTTAATAAACTGACACACTGCTGGAACGTGTGATTCACTACAGAAAGAAAAACAAATGCTCTGATTGCAATATGGCTGAAGGAAAGTGATTTCACATTCATGTCACTCAATACTTTAAAGACCATGTTAATTTTCAGATCTCTTGGGGTTATTTTGATTGTTTGAGTTACCTGAAGGGCATAGCAAGCCTTACACGATATTTGCACATGGCCACAGTTCTCCAGCCAATGGGCCTTCCTCGTCTGTCAAAGTATAGCCCATATATACCTCTGTGTTCGACTGAAAAATTCTTTGAAGCTTCTGTTCCATGTACTCAGTTATACACAGGTTCAGGCCAAGAGACCTGAATCATTTCCTTTTAACCTAAAAGGTTATTCAGTTCTTTGGAATTTTTACTATCAACCATACTCTCCAGTTCACTATAGCCATTCTAACTCTCTATCTGAGCACCATCTCTACTAGCCATTTTGAGGGACCAAAACCCAGATTCAGTTTGCCAGTATCACTTTCTTTTACTCAGCCAAATATCATATTAATGCTTTTAAACTGCAGGACTGCACAAGGAACTTGCACTCAACTGATTATCTACCATGACCTTCAAAGCTTTCTCTGTCACTGTGTTTCGAGAAGAAAGCGATATCCCGTAAGTGAGAACTGCATTTTAGTTCGTAGATCACAATGGATTTATTCAAATCAAAGTATTCTCTGTAAGTCTGGTCTTATCTTCATTTAAACTGGCAACAGGAAAATGTGGTATGAGTAATGTATTTTAATCTTGTGTTGCATTAATTTTTTTTATTATTTTAAAGTAAAGTTTAGTCTCACTGATTCGTACCTATTCTGTTTCAGTTTATTATTAGCTCTAGCTTTCACACTATGCTTGGCAAGTCTTTTTGCTAACCAGAAAAATGTATTTAAATGTTCTCATGCACTTATTTAAGCAATTAGGTGCTTAAACAAATATTTATTCAGTCCTTAAGTTTAACATGCTTATTGCATTATAAAAATGGCAAACAGACCATTTCTTTCTTACCAGATCATTTTTTTAATTCATAATTAGTGCTCATTTATAGTTGAAGGAATTTTACTCCTTTTAAAACAAGTCTTCATTAGTTAAAGAAACCACTTAAAAATAAACTTGATCCACATTCAAAATATTCTTTATAAACAAAACAAGAAATTGCTTGAAGTGAAGCTTCTAATTCTAAAATTCTGACAGATGCTGGAAACAAGAACAGCAGGACAGCATTAACTTCTTCAATTATTTGTTTAGTAAAAAAACCTCTAAGCCATTCCAAGCATCATCTACAGAGAAAAAAAAAAATCCCTCCAACTGATTCAGCCCATGACCATTCCCAACTTTTGTGCTGTTGTCCCTCTGAAAGCAACAGACGTCTTTGCGTATGTACACAATATATCTGTCAATCTATATGCATCCATGCTCATAGATTTTATATTGTTGCTTATTTGAGCTCAATTCTTTCTGCATACAACTTAACTAAATCAAGCTATGGTTCTATCAAGTAAAAAATGACTAATTTACTTCTGTAACTAGCTCTTCTTCATCTGCTTTTTAATTCCTCGGTGCTCAGTTCCTGTATTCCCCTTCTCTCCCCAGTGCAAGTAACATTCTTGAGGGACTGGTCATCTTGCTGCTACTTAATTTCAGTGGTGCCTAGCAGGTACTGGTTAGCACCCTCATCTCCTGCCTTCTCTGCCAGGACAATAACTCACAAGCATTTACTATCATTTGCTTTTGAGTACTCAGTTACTCAGAAACACATAATATCACTCTTGATATAGAGTGCCACTTTCCTTCCCTTTCTATCCATTCAATTCTCTGAAAATAGGTTATAACCATTTATTTTAACATTCCAATCCTGTGAACCTTTCCACTAGATTTCAAGTAATACCAAGCAGACAAAATCTGTAATTGTAAATGAGAATTCTCTTGTTTATTATCCTGGCTGCCAGCATTAGAGTATAGACAATTAAATAGGGGTGGGTGGTGTGTATGTGAGTCCTGTTATGTCTAGTTCCTTGATCACTGCTGTCCACAAAACCATTATTTCAATCTCAGTGTGTGCTTATATGTTCCTGTAATGTTACCCTCCACCCCTACTGCCCCAGCTCTGAGCTCTTCTACTCACCCAAGCCAAAGTGACCCCAAGAAATAGCTTCTCTGCTTACTAGGGGGAGGTCAGCCAAAGAACATGGTCCCTTCCCTTTGCGGACACTAACCAGCTTCTCCAAAACACCAACAACTTTCTACACCAACTTATTCACACTGCCAGCGGGACATTTACAGGATCTTTGTTTCTGTACTGCTTATCAGGAAGGAAGGGGTTTTGAGCCAAACTGGATAAAGAGGCTTTTAAAAAGCTTCTGCCTCCTAGGCAACTAGCATCAAAACCCTACCTTACTAATGTGAATTCTTCCATCAAAGCTGACTGACAGGACAGCCAAATGCAGCTGGGGGAAAGGGGAACGGGAAAAGGGGAGGTGCTAGGTTTCTTGCACTAAATGGAAAAAGTGGGTTTTCTCCTACCTCATGGGATGTTCTGAGATTTCAGAACGTCCCTTGGTAATCATCTTCTGGGAATCTCTACAGCATCAAGTGTGTGAGCCATACTTTTCTTCTTTATGTCAGAAAGGCCTGTCTAGGTATATTTTCTGGTCAGTGGAACAATTCGAGCTTCACAGCTTCAGAGTTCTCCAATCCCGCAGTAGTGTGCTTATTTCTGCTACCTTGAAATTTCTGAGACAGTAATTTTGTTCTCTGCCAAACAACAACAAAAAAGGAAACTACTGCTTTGATAAGCAGTATGATTTCAATTCTAAACCAGTGGTACTGTAGGGTGTCGAAGGGTATGACAAGTCCAGGCAAAGACACTAAAATGCAGTAGCCAGCCACATACCATCACCAGCTTTGTTCAGGAGAAAGATTATCAAGTTTTTTTTTAAGATTTGCACCTGTACACTTATTTTCACATATCAAGTCTTTTCTTAATAGTTATCAAAACATACCTCCATCCAAATGACTGCTGTTTCAAGATGTATTTTTTGTTACTACAGGTCCAGATTTTTCCACAGCCCTACTGTCACTGCATTTACCTCGAATGTCTCACAAGCAGAAGGGGAGGCCTTTGAGACAGATCGGCTCATAGCCACTGCAGCTTCCTACTAAGTAACTCCGTGAAGGGACAGGCTGCCGCAGGAAGGGCTGGTAGCCTCGCTCCCCTACCCAAATGGGAAGCCTTTTGTGCCTCCAGTTGGAAACTGCAGTGGTAAGTGCAAAAGTGACATGAATAGCACAACCTTAGGCAAACTTCACTAAAAATCACATAAGCCAGCAGGAGAGCTAATGGCTAGTGGTGGCCTTCCTGAACACAAACAGGGAGCCCCCCCAGCAATACGGTTTCCTCGCCCAGTAGGGAGAGCAAGCAGAAGACTGACCAAGCATCCGTAACACCTCTACCCAGAACGAGGTTTCAGGCTTTCATTACTCACCTAATTTTCCACTAGTAAATATAGTGTAGCAAACAATATTAACACAGCAAGATGGACAAACATGTACACCTCTGCCTCAGCTGACAAATATGTTTGCAAGGCTCATTTCACCTTCAGCTAAACAGAGAAAGTTGCCCCTAGACAGGGAATCTTAAGGAAAAAAAAAAGACAAGAAAAATCCCTCAAGGCAACTGCACACAAATACACTGCTGTATGTTGCTTGCTCCAATAAGCACTTACACTGACTTCAACTGTAGGAAAAATTATGGGACAAGAATGAATTCAAATCCTTTCAAGGAGTCCTACCGCCCAATTCATTCTACCTTTTTTGAACACAATTGGGATTTTCACAACATATCACAACCTGATATCTGAGTATCTCAATTTCCAAACCAAGATGTTAACAGTGTAGATTAAGAACTCCAGCAAGTGTGCAAAAACAAGACTATGTTGTTGTCAGCCACTGTTTAAATTTCACCTGAAATCTCTTGCCAAATATATGAAAAGAACAAAGAAAAGGCATCTTTTTTTCAGGAAAATATTAAGTCTTAGTATTTTTATTGCATCTTTTAGGTGAGCCATTCACAGTATTTGCTTCCCATTCTAACTTCACAGACCCCCACACCAGGTGGTTATTAGATGAACAGTACTAGTGAAAGGAACAAAAGGACAACAAATACTGCACTTCTCAAAATGAAGACAGCATAGCAATAAATATGTGCAGATTTATGTTACATTCATTGTAAAAATATCTCCAGGGTAATCACAAAGTGTTAAAGCATTCCCAGTATTTCCCACTGCTACGGTTTTACTTTAAAGGAGGACGAAAAAAGGGAAAAAAAAGAATCTGTGATTCAAAATGGAAGTTCAGTAATTATTTACAGCCCAGTATGTAACTGGCAAAATGACTGGCAAAGTTCTCAGCACATCAGCTCAGACGTAGGTAAGCAAGGCATTCCTTCCCCGCGGTAGGCGGCCCCATGTCAAGCAGCTATGTGCTAGAACTTGTCCTGTGCTACCTGTTCAAAGGAAACTGTGCAAGAATATTTCAAGCTCTGACAGATACCACTTTGTGCAAAAACATCCACAGGAGTATTACAAAAAAAGACAGCACTGATGTTTCAGCAACCCCTGTGTCAAGAAAGGTGCTCTCCTGCATTTTTATTGACACGCAGGAAGCAGATGATCATTCCTTGTACAATCAGTGCTAGCACTGCCAGTACTGCTTTTCTACTAGTTCCAGGCTCCCTTTCATGCCTTTTACCAAACTCTCATGTAAGAATTTGCACCCACCTTTTTCAGAGAAATTGCCATTTGGTATTGCAAAGAGAAACGTTGCATCTCTAAGACAGTAAAAAGTACCCAACAAAACCACAACGCAAGAAGAAACCCTATCATTTACAGCATTTCGTTACTACAAGATCAACACCAAATGCCAAAGTGTGTTCTCCTTTCTTTCAGCAAATATTTATTAAAATACTGAGATCACTTAAGTTTATTATCTGAAAGAATTCAGGACACAGCCATTCTCGCCTGTGTCTGGAAGTGCAATACGTAACATCAGGTCCATGTATAAAAAACACTTTTCAAGTAAAAACCTGTTTTCTCCACCAAGCACAACACGACACGTAATATAGATCATTCCACATTCCTATAAACAGTAGTCTTACAACCAGGTTAACTCTTTAACTCCTTCCAACTTTTTTTTTTTAAAACCAGATATGCAGAAAGCTGAAGTTTCTAAATTCCTGCAAGCAGGTCTAAAGCAACTTCAGTAAAGACACAGTAACTCACACGTACACAGGGTTCTGGTATTTTGTCAAGTTTTTATTCTGCTATACAAGATATTAATGCATGCCAAGAATAGGAGTGTATTTTTAGTCAGTTCTACACGCAAAAGACAAAAATGGGATGACAGAATGCAAGAGAGAAAGAAGAAAGAAAAGCCTACACCTAATACACCCAAAGTATATCTGATCTTTTCCTGGATATTCTTCAATTACTTTCTGTGGTTATGCTCCTCTTGTAACCCTGGTGTTATAAGCCTAAAGGAATATTAAAAAACATTATTTTTCTTGTAATGTATAAAATCAAAGAAGAAAAGGCCAAATACCCCACACAATCTTGGCATTTACTGAATCTACTCTTCACAACTTGCTGCAAGACTGCAAATTTACTCAGGTCATAAAACAATCTTCAGTTTGAGAACGATACATGGAATTTCTCCCAGCATCGCCTCAGAGGACAAAAAAACCCACCTGCCTGCTCTCCAACATCAGGTAGGATTTTTTGTGAACACGAGGTCTAAAGTATAATTTTCTGCAGAACTTACGGTTCATTTTAGAAATAATAGTTTCCTCCCTAGAATAACTTTCCAAACATAAAAGGGCCATAAATCTATTAAGTACACATTTCTCGAACCTGCAGGGGGATATACTGGCCTCTGATTTTCCTCAGTTTTGCCAACCAGCAATAAAATGAAACCAATGAAAAATACAAACCAGTCAATTTGCATCTGTCCTTTAAAACACTCTCCAGTACAGCAGAAGAGTCAAAACACATGCCAATTTTCAGTGCTGCCAGCTGGGAAAGTTAGGAGAGACAGCAGAGGCAAGCAGTGGAGTTTCTGAGGAGGGGCAGGAGTAGCTAAAAAGCAGAGGTCCTTGCTGAGCAGCCCTGCTTGCTTTGTCCGTGCACAGACTCAGCCTGTTCTCCACATGGACTCTTAGGTGATTGTTTCTATCAAGCACCACTTGCTGAGCACAAAACAATTTGGGGAGAGAGACAATCCTGTGGAAAGAACAAGGCGGTTTCGCTAACCTGTCCTGTAAAGCACATCTTTGCCAACATGGCCTGTAAAACACACATGTATATAGACTCCAGATAACTGATATTACTTCTGTAATTAAAACAACATCTTCCCTAAGTGGCTATATAAACCTTGTTTATTTTGATTGGACTCTCGTCTCAAAAGACAAGTTCTATTACAGTTCGCCAAGAACTATGCAGAAATCTCTTCATCACTGTTCTGTGAAATAAACTAACAAGCAAATGTCATTTGTCCCTTCGATGTACATACCAGAACTAAATCCACTCACTTTCCTAAAGGTGCATTTGGATATAAGATTCAAATGTGATTTCTAATAATGTCCAGTCACTGAATTGTTTATTACCTGGTATATGTCTTGCTCTTACACTCAAATGCAAAAAGCATTACTAAGAAACAATATTCAGAAAAGGAGGAAAAAAATGGAGTGTACAAAGAAATAAAACAGACACTGATTTTCTCCTTGGTACTCTTCCACACCCCCAAAAGACTTTAAAAGATTCAGAGATGAAATACATTATCAGCAAGGATGCAAGCATTTTTTCTATTTTAGGCAAAGCAATGAACAAGTACCAGAGAAGTACCCAAAAATGGGGTCACCCAAGGTAGCAGAAGAATAAAAGCCTACAGAGATTGCATGAGCTGTACATGTGAGTTATTCCTTAAGTTCTTAAATCTTTCTTTCATCTGTCTTGAAAAACAACAAAACACCAAAAACTTAAAGTATTTACATTAGGGTTTTTAGATGTGCCCAGTTAGAATAGTTAAACGATCAATGCAATATATAAACAAACATGAGTATTAGAAAAAATTACCTAGAGAGAATTAAAATAGTCTCAAACATATTTAAGATTTTTTGGGAAGATTTTATAATTCATCTACCCCCACAAAAAGTCTTAATGTTCTAGGTGATAAAACATGCAAAACTAAAGCAGGCTACTGAGCAAGCTTGAATTGCACTGCATGGAACCTATGTCATTTAAGACTGACTACATAAAAAAGGCATGGAAAATACTTTTGGTTTTTTGCAGTACTAACTGTCCCACTGTAATTTTTATACAAGTTTTGCTGAAGCTAAATCTAATATAAATCTTTGTCTATAAAAAAAAACCAAAAACAACCAGTTGCTGCTAGCCATAGGAGTCTAATCTTGAATTACTAAAACATCAGATTTTTTTTTGAAAGGCCTATTGTTCCAAGAAGAAAACTACCTCTGTCCCAGGGTGACCAAAGTGAAGGGTACTGACCTGTCTCATTCTGAAATTCTCTTCAACTGACTTAGAGAGGATTAATTCTGCCTACTCTGATATCAGCTAAAGACAAGTCACCCAATCCCAGCAACATGGCCCCGAACTGAAATTGTAGTTCCAATGAAGTTACAGAAAATTTCCCACTAATTTCCCCTTATCTTCAGCCCTATTTTCAGCTGTGGGAAATACACTCCCTATTTTTAAAAAAACATACTCTATTGCCTCCCTTGCTTCCTTTGAGCAAGTTTAAATTTACAGACAAATGATAGCATCTTCTGAGAAGCTCATACCATGATTTAAAAAAAAATAGGGAAATATAGTTACAATATGGTTACAAAAAACTTGTAGTCTATGTACATGATGGGTTGGGACATCATTTCAACAGTTTTGAGTGTCAATTATTCTTTGATTAATATTATTAACAAAAAACTACTATGACTGTAATATTAAGAGTAATAGTCCATTATTCCTTACCTACACTTTAAAACCTCCTGGCACAGTCATTATATGGCAGCTGTTGAACAGAGTAATGCAGCAGCCTTTTCTTAAAGCAAGATGCTTATTTTACTTCAAATGTAAATAAACTCATGTCTCCTGCTGCCATGTAAAATGAGCTGTTCATAAGTAAATGATTTTGTCCCTTCCTAGTGAAGCGCAAACGGCTGTCTGTTCTCCACTCCTGATCACCAAAATCTATTTCCTCCCTAATTCCAGTGCAGACTGACAGCTAATTCTGCTAGCAAACCAAGCTCCCAATAACAAAATAACTGCTGCTCTTTTAACAATAATCTTTTTCCGAACACCAACACAGAGGGCTTGCATGTTTTCTTCTCTCATGCCCTCACTTCCAAGAAGAAGAACAAATGTGATTACAGCTATTAAATATTCCACCTAAATGACAATGATTTAGCAGTAACAAAAATACATTTCATTTGTCATAACACACTGATGATTCTTATACACTTTCTGTACAAATGTTGTCTTCCTCTTTCTCCAGTTCGGATGTAAAAATTAGCATTTACTGAATATCATTACTTGGTAATTCAACAAATAAAAATGTTGACCCAGTCTCATTTCTGAGCCATCTCTCACCAGCTGAAAGATCAGTTCTTTTCCCTTTTCAACCTACATTTTTTTCTGCACTGTTTCAAAAAATGATGGAAGCTACTGAAATGTTTCTATTTACCATAATAATGCAATTCCGTTACTTTAGGGATTTTCCTCAGTAAACAATCTCAGATGACCAGCATTAAGATGAAGAGCTAAACTATCATAAGCACCACAAACTTATGTCGAATTTGATTCTGTGATTATCCGTAATCTGTGCTCACCTCCCTCTACAGAGTGAATTACACTCAATAGAAGGGATAATTCTAAAGGAGACAATACAACATAAAGCCTTATCCTGCCATGAACTAAAGTAGCAGCCTTTTTTTCAATTTAGTCAATGAGGCTTAGTATACCCAAAAGAAAGAACCATGCTAAACATTTTCCTACAGTCTGCACAAGCACAGTACTTAGCATTTTCCTAAATCTGAAATTTAAAAATCCCATTTCTTTACATGACAAAGAGCAGCAACTTTTCTTTGCAATTATTAACACTTGACTATCAAAAGACCCATTCTTAAAGATGACTTTACATGAAAGACAACTAGCTGTGACTTCTTGTCCCTTTTTCTGGTTCAAACTTTACATTCTCCAGGAAGCAGCAGTTCTACTTACTTTACTGATTTTTTTTTTCCCTAGAGTTTTACAGAAGTTCAACAGGATGGCAGATATATCATTCAAATAAAATGTTAATGAGGAATTATTTTAATTAAAAGTATTCATGTTTTTTACGGAACAGGAAGTTGGGAAAAATAATCCTTTAGAGTTTCAACATTTCTGCTTTCCAGGAATTAACAAAGTAGATCTATAATCTGCTAGTGACAACTCCAAGTAAGTGCCCAGTGAATAAAGAAACCAAAATAAATGAAACAAGCAAACAAAAACCCAAATAGAACACACAAACACCACAAAAGCCAATACCAAAACCAAAAGAAAAACAAACGTCCCCAAAACCCCCAAGGTAAATCAAACAAAAATCTGGAAAAACATACTTCTGAAGCACATGCTGATCAAAGCTTCACACTCCCTTCTTATGTGTGTGCATCAAATGTGTCTATCAATCTTTAAGAAAAAGCAACACATCTCACTATTTTGTCCTCTGCTGGTTGTTTTTGAGATTCAATCACATCGATTCATTCTCTGTTCTTGCAAAATAAATAGACTAAGAACTGAAAATGGTCCTTATTTTCTGTGTCTGCTCTCTTTACCAAGACTAACATCAATTGTGCTAACACCTACTTAGGAGCAAAAAACTGCAACGCATTTAGTATGGTGAGGGCATACTCATCTGGGTGGTGAGGGCAATTATACACACAGAGGTCAAAAAAGATAATCACTCGACCAGTACTTGCCATATGTATACACCGCATTTTAAGTTAATGGTTCAGAGTAAAATATGACAATAAGCCTCACTTTCTTGGCATACTTCAATCTTTTACAATTAAAATGACTTCAGAAAGTAATGCACACAAGCAGCCAACCAGCACTAAACACGTGTGTTTGCTAGCTTTAAAACTCTATCTGCCAAGCCAACAGCCAATTGATTTCCTTGGCGTAAACTTGACATTTCCAACCTGGGACATTACCCAGTAAGGGCACTGTAAACCCTTTCCTAAATGATGTAATCACACTGCTGCTGCTATAGTTCTGGTTGACTTGCAGTTTCCATTACTATTAATCCTTGCTACATATTCCTAGAGGTTTCACAATTTTTTTTCCCCCTTTAAAAAAAAAAAAAAGTTACTCCACATTGAAACTTGCCATATAAGACAACAACAGACATGTTTTCCTTACACCTCAAAATAATCTGTATATCAAAAGAGGGGGGAAATGGAATTAGCACTTCTCTGAATATCTACAGTTCCATTCTTAAAATGGTGAGGACACTGACAACATCTGGTTTTGAATTCTGCAAATCAAGAATGTAAAAAAAAGTTAAAGGGATGAGTGATTAGCACACTTTCATCTCACAGTATTTCTAAAGCAAAAAAAAAGGAGAGAGCAGACTGAGGCTCAGGCCTCATAACTTGTCTTGCAGCAAGCAGGGTCAAGGCACTAAGGCAACTGCATGATCAGTACTGAAATGTTCCATTTTAAATAGCTATTAGGAATGGCTGTTGTACATATCCATGCAAATCTCTTTCATAAAGAATTTACTATGCATTATAGCAACACGATCCTATTTACACAATAAGTTGTTGTTCCAGTCCATCAAGTACACAAGGAATTTTAATGCATGCTAAAAAAAATCAATTAGGCAATGATCATCTGATTAAAGAGGCACATCACACCATTCAATTCTTTCAAACATATTCATAAATCCAAACCTTCAAACTTTGATGAAAACTTCCAAGTATAGAATTTTTAAGCTTAATGAAATTCATCACAAAATAAAATACTGCATGCTATTATCATGAAAAAGCAACACCACTGGTGGGAAAAAAGCCCCTTATTTTGATTGGTATTCTGAGGTCTTTTTATTTTTAGCAAAAATGTCTTTACAAGCAGCAGAAGGCTTTCCTACAGCACATAGCACTAAAGCACAAAAACACTTTGAGAGGGCAATCGAACTAAAGCCAGAAGGAACTGAACATGGCATCATCACTAGCTTGACTGAGGCCCAAATAGGGTGTGAGGTAAAAAAAGAAGTTAAATGAAAAGCAAATTATTGTCTTAATAATCAGATCTTATTACTCAGATAGTATTTCACTCACAGTGAGATGTATTGCAGAATCAAACCTGAAGTTTTCAAGTGCTAGCTATCCCTCCATATTAGGATTTCCAATTTTGACATCACCTCTGTAATTCCAAGTGATAGCTAAGATACTAGAAATTGAAAGTCAAATCTGAAAGAATATTTTTCTGCTTTCTGGTGGGTAAGGAGTGCTTATAATCCAAAAATTACATTCACCCCGTGCAAACCAGGAGAGAGAGTTCATGAGATTATGAGATAGCAGTATTAAGTTTTACATGCAAGAACAGCATTTTAAAGCCTTGTTGCAACTTGTGTTTCAATCACGAAGACTGACAACATAGGCACAGGTCATCTTGCTCTCAGCTTTCCTCTGCATTCTTCCCCTCTCTCCCACTGAAGGTGAATGGGAAAGAAACAAAATCCCAAGTTTCCTAACAATATAAAAATCTCTTTCTAAGTAATTAATTTGCCATATTAATGCATCCTGACAAGATATATGTCAAGTCTGCAATCCTAGAAATTAAGCATATGATTCTTTTTGTATCACCTTCCTTTCTCATACCTTCCCTTTTACATAGGTGTCAAATCAGTCCAAATGCTTTATATATTTATTTGTCTCACACTGAGTTAACCAGATATGCCCTCAAAATCTTACAAAATGCTGCAGCACTCTTCAAACTGCTTAGCACTCTGCCCCAGAGGCTATCACCCATCTTCACATGACAAATCTTTATCTCTGTTGTCAACTGTCAGAGAAGAAAGTGAAAATCTCAGGTTACCATTACCTTTATCACAATCTACCTGCCTTTCCCATATGGCCATTTATATATCTAGACTCCTTTATCTTTAGCTGTATTAGTGTAAAGAGATTGCCTGGATTTCAAATTGTGCCCATTATGTAAGGCTCAGTGTGTTGGCTGGGGCTCATCATCGATAACTCATCAGAGATGAGATCCAAACTCACTTAGGAGATCTGCTTTTCTCTTCAGTCCTTCGCAGTCATGTCACAGAACATATCCCATACCTTCCATAGTCACTTCAACATCCTGCAATTCCCATGCAGAATTTTAAGAAAAACTGGGGGTTTATTTGCACCTTCATGTTTGGTGTCAAGCATGCCTAGACCAAACAGCAGTTGTATGAGCATGTCTGCAGCATTTCATAGATATCCCTTTTACAACTGGTTAGCAGGCTATGCTTGACTCCCATGCTGCAGATACGTAGGCTGACTGCACCTGATAACATTTCATCTTTTTCATCCTCTTTAATCTTTTACTGCTTATGCCAGAGGCCTCCCTTCCTGAGAGAGAGCTCTTCCACCTCTGGGCTGCAGGCTGGAACACACTATTCTCTGCTGCAATATGACATAGACCAGCTAACTACATCTAGGCAATTATCTTCAATTCTACCACTTCCATTAATTTTAGCTCAATCTTTAGGGTGTTGTTTTTCATCTTTATTTCTTCATTTGCAGCATCCTGCAGCAGAGCCTGCAAGTTAAAATCTGTCAAGTCCCATAGTTCTAACCTCAAGCCACAACACTTGCTGACAAAGAGCCAGACTTAACATTTCAAGGTCTTCTTCAAAATTCAGAAATCTTCACAGTTTAACAAAAAGCCTTCTTTTTTCATCCAAGGAAACAGAGCTGACACCCTCAGCTATCTTTGGGCAACAGCAAACTATAACTTAAAATAAGAACAACCTCTACCATTGATGCTTCCCACCCTTCCTACAGTGTGGCACTTCCACCCTCATAATCCATCTACTCAATGCTATCTCTGCACAATACTTAAATCTGAGCGCAGTATATGTTTAAGGCCCAGTATTTTTTTAACCAATCGAGTTTTTGGAAGTGCCTTGCGTTTTTGATAAATTCAATGTGACACTGTAAAGCAGTCCAATTTCCAGAAAGTGCTGAGATTCATCTTCTGAAACTTCTGGCAATATTATATATTTCATATATATGTAATATCTAAAGTAGGTACGTGCTACACAGTTTTAACAAGCGTAGCTAGGCTCTCCTTATTTAATATTCATGTCACAGGAGTAAAAATCCAGCCAGGAATCAAACTGTGGCATCCTGTGCCAAAGACAACTTACCACTCAGCTGGTAAGTTGGCAATTCAATTTACAAACCTGCATTCCTGCATTTTAATCCTTTGTAGAAAGGTGGTAATATATGAGCAATATGAAAAGAACTGGATTCAGATCATTAGAGGTTCACAAACCAAACACACGAAGCTTTGGAGGCTGTCCAAAACAAAATCATGCCTAGGTGGTGATGTCCGTTCAATAAAAATTCAATGTCATAATTATCCTGTCCCTTTTTCCCCGAAGAGCTCTGGTGCTCGGGCCGGCGGTGCCGCTCAGCCACTTACGGCAACGCTGCGAGGAGACGGATACGGCCGGCAGCCAATGGCGCTGCCAGGTCACTGCCTGCTGATGGGTAATTTACAATTACCAAGCAATTAGCAAATGCACTGAAAATTCAACACTCATCTCCGCGTAACACAGAATAACTCATTTTTAAATTAAAAATGTGTTTTAATAACTTCACTTTGGCTACAGCTACACAGAGAAAAAGAAAGCCTTCTTTATTCACTTTCTCGTCCCTTTTGCAACTGACAAAATGCTCTGCTGTCTGAATCTAGCAACCAAATATATTGCTTGGCATTTCTAAACTGAACAATCTCTTCCTTACCAGTAAGTATCTATTTAACAACAGAAAAGAATAAAAATTAAGACTTGTACTAATGATACTAAAATATATTTGAAACTGTTATTTAATTAACTGCCTGATTAACATCTTGTCCTACTGGATGGGTGATAACAAGAACTGGCCAGGCACCTATCTGCCAGGAGTCCAAAATTTTATTTTATTTTCTACATTTAACAATAAATGACATAAAAAAAGCGCTAATCTGTGACTGGTCAGTTGCACAAAACAAATGTTCTTTCCCATTAATGATCAAATTACTAATCTGTTGTGCTCACAAGGTGGTGTAGAGCTCTAACTGCCTACATTTACATCCCTAATTTAAAAAAAAAAAAAAGCAAAACATTAGCTTCTTGATAACCTCAGTTTATCTCTCCCTCTTGAAAACGGCTGTATTTTCTTAGTATATAGTATGCACATTGAGACTGACCTTCTTAAAAAGGGTAGGAAAAAAGCACAAGAGGTCTCCAGCAACAGTGAAATCCAAGTAGATAAAAAGGAGATTCTTACCTTTCTATATACTCTGATATATTAAAAAAAAATCCTGACTTTAAAGAGTTGGTAAAAGAAAAAAAAAAAAAAAAGAAAAAGCTACAGACTCCTATCAAAATGAGGAGAAAAAGGAAAACCAACCACCACAACAACAAACAGCTGATATAAATATGTAACGCTTTTGTATGCACTGGACTACACTAGCCTTGATGTACTGATGTCAGCTCTAGGTTTTCATCTTACATTTAAATGTACGTAAACCAGAGAGAAAGAGAACATAAAAACCCCAACAAACCAAAAACAAAATAGCAACAACAGCAAAGAAAAGAACCAAAAAATACGCAAGGCTAAGTGGTGTCAACTGGAAAAAAAAAGAAAACTTATGGCATTTGACATACTTCTCTCTCTCCAGAAAGATACCAGCAACAAACTAAATCCTGTTCGAACTGTAAGGGATTTCAGAAAACATTCACACTGTGAACATAATTTATTTAGTTTTAAAACAGTCCTTCATCCTGCCTTCTGCACAAGAAACACTTATTTCTGAGTTTTTTTCTCTTGCACTCTCTGTATTACCGGAATGTCAGAAGGGAAGAGAAAGAGAGGAGGGAAACCAAAGCAACCCAGAAAAATCCTCCACAAACCTGTTGCTGTGGATACTGCATTCCTCCCATGGCTGCCGGGGCTCGGCCCTGCATTCCCACGGGATAGCGCTGGGGGCCGGGAGGGCCGTAGGACTGCCCGGGGTAGGGGCTGCTCTGCTGTGCCTGAGAGTGAGGGTTATTGCCCATGCCGTACAGCTGCGGCCTCTTCATCACCATCGGATCCATCGGACTGCCCTGTTGGCAAACACAAGCAAAGGAATATTGAAGACATGCAAAGAAAAAGGTCAGAATCGTCGTGCTCGCTGCGGGCAAATTATACACGTGTTTTCTCAACGCTTTATACATCAAATATTGATGTACAAACTGGCAAAGTACCATACCCTAGTTCTCTGATTAATTAGATGAGATTCTGAATGGTGAGTTTGGGATTTCCATTCCATTTAAAACAATTTGGAAAAAAGTTTTCCACCAAAACTTGAGGCTGTCACCTATACAGACAGAAAGCAGAAAACCTACCCAAAAAATTTCAGCTTAAGAAATAATTAAATATACTGCTGCACACTGATTAGCATCGCTGACCATAATGTTAAAACAAAAATAAAATAAAAACATAAATATATATCAAGAGAGACACAAACAGTGGACAGGCCATTTAACCTTGAGAAAATGTCTGTTCTCTCACATCAAAAAAAAAGAGAAACTGTAAAGAAAAGAAAGTTTCCAAGAAGTGTAATGCATACAGAACACTGCATTTCAGCATTTTCCTATTGCTTTCGTGCACACTAATAAGTTTCCAGATCAAAAAGCAAGCCATAACCCACATTTTACATGAAAGTTTATTTGCCTCCTTAATAGACCTCAGAAAATCCAAACTGCAACCAGTGATAGAGGGGGAAGGGAGGTAAGGGAGGGAAGTTTTATTTTTAGACTTTTGGCAGCTCTTACCAAGCCCTGTAACAGTTTCAGGACAGGTGTCAACCATTGTGTAGTATTACTCTCATGTTTTATTACTGAGAACTAACTGAACCAGAAAAAATACCATACTTTGTGAAGTGCAGCCCTGTATCGTTAATATGATATCCATTTTTTAATTCCTGAGTTCTGGTTAGATTCATGGAAGAATGTGGGGGGAAGCTTTCAAAAAGCCTATCACAATCTCTTCTTGATGAATGTGGCACATACCCCCCACCAGGTGCAGGATTCCCTCCTGCAGCACATTTTGCACATGTTTTCCTGCAGAATACTGCTGAATAGTTTAATTTAAAACCTCCTATGTAATACAGCTTCTTCAAGTCCTTTCTGGCTATTATATTCTGATGCAATAGTTATTATGACAATAACTAACATGTCCCACTCCCATTCCTGTTTCTTCTCATCACTGCTGTTTGTACTACTACCACACTACTTTTTTTGTTCCTATCCAAAATATGCCCTTTCCAAAGTAGTCACCGCTTAATGAACTATTATTGTTTCCTTACTGCACATAAAAATCCATCAAATCTCATCTTTTTCCCCTGGCTCTCTCTACCATTACCAATACCAATTCTCCAGGAATGTCAACCAAAACTAATAAAGTATTATGAATATGGGCACACTACACCAGAGGAGATGGAAATGATAACCTACTCTTCCTCCTCACATGACATCTCCATTCACTTCAGAAGAGGACCACCCTTTTTTGCTACCATAGCAAATTCCACATTCACTGCTAATTTTGGGTAAGTATTACTCAGCAATTTTCCCTTTATTGTTTGCCTGCTCTGCAGCCAGATTAGAAGTTTCTATTTTTTGCCACTAAATGTCCCTGGGTAATTTACTATTTATATTTCATACTTTTCAAAATCAATGGTTCCTCAACCACTTAAGATCACCTGATCCACAACAACATTCTCAATTTTGTTTTCTTTTAGGCCATCATGCACTCTCATCACAGTTTCAGCTAAAAACACAAAGGCTAAGAAGATGAACTATAGATTCCTTCTTATGGTGTCCCAGAGGACAACTTACATTTCCTCCTACAGACCACAATACTTTATCTATGTTTATTTCTGTGTTTTAATGTTCATTCTGTGCATCACCTGTCATATTCTTCTTCTCAAATATAAATCCTTGTTCAAAGCAAGTCTTGAGCTTCCTCCATTAGATTCCCATGAAGCCAAACAGCCCTCTTCATTGACACCCTCTTCTGGTTCAGGGTATAATTTCCAGGTCTCAACTCCAATAACCACATTTACTCAAAGTCAAGTTTAATTGATTTTGAGTGTAGTATTTTCTTTGCTGCATCCAATTCCTAAACATAAATAATGCAGACAGCTACACAGTTAAAATAATCTGACATTTTCCATTATTAGGACTACTTTCAGGTGCATATAAACTTTGCCAAACTTCAAGCATTTAGGCTGAAATTTTCCAGGGCATATGTATGCCTGAGGCTGAAATTCTCTGGAAAATTCAGCAGAAATAGTTCAGCTATGTCTTAGAATGAGGTCACAGAAAAATACATGGTTTATGTTCTCATATAAAACACTTGAAAATACCTCTTCAATACCATGCTTTGAGGCAGAGAATTTTAATTTCCCAGGGTGACACTGGACATTCATGAAAGGCAAGGCATGTGCCCCTGTCAGAGAGAGCACCTGAATGTCACCAGTCTGGGAATGCAGAAGGAATAAACAGGAGCACATGAGGGGCAGGGCAAGGCTTCTTCAGAGGAGTTACAAAGTGTATGGAGGCTGCTTTTAATTTGCCAGACAAAGGAAGAGGGACAATGAGTAAAAAAAGCAATGGAGACAGAAGTCAGGCAGAAAGAGTTGAAGGGGAGAGGAGGAAACAAGGTCAGGAGGTGACATGGATACAGGCCAAAGAGTCTCTGTCCTCCGGACTAGTGACCTCCAAGCAGCAGAGCTTCTGTGTGTGTGCTGAGAGAGTGAGCCTCACTGCCAGTGCGTCCTTCCTTCCCTCCTCACCAGCCTGCCATCCCTACACTTCTCCATGTTCTCTTCAGGTGAGCTGCTCCTCCTTCCCTCAGGTGATATCCCCCCAATTCGGAAAGGTGGAGGGATGAAGAGCCTCAGATATTGCTATAAATCCAGTCACCAGAGGCTGCAGTGTCTCCAATAACACTGGAATTGAAGGGGCTGCAGTCACTGGGTAGCAAGGGACCTGGACATACTCAGAACTTACTGTGAACACTGCAAGTCAAGCATCTGGACCAAGGACTGGAGATACTTGAATATGAGAGGGCTAGACTGAGACAGCAGTTAACTGTGCCTGGACAAATTACTGGGACAATCCAGAGGGACGCACCCTAGCTGTCAGTGCTGCCTGTTCCCTCCTCCCTTCAAAGATCTCAGGGAAAGAGCAAATAGTAGAGTGTTCTATGATCTGTACGGTTGCAGAAGACAGACTGGGTGAGGAAACATTTCTCATCCTATGCACTGGTTGGTCCTTATGGGGGGTGGCAAGTCACCACTGCTATTCCTGACTCCCTTTAGATTAGATCCCAACCCTCTATGTGGTGCAGCTAAAGGTGAAGCCATCTACCAGTGACTCAGTGGCTGTCAACATATTCCTGCGAGGCAAAACAAAACCCAAGAGCCAGCTCTTCCCCACGCTTAAGAAACATTATTGCAGAAGTTGAGAGCTCCTGGAATTAAGTTTGCCCTTGCAACACTAAGCGTGCCGCCTTCACAGACACAGCTGTCTTTAAACACCCAGTCACACTTCAGTCCTCACAGGCAGCGGATGTGCCTGCTCCAGGTACCCACGCAGCGCAGGGCAGTCAAGGGGCTATTGTCAACTACTGGAGCAAGGGCTTCACTTATCGTACGGGCAGTGAATGAAGCAGGCAATTGTCTTACCGTTTAAAGTAGCTGCGTGCTGCTCAGGCAGAAATGGACTCTACCTCTGCATCTGCCACAGTTTTTCACTAAACCGAAAAAATTTCAAAATTTACCAATTTAATGCATCCTGACTTGAGATCATGGGGCTTAAATTGCAGGAAACGCTGCGTATCTACAACTGCAACTACTTTTGAATTTGATAAGAGATGTGCTCTGAAAATGTTTCCAGAAACTCTGAGTTTCAAAAAAATTTAACTTACAGCCATCAAAACCAGGCCAAAATTCCTACAGCAATGCCTCAGTTTCCTTTGTGCAAAAATGAAAAAATGTGGAAAACATTTCCAATCCCAAAAATGAACAAAAAAGCTCCATCATTTCTTAATCACAGAACCGATTTTAGAATTTAATATGTCCATGATCAATACCACTGAAAACTCTCTAACAAAAAGACAAATTTTGTCTTTAGAACAGTGTATGGTGAGAAAGACCTGGAGGACCTTAACAGGAAAAAAAAAGCAAGCTGTTCATCAAGTACTGTGTCCCCCTTACAGTGAAAGTAAAAATTTCAATGTAACCTTTTCCGGCTTTAATGCATGCACAGTTTTTAGCTTTATCATTCTTGTAGACTTTCTGATTTCATTCTTATAGCAAGACTTTCTCTCATCCATGACATTTTGAAAACTTATTAGAAGGAGCTGTTAATTGAGACATACATATTATAATCTTATCTGAAGGTTCCTTTAACATTTATTAAGTTCCAATATTTTCTTTAACATCAGTTCCAACAGTTTTCAAAGACAAGTTTTCAGTGACAGGACGATTACGAGACATATCAACCTCTTATGCCGTAGGGATCATAACCCAACCCCTCTACAAGTGCTCTCTAACACTTACCAAAAATGACAACATTGCTCTAACTGCATCACATTCCTCTAAAACCCAGCGTGTGTGTTTGACTATGAATGGATGATGTGTTTATTTTCACATCTTCCATGCCTTTACTTAATTCTATTACATGCTGTAGTGAAAAGTTTTAATTACTTATTAAATTTTATTTTAGTGTCATTGTAGTAACTGATATAAATTTGTTTCTTTTCCTGCCTGAAAAGAATTGGACAGAACAGTCCAATTTTTCTCTAGTGCTATTTTATTCCTAATACACATTACCGTTTTGCCAGTTTATCTAGTGTTTGCGCATGCTATTTTTTACCGCCATATTCTTCCAGGCAAGCCTAGATGGATTCTGCCTTTTGCTTCTGATTCCGCAGCTCCTCTTCAACTTGCTGCACTTCACTTAAACTTTGAGTAGATCTGCAGTTCCTCAAAACACCTCAGTCTTGTTCTTTGCTTCAGTCCACAGAAATAATACAATTTATAACCCCTTTATTATAGTGCCTATCTCATGTCAGTATCGGATTCATTTGCACATGTACTATCAGGCTTTGTGAGAATAGAGCATTTCATAAGAGTTCTTGCCTATTATGTGCCTCATGAGCACATTAAAACACCCAGTGGAAGGTTTGCTTATGATTTCAACAGGGCCAAGGTTTCATTCCCAGTCTTTAGATTGACAATACACCCGTCAAGGTAGGACACTGAAAAGCCTACACTACTTACAAATAGTAACTGACAACCTTTTTCTCTTACCTGCTCCTTTTTTCAATGTTTTGTGTAAAAGAATACATAAACTCGACATTCCTGCTATACGCAGAAGTGAAAAAATTAATATTCTACACCCACTTGTAAACTCGGTATCACCACCACACTTCTGCTCTCTTCCCATCCAAAACAATCAAATAAATCCCCTCACCCTGAAGTACCTGGAGATTCAATTTTGCCTTTTCTAAAGCGAGAGAAAAATACACTACCATTTTCTTCAGTCATTTAGCCAGTGTTTTCCCAGCTACCTCATCTACAATCAGATCTGAAGCAGGTTGCACAGGAGAGTAACTTGAGAAGCAGTCTGACCAAAACCGGCATTACTGGCATTACTGATGTTATGCACACATCATATATGTATCTGCTATTAAGTTATCAGTGTTTCACTTCTTACAACAAAATGTTTATTTGAATGGTATTTATGAATACGAACAACACGACTCACTGTCCAAAAATACAACTAACATTTACATTTAAAGATGCCACAAAGACCCTCACCACTGAAATCTCAAGACAGTGAGGAGTGGAAGACACTTTAATAAGGTCACAATGGGATTTAGATGTGAATCCCATTCAGGTAGTGTTCTTTTCTACAAGGCAGACAGAGCAATTCACTAGAAGACAAGAGTATTTACATGAGAGATGTAACTACTTTTCAAGTGAAAGTGTGCTTTTTTGTTTGTTTAAACAAAAAAAATTGAAAGAGGCATTGGTTTGGCTGACAACAACAAATGCAGCGATTTAAAGCGACTATAAGCCACAGAGCATCCCAAGTAATGCTCCATCATTTGTGCCTGTAACAAAACAACATGAACTCAACACTCTCAAGCAGGCTTCCCCTCAAACTCCTAGAGCTATGAATACAATAACTCTTTGTTTATTCACTGATCTGCAGCCAAAGCTTCTGTCTCCATATTAAAAAAAAAAAAANAAAAGAAAACTCGTCTCTGTATAAAAACCAAAGCCTTGAAACCTCATAATAAATAAAGACAGCTGACAATCAGTTATCGACATTCCAAGGAAGATGGGCATGGAGCTCTCAGCTCTAGGTCAGGCACCAAGTCACAAATTTATCGCTAAAGATAATCAGAAGTATTCACTATAATACAATGACACAGCTGGCATGAGGATAGAACTGCAGAAAAGATAATCCATTCCTAGATAATGTCATCATTTGTATGAACATGTACGAGGACGCCTCAGCTAACATTTTTACGTGACAAAAGAGGGAGTATCAAAATAACTCTTGTTACGTGTGTTTCAATATCCATTTAATAAAGTTGCAAGCAACTATTTAAAAGGTATGAATGCACAGCATTAAATTCTGACATTAATAATAAAGTCAGAGAGGTGACTAGTAAACATACTTCCTATTTTTTTGAAATAGGAAATGTACTGTCAGTTTTATTAAAATTTTAATTAAAAAAGGCAGTTGCACAAACACAAATAATAAGCAAAAACAAAAAGCTGAGTTCGACATAAGCCTATGATGAAAGAAAATCTAGTAAATGAAGAAGCATACACTAGCAGAGTTCTAACAAAAATAGCCACTTTCCTTGTCTTAAAGGCTCTGCATACTGTCTGATTTCAGCTGCAGGGAGACATCAGAAAGATTATTTCCCACTCAAAACAGAAAGTAAGTAATTAACAAGTGGAAAGAGAAAAAAAATCAAAGCTATGCCCCACAAAGAATCAACTACTACTTGCCTAGAACATTTACAAATAATTTATAAAAGCAACTGTTTCTGCCGGGTGAGGAAGAAGGATATATTGGCTTTGAGTTTTCTTCTGAGTCCTCTTCAACACACACAACCCAAAAACTGTAAGGTCTGTGTATCAGCCATATTCTATTTATTATTTTGCATATAGATAAAACTAAACAACTACTGAAAGAACAAATCACAACAAACATAGCAAAGAAAAGAAACCCGTTTTTAATGAAGTGTACATAACTAACCTCTTCAGCTGCCACTACAAGTGCACGCAAAGGTTAAGACAACATCAAGAAGCAATTATACACATTAAAACAGCTGATGGCCAAAACAATCCTAGGTTTCTGACTAGTTCACATGGATACACAGCTCAGAACCACTGCCCCTCAAGTTTCCTTTGTCATTGCCAGCTACTGACAGCTAATGGGTTACTCTGAAGTTATCTTAGTGTGTGTCATCTGTCCTCATCACACCTGAACATTCAGTCTTCTCCTGTAACCCACTTTCCTAATATCAAACTTCTTGCAGGAAGTACTTAGGAATTATAGTCCTGTCTTTAGATTTGTTTTCTTCAACTTGTTTACCCCTACAAAGAAGATCACTTTTCTTTAGGCATGCAGAAGCTCTACTCTCCTCCTCAACAAGTTTGCAGCAATTTCTAGTGCAGCAGAATTTAGGGAGTCTTTAAAATGTCTTCTAGCAAACCTATCTGCAACTATACAACAGGTCACTCATTCTAGCTAGTTCTCCTATGTGCTGCCAGGTCGTGACCACGCTTTGGCTACTTCCATCCACAGTCCAGTCTAAACTTAAAACTGCCTGTGTTGGATGATTTTGCACCGATACGACTGCTTTGGCACTGGAGCACAGTCAGACACGGGCAGAGCTCTGAGTCTGGCATTTCTACTGTCAAAATAGCAACCCCCAGCAGGAGAGCAAGGCAGATAGCAAGGGAAAATAGTAACCTAAAGTTCTCAGGTTAGATTTACCAGTGGATGCCTCAAAGCTTTAAGGCCGCCTCAGCAGCCAAGGCTATGGCTGAACAAGGAAGAGAAAATCCATTCATAAACCCAGAAAACCAAGTTAAAAAAAGAAAAGCCCCACCCAGAATACCAGTTACTTCTATTTTGTCTGGCAATGAGGTTCTCAGCTTCCTAGACAAGTAAACACCTTCACTCACTGTGCATGGCTGCCATCTGGAACTCGGAAAAAAAATTCCCTTACCTACTTCATACAGCTCTTATACAAACACAGCGTTAGATGGACAGAAAAGGATGTACTAAAAATAGTGTCCGTCAGCCAAGGAATAGAGCACTGCCCTGAGTGGAACGAGGGGAGCTCTGCAGAAAGGCTCCCAGCAGAGAAGTATTGCAGTAAGAGGGGGAAAATGCACAATGTCCTAAATATAAGTGATGGGCGGGGGGGGGAGAGATGTAAATGGAGAAAATCCCACATTCACTTTAAATTTAAAAAAAAAATCTTCCTAAACCTAATATCCAAGTGGATCTGAATACACTTTTTCAACTACTTGGCTTTACTCACAGAAATAAAATTAAATGTTAGATGTCTTTAATTGCTGGAGAGAACACTAGCTGCGAAAGTGACACTGTGGGCACTGGGGATGACAGCGTACCCACAAAAAGGTATAACCAATCACATCTAGGTCACAAGCCAAAAGTACATACAGTTAGCTGCAGATTTTTTCCACTCCCAGTGATATATATAGTTCTATATTAACACACACACACACACACACAAAAAAAGGTATGCTGGTCATATATTCTCAGCATTTATGGCAAATTATTAATCAAGTCCCACCTGAAACAATTTGTTAAATTGATTTTAATCACTGGGCCTCTCATGTGAAGCTTTGTATAATCAGCATTTCATTTACAAAATTAATTGCCTGATTGATTCTCAAGAGGCAGTAGCTGTCATTACACTGCTGTCATAACTTTTGAGTAGGGGTGTCACAACACTGAATTCTGACAGTATGAAGAGCACTGCTATTTAAAAAATGAGGGCGGGGAGGTAGGGGGGAAACAAATACAGTGATTTCACAGAATTGCTCTTTAGCCCGATAGAATGTTAAAACCATTTCCCAGCAGTTTCAGCCAGCCTCCCCGTTTTCCATTCATTGAATAATGCGCTACTCAGCTATTCAGTATCTTTTCTTAGAGGCAGGTTCATTTAATTCAATTTTATCATAGTTGCGGTTGCATAAAATGAGTTTGTTGTTGAATATACAAAAGATTTAATCACAGGCCGCTCTTAAGGTTATTTGTAGAGCAGAGTTTGACTTTCAAACACATGGAACTTTTTTCCACATCCAAAACCTTCTGGAAAGCTATTTTCAATTAGATTTTTTTTTTTTTTTGCTACTGCTGTTTTTAAACAAAGCAAAGCAAACCGTAACTTTACAGAACTTATCTAGGAGCTCCTTTAGAAAGCTTTTTTTTCTCTCCTTGTATTTTAAGCTGTGTATAAGCCTCGGAGCCCTGCCAGATTTGGAAGCAAAGCTCCTATATTTGCTGTAGTTACTCCTGTACCCCATTGCTACTATATTCTTGGAAAAGACCGGTGCTCCGGAGAGGTGGCGCAGGCCAGCGGTTAGGGCACTGAGTCATGAGACAGGACTTCTATTCCTGGCTCAGCAGCTGACCTGATATGCAAACATGAGCACGACACTTCACCTACCTGTGACTGCGTTTTCACTCTCATAACAGCAAGTATTACATGCACTTTTGACAAGAAAAAAGACACGAGGACGTTGGGGAGACTGATGTCAGTTACTAGCAACAAGGAATAGGATTAGGAATCAGGAAGAGCAGGCTAAGGGAGGAAAAACTCCCAAACCTCTAGAAGGTATTAAAAAGGAAAAATTGCGTAAATAGGCTGCAACAAGGTACCCTAAACTTTCAGAAACCTATACGCCAAAGGAAAAAGGTCCCTGGAAGCATCTTAAAAAGGAGGGGGAAGAAAAATTTTTAAAAAAGACCTTAAATTTCTGCTGCTAGATCACTTGGAACAGTATTAGCGCCTTTGAAAAAAATCACCTGTTTCTAAGATAAGCTCAAAAATAAGCCCCTCAACTGCTCAAATTCAGCCTTATACACTAGACTTCATCAAGTGCTCATGAATGAAGCAAATGTAAAATTTCTAGGCCATGTTCTGAGATTACACTAGTACCAAAAAAAACCCCAAATGACAGCTCTTCGAAAACTGAATTATACTTCAATTTGTAATTGACCTCACCAGAGCAATTCCAGAATAAATCAGAGTCCAGGTAACACTAGAATCTAGCAGGTACTCTAGACAACACAGCCCCTTTTCTCTTCCTACCCCTCAATTCTTACTCTCATCCCTAACTGCTGTCAAATATTATCTTCCATTCCTCTCTGCAAAGTGCTCTGCCACTTGAGTGGCTTTATGCAATTTTCTTCCCTTTTTGCAGGTGTCTGAGTTCATGATGAATAAAATTGGGGATGAGGGGAGACATGGACAGGGAGACACCAAAACAAACATTGACAAAATTGACAGGTTACTGAAATAAAGACTCATAAAGGATGAAAGAATGGAAAACTCCACCAGGCAAACAAAAGCAATTAGTTGTTTTCCCCTTTCATAGCCATAACATGAAACTCCAACTAAGGGAGGTTCAGAAAGCTCTGTCCACACTGAGAAATAGTAGCCAGAGTTTTAAGTTACATCCTTCTGCCATACCAGCAAGAGTTCAAAAAAAGTAAAGAAACAGTCACCCTACTTACAACACGGGACAGCAGGCTGGGACACTAAAAAGCAGTGTAAAGCACTGATTTTCTGTATTTGTCGGTTTCTAGCTTCATAGCTGGTAGCTTACTCGTTAATCTAGCATCTTTTTCTTTCAAGCCTATCTTTTTTGTTAAATAGGTAAAAAATGGTCTTAATTAAATAAAAGAAAACAGGGGAAAGCCCCTAGCTAGAGCCAATATATGCAGAATTCCTAAAAGGATATATTTAGCATCAGGATAATTGGAAAGCAAACTTAGCTCCATAACAGAAGCCCTGTCACTTCTTCAACTGCCAAGAAACTTCTCTTGTAACATATTTTCTATATTAAAACTGCTTCCTGTAGAGGCTGAAAAAACTTGGTTGCAAATAGTGCAAAATTTTAAGTTACCTGGAAACTAACCAGTTCATCTTTTTTTAACCATCATTCCATAATGATCTCTGTATCACATTGGTTGAAAATCACAAAAATCCAGTGTCCCAGTTAGAGACATACCAGCAGCACCAGCTCGGCCCAAGGGTCCACTACAAACAGATAATGAATCTGGAGCTACACACCCATATTGTGGAGCTGGAGCAACAGAATTTTGGTGAGTACCTGCCTGTGACTATTTTGCATTTATAATGACCCTTCTCATCAACACAGACACTGTCAGCAGCACGGAACTAACTTCCTCGGCAGGAGCAAAACAAACAAAAATTCACGAGCAACAGGTGATTTAAAGCACTAGAAAATGGGGGGGAGGGGGTGTGTGTCAGTAGTTACAATAAAAATTGAAATCAATCACCAGAACAAACTACAGTTATGAGTGGGTATTTTCATTATTGACTGAAAACATTTAATAGTTAAGTTACAAATTAGAAGAAACAGTAAACCGAAGGTTGAAGCCTTTGTATCACTTGAGAGAACAATGTGACTAGAAACCATGAATCCACACACATGCCTACATTCACACCCGCTCTATTGTATAATGTAACTGATTCCCAAGTATCATTTTACAATTCTGATTAGGTCTTACAAAAATCTTGTTTATTAAATTGCTTTCTTTAGGCATTCATAGCTGCTAATTTGTTTCCAAATAAATCATGTATCATCTGAAAAAGACTACATTGCAACAGTAAAACAACACTCCTGGGATTACACTTCATCTGGCTTTTAGAATTAAAAGGACAAAGACTAGAGGAGCTGTAAATTTCAGTTTGAAGGTGGTTGTAGTAACACCCTGCAAGTAATTCTAGAACTACTAGTGCACTTAGCATGTAGCAGCTGTACTGAAACAAACATAGCAAGTCAAAAATTCAAAGTATTAAGGGATCTGTTCATCTTTCAATTTTAATTCCTGCAATAAAAAAAATTGATCAACATACATGTACTTATACAAACATTTTGAAAGCAAAATAACTTTCTGTTATTATAATTTAAAAGCTATGCTGATTTAAAAATATTGTCAGCTCTAATTCCCACATGTTTTAAACAAACTTAAAATTTTGCAGAAATTTGGGAATGACTTCTGAAGAGCTCTAGAGAAATGACCTCCAAAAAATGTATCTCAATGTTAATACAAAGTTCACTGTGGCTCACTCAGGGTCAAGAAAGTCAGACCTGGGTTTAAACTAGGTCAAATTCTGGTTTAGCCTAGAGCCTTCACCTATTTCTCAAAACTGGCAGAAGTCACTAAGTCTTCATTACTCTTCCTACAATCACAACAAATGGGACAAATTCTTCCACAAATCCTGGCAGACTATGAAACATCCCAGAGCATCTCAGCTCAAGCACATGCATATAACACACACATAGGTAAGTGCAGAAATAAAGAAGTAAGATTAATCATGGATATGAACATCTCTGCAACAAATCATGTAGAATGCTCAGAATTAAATGCATAGTTTTAGTATAACTACTATCCAGAACTTTAGGTTTCTATACAAAGAAGGCATGTGTTTTCAATATATTATCACAATTTTCTTTTAATATCACACCATTTAAAATTAAATTAAAAATCAGCATGTGAGACATGCTGGTCTGAGAAATATGAAAGCAGGAAAGCTGATCCACTTCTTCAGTATTTCTTATTAAAAAAAAAATTATTTAACAGGAAACTTGATTATAACATATTCATAGAACTGCCTTCCCTCTTCCACAGCAGAAACCATCATATTTTCAAAATCTCTCTGCCTGAAAATTCTTGGCTTCTTTCCACTTCCATGCCCACCTCTTATTTCCCAGTCCTTAAGACAGCCCACACCAACCATCATGCAAAAACACCAACACAGCTTTCTAAACGCACTTCAAAGAAACTTCTTTTTTTGTCAGAGATGATCTTCAGGATTAATGAGCCCCCTTTGGGCACAACCCCATATAGAGTATCCCCAGCTTTCTAAAATTACTAAATCTAGAACACAAATAAAATTAACAATCAGATTAGATTGGAAGAAAAGAGAAGGGAATCACTACCTTCATAAACACTGAAGCAGTACAGGTACAGGGAATCTTTTCTGTAACTCTGAGTAAGCTATTTCTGGGGGCAACAGCTATTTGAGTATATTTACATCTAAACCTTCTCCAAGGCGGCAACTTACATCAGCACCTTCCTGCAGCTGTTGAGGGCTCAAGACAGTTCACTCTGTCAAATTCACTTGGCCTAGTAAGAAGAGGTCATTTAGCAGCAAAGACAGATGTTTCTCAGCTGACATAACCAAAAGGCAAAATGAAGCAAACAAACCCAAAGACTCATTTTAGCTACAAGGTATCTGCAATTCCAATTTCAGGTATTGTTCAATTTACAAAGATGCTATTCATCTGACACTCATTTGCAACCTTCAATTTAGATTAAAGAGCTGCAGATACCACATGTAAAATTCTGAAACATATGTTCCCTTTATTCTTCAAAGAATATAAATCTTTACTTAAGGCCACACTGTTCACTTCATATCTAACCTGACATTTCAGCTAAACCCAGCTCTTCTGCTGAGTACTATCATTTCTTGAACACATTCTTCCCCCTCTCACTTCTGAGCTCCTACCCACAGTTGTTTTTCTTTTTTCTGCTCAGCTCTTTCATGCAAATAGAAATTGAATAAAAAAAAGGAAAACTGAAACTGATTACACACTAGGAATACTATCAAGTATGAAAATTAAATGCTACACATTTTTAAACTAAACTGCTCAATGCCAAAGAAGAGGAGACACTGGTTAAAAAGCCAACACAGAAAACTAATCACTTCAGGAAGAAATACACCTGAACAACAGACAGCCAGATAAAATTACAATGGGATATTACACTCAAAAATACACAAACATTATTAGGCTATTTTGACAGGAAACACAGAGTTTCCAAAAAACAGAAGTAACTCAGAAACTTGAAATAATCCTGAAGGAATCCTTATATCCTCGGACACCAATTCTATGTAAAGTTCAGCTTGCACAAAGCTTTGGGGAGACAAGGGGAAAGAATAAGTATAAATAATTCCTTTTTGCTCAGTCTGTTACTACTACAGGACAGTCGAACATCTGCCAGGAGTGTTAGGTCTGCCTTACCCTGTCTCAGAGCTGACGGATAGATTAAATGACCTCTTCATGTCACTTCAAGCCCCGCTCTTCTATGATTTGGAGGTTATTACATCACCTCTATTTTATTATAAGGTTTCTCCCATTTCTGCAGTTTTTCATTTCAAGTCATAATCCTCAATTTCTAGCACAATGAGACCACATGGACATTACAACACTACAAACATACTAGATACACTGATAAAAGCAAAATTAAGGGAATAAAAAGAGGTATGTTTTTCAAACCAGCCTTTTCATAAGGAGTAAAAAAGATACCTAAAAAAACTGTTTCTAAGTAATTTATGTTGATATTTGCAGAAATTGCAAAAATACTGTAAAAAATGTTTACATATTCCTGGTTTTGGGGAAGTGTGAATGTAAGGATGAGATGAGCTGTGTGCTAAGCAGCAAAGGAGATACGGGGAGAAGAGAATCGGAGAAGATGGCCAACTTCAGAGCACTATCCATGTGAATATCTCTCTCTAGGTACCCACCTTTGACTGAACCAGGCAAGAGACATCACCCCTACCAAACACACCTTCTACACATCATCATCCTTCTCCTGACTACACTGCATACCAAAAGGGTTCCTGCACCTTTCCCCTTCCTCTGAATCCAATTTGAGTTGCTCCTTGCACAGCTTGAGCCTAGCAAGTCAATTATGGTCCTGTCTTGTGTAAAGATCAGTAAATTTCAGTAATTCTCCAAACAATTAACATTTTTGGAAGCAGTTTTTTCAACTTCATCAAGGAAGCTTCTTTCTGTGATCCATGGAGATACATGCAATTAGAGCCACAGCACAACAAAACTCAAGGAATAATGAGAAACAGCAGACAAAAAGTGTCCAACACAGAACTCATTAGACAGCCACACACTATTCCACCTGTTGCGCTGTACACCGAATACTAGTAAAATCATGGGGGGGGGGAAATGCAGATATATCCAAGCAGCTAGGAACATGAATTCTGATCCCTTTTTATATCCTACTGTTATCCACAACCCAGGAAGCTCTTAATTGGCCTAAGTAATTGGTTTAAATACCCAAGTCCCATTATAAAAATATACTATAAAAATGCTTAGACACTTATCACAACCAAGAAATTCTTAACTAAAGTTCAAAGCTGAAAAGGCACAAGGGACTTGTCTACACTGAAGTAAAAAAACGCATAATTATACCAATATAACTATCTCAGTGTGGAAACCTTCTCCAGCATAAGAGTACCCCTTCCCTCTTAAGCTTACGTAGTTTGGAAGCAGAGTAATATAAACCATAAAAACTCTTATTCTGGTGTAAGAGCGTCTCCATAGGGAGTTATATTGGTATAATTATAGCATATAATTATAGCACATAGTTGTACTGTGTAGACAAGCACTAGATGCCCAGTCCACATATATTTTCTAGCAAAACAAATGGTTATCAAATTCCAATAGAGGTGCATAAAATACTTAGCTTTTATTCTTGTTTGATGCACCTTCTTCATTTTAAAGTGATGAATTACTTCAATTAATCTTCCTTGAAAATGCTTTTCTCTCTGCTATTCTATATGGTAATAGATTGTTCTTCTGGTGGAGGCATCATAAACTAACACTTCGAGAATGGCTGCGATATCTCCCACACTGATTTAGGCTCTCATCATATAAAGCAAGTGGTGAGAAAACAGGTACAAGGAAGGAATAAGGTGCTGTTTACACATTTGACTGTTAGGCTCGCACCTTTTATAGTACATCCCCAGCCACTTTAAACAGTCAAGTGCTTCAATAATTTAGTCTCTATCCTTCTGACAATTTCATTCTCACCTCATTTGCTATAGAAGTTAAAACATTTCAGTCAACCTTGAGGAAGCCATGCTTCCTCCTCCTCCTCCCCCTGTACACACTGGGGTGAAAATAGTACATCTGAAAATCATGCCACTAGTTGAACTTCAAATTATAAGACAGAACTGAAAAAGAGATACAAACTTTAAAACTACTAAAGACTCCTCAGAATCTTTTGAAAACAAGCAACTTTTCAGAGGATACCTAACTCAGAAACCTAAACCTAGGCCAAATAAATTGCCACCCTTTGTGAGAAAGATCCCTTAAAAAGGATGCAAACAAAAATACGGTTGTGCCAGACTCCAAAAAGTGGAAAGCACTGACATCTTGCTACAAAGATGCCAGTGAAATTATTAATGACAATAATACTTCAGTTTGGGCATTTTAAACACTTTACTAAGAAAGGTTAAGTGAGCCGAGAGATAATTAAGGATTACAATTCCCATTTTTCAGGATGCGCAGGTAAATCTCTTTAGCAAATTGTGTTTTTTCCTCTTTAACCATTTTGAAAACATGATACTGCCATGAAGAGCTCTATGCAGGAGAGGCATCCTTGTGTTTTCTTTTGTCTTAAACAATTTCATCCCTCAGCATACACATCTGTAGCATTCAGAACACATCTTGTTTGCTTCCACAACCACCATCTCTCTCAGTGGCAGAGATCTCTCGACAGGGCTGCCCCTTCCTAACTCCCCATGCCCAGCACAGCCCCTCAGCCCTCCAAAGTGCTCGCTGGGTTTGCTGCCCTGCCTGATGTCCCACAAAGAGACCCCCTGGAGCAACCAGTAGGGGGAATGTGGAGTCACAGAGAGCACCAGTGCTGGGTGAGGAGGATCACCACAGCAGGGAAGCTCCTTCCCAGAGGTGCCCACTTCTCTGCAGCTGCAGTGCCAGCAATGGGTAAAGAGTTTACAGTGGACTGTGAAGCAGCATCTACACAACAAAACTGTTGCCCTATTCCCAAATCAAAAGTTTGCATCTCTGTACAGAGGAAATTGCATACCTAAGCATGACGGTCAACTGATCTGGAAATTCATCCTGGTATTTTCAAATTTGCCAGTATGCCAGTATGTCTGCAAATATGCTAGGCAAAAATAAGCAATACTGACAGTTCTTACATGGAAAAATTTGACATACCAAAAGAAAAGCAGAAGCAAAAAATACTTTGCATAGGCGTTATACAAAGGACAACAAAACAGAAATGCATCAAGCTTAACCGGAAATGGGTACAAAAACCATAACTTCCAACAGGTTAGCAAGACAAGGAGAGGAAGCTAAGTCCAGAACTCCAACACAAGTCTGGAGTCATTTGCCTGTATGAAAACACTATAAATAGTGGAAGGAATTAATTTCACCTGCCCTTTGACATCAACACCTGAGCTTATCGGCTTAGACCTTCTTTAGAGTGAGGGGGAAAACATGAAACTTTAGAGGCATGATTCATTAGACCTGCATTACACATCTAGTTTAGGATGAGATGATTCACATGAAGATCTAACTATTTTTTTGCACCAAAGATACACAAAAAGATCAGGTACAAATGCCTACAGTACATATGGTTAGATGAGTTCCACCCTTGAAATCTTGTTTTTCAAAGGTACTCACAGCTTATTTGGCCACTGCAATCAATGTATTCTGTATAATTATCATCCTTGGGGGGAAAAAAATTACTCTCTGCCTCAGCTTCTCTCCTTTTAAGAGAGGGATAACAATGACTCCCTGCTCCAGAGAAATGTTAAGAAATTGCCTGTCATTATTTATAGACTAATTTTACACTCAAGAGACAATGTAGTGAAGGGTTTAGGCTGATAGAAGCGTGTACCACCGCCAAAGGGGCTGTCATGCCCTGATGCCCACCCTCAGTCAAACTGGCCATATTCTCCCTTGCTTTACCTCTGTGCTGCAAAGATTATGCTGGGAAGTCAGACCTGCTCAATGATCTGGCTGAAAGCTAAACATTTACAGGTCTTCTTCGGCAGGATTAGTTTTCAGGCAAATCTTCAAGCTGATGTGACTCACCTTATGACACAAGGGAAGCAGCAGGGAGCTGACAAAAAGGTGGGGACTGGTCTTTACAGCAGAAGTGAAGTCTTAGATCAGCTTCACACAACCATCGGACTCATACAGTGGTGCAAGATCTTTTAGCAACACAAAACTGGATAAAAGAGTACTCAAGGAGTGTAACAAAAGGCTACTGAAAAATGCAGAAATAAACAAATTAGATTTTCAAGTTTTCTTCAGTTCTCCCAAGAGAAATTCTGGTTTGGTATCTACATAAAAAGCAGATGTCCATTTGGTTCAACACATATTTTCCTGTGCATTTATGTGTTACAACCTTTCTCCTGCTAATTTGCTCTTTGTTTCAGCCTGTGATCCTCAAAAGCCAAGAAGGACAAAAAGCTGTCTTTCTGAGGAATACCCACGTGGACCTTCTGATCGATGTACATAGACTGAACTCAATTTAAAAAAATATTTGCTGCTTATTCCCAAGTATTAATCTAAAAATGACAAACAAAACATATTACTGAATGCTCGGTATCAAACATTTGGGGGAAAAAAATTTGGGAAAAAAACCCAAACCCTCATGTTCATTGTCTCTTTGGATATATATAAAAATCCACTTCTGGAGAGGAAAACTGCATTTCTTGCTACTTCTGGCACACTAGCTGAGACAATTTGCTCGACTAAGATAGACAACCATATGCAAGATCAAGAATTTCAAGAAAGTAAAAATGTCATCACAAATCACAATTATTTGAACCTTCCATTATGATGCCATGACTAGCTGCAGTCCTTAAGAAAAAGTACCTTTCTTCCTCCATCTCTTCAAGGAAGACATCAGCCACAAGCAAAGAAGAATTTAAACTGAATGTTAAAAAGCAGGAGTAGAGAAAAGAAACACAGAGGGTAAATCAGACACTGTGGGGGATTTTTTCTGGCAACAAGACTGTTGCAAATAAACATCTAGGTCTTCTCAGAGGCAAAGCAACAGAATTTGGAAACTATCACACAGGAAGAAAGTGGCCTCAGTTCTTTCTTGAATTACTAAGGTATTCTCCTAGAACAATGGAACCTTAACTCACTTTTTAAATAGGCTTCATTCACCATCTTCGTAAGATACATTCCCTCAAATAAAATATGACACTGTGGAATAACAAACAACCATCGCTGGCAGCTCTCTACACCCTCAACCTTCTGAGGAGAATTAAAACATGAGGAAATCTATGAAATTAAGTATCAAGTACTATAAAATTGCATAGAACGTATCTAGCACACCACATCAATACTTAATACAGACAGTTACAAGCAGAATGTTCCCTCTCCTGAGTTCTAGTCTTTTCTACACTTTCCACATGTACAGCAACACCAAACTTGAATTTTCATGCAGACATCTTTTGAAATATCTTCTGGGCAAATATGTATATATTTTTTTAATCACATCTGCCATGCCAGGTAAAAGGTAAAAAAACTATGCACGTCAACATTTACATTTCAGCTTGGTTTTGTCTTTTTTGTTTGTTTCCCTCCTTTCTCTTAAGTCTGCTATTGCTTAGATCAGCAATAGAGGAATCTGAAACAAAAATACCATCACTATCACCCATAGATAACTACTTGTACAGTTTTTACTATTCTGCTGTCAAGTCTTGCCAGGATTTGGGGGCTTGCTTGGTTGATATTTTAGTGGCTTTTTTTTCCTTTTTCTTAAATGCAATTTAACCTCTAGTCACTAGGAGAGCCTAGACAGGAAGCTGGCTAATGAAGACACTTTCCCTGCTGCCACTCTTTGCCCAACAACTTTTGTCAACTTGGGGGACAGAGGAGTAAATACAAGGTAGAGGCATGGAGGAAATACAAGTCAGAGAGATGGATGGGTACCTGGATCACTCAAAACCTATTTTCTCAGTGGCTATACAGTCACACTAATCACTCTTGCACAACTGTTAAAATTGTAGAAGACAGTAAGGATAACTTTTCCGTCACTCCAATGACTTGGAAAGTGAGAAAGAGTTTTTAAGAAAGAAAAAGAAGTATCACAAGACAAAGGAGCAAAAAGAGATTATGACATTTGGATAAAACAAAGTACAATGACTTTGGGAAGAAAAGAAATTAAACAGATGCAAATAACCCACAAATAAATCTTTCACTCACTGAAGGGGAAAATACAGAGGAAGAGTGTTGAGCAACCACATCACACAACAGAGCTGACACGTAACAACACTAGTATTTGCAGAAAAAGTAGAAGACTTGCATCCACCATTCTGTCAGCTACACACCAGCCAAGTAACAGCTCACTCAGGCACTCCTCAACCTTCCTCGTAATAAGAAAGTGCATTGTTATTGTTACTATTATTATTGAAATGAGCTGAAGAACTAAAAGGAGGAATGTGTGGCTATGCAAAGTCTTCCTGGGACAGAGAATCCCTCTCCACTGCTTGTTCAAACAGCTGCATTTAGCAAGTTTCCTGTGAACAACCAAATCCCTTAATGCCCCAATATATGAAACAACCAGTCCATGTACCTAAATCTAAAACTTCAAGGGTCTCAATTAATCCAGAAAATGTTCTGATTGCCATCAGCAATCACACATAAAGCTCTCAACAGCTTAGACTGAAGTAGCCTTTAGATTCCTAGCTAATTCTTGGAAAAATCTTTAAATATTGGCCTCTACTCCAACACCTTGAACACTTCAAGAACACCGTTCTAAAATGTGAGACATTTTATTTCAGATGCTGCTGCCCAATCAGCCCCTCCTCTTTAAAGGAAAAGTTCAATTAAGTTGGGAAGCTTTCTTCTGAATGATTTTAAATGGGTTTTTTTAGTTGTGGTTGGATCTCAGTTAGCGTAATTGCTATTTATATCAAAACATTAAAAGGTCTGGTTATGGGGTTTATTAGAAAAGCAAAATGTGTTTTTAATACTTAAAAAAACCCACAACAAAATACTCCATAGCACTATTTCCCCTTGTATTTGCATACCACATGTTCAACAACAAAAAGAGCATTCTGCAGAAAGTTAAAAATCTCAGAAATGTTGCTGAATTAGTAGCTCCTACAGTTTGTTAGTAGGAAAACCGGCTCTGTGCCAGGCTGGAAGGGAGGGGGGGTGCTATCACAAGCGATGTGGGTTAGCTTCGAGATTTAAAAGAAAAAAAAATATATTGTAAACCAAAACATAACATACAAGACAAACAAACGCAGTATCTCCTTATTAGCAAAAAATTTTAAACATAAAATAAGTGTCACTTAAAATGCTAGAAACACTCCACACAGCGCTGCTTCTTAGACGCGAAGGCAGAGCAAACCTTCTTCCAAAGGCGGCCAAGGGCGGCAGGGCCAAGGGCCGCCGCTGGACACAAACACGTTGCCCACACTCGCCGGTCGCACCGGTGCGGGCCGGGGCATCCCGCCGGCCGGGAGGAGCGCCTGGCCCGCTGCCCGAGCGCCGAGGTTGTTGAAAAGAAATAGATAGCTTCTGGCAGCGGCAAAGGGCAAAATATTTTGATCATGTGACGCCACACAAGCGAACTGGTTCGCTTCGTGTGTGCGACTTGCACAGACGCTGCCACCGGCCCGGACCCCGCCGCCCCCCCGGGAAATGCCTCCGCCAGGCACAGCTTCGGCGGAACAGCCAACGGCACCTGCGTGTCCCCGGCACCTTCCACGGCCACCAGGGAGGCACCTGCCTCACAGAAGTCGACCTTTCTGCCTATAGGAAGGAAGAACTTTCAAATATATGTAAAACTGCCAAGTAAAATTTTATTTTGCTACTGCTGGTACGCAGCTAAAACAGCCTCAAATGTACCTACCTCTATTTTTCCAAAAATATTTCTTTAAATAGCCTCTATGACCAACCATAAACTTAAAAAAGCAACAGCTCTAAAGAACATGCTTATTACTTTTCTTCACTTGGGAATTTCAACCAACTAAGAAACACTGAATTTAAAAAAAAAAAAAAATCACAAAAGCACAATTATTTTCCATAAATCGTGCCTGAAAATAAGACATCAATACTTCCATTTCATATAAACAGAAAATCCAAAATATTCACAACATAAATTGCTACACGAGAAAAAAATACAGAACTCCATACATTCCATCCAAATCAAAGGCTGCAAACAAACCAGCATATTCCTTTGATGCTGTCAAAACAAACCTCCATATCTTTATTTTTAACTTTAAAAGAATAAAATTTAAGAACTACAAATCCTGTCCTTGTGCTTTCAAAAGAAATTTTCAGAGCTGATGTTTCAGTATCTTGCTTACAAACAAGTAAGTCTGACAAGCTAACCAAATAACATGATCAATGCTGAGCACACCAAGTCTCAGATCCCATCCAAATAGAGAAAGGCACAGTGCAGACTGGATACCTTCACATGTAACAAGTATTTAGGCTACCTATTTATTCTGCATTACTCTGTAATTAAAACTGCACATCAAACTCAAACTATTAAATAAGGCAAATATTATCCTTATTTTAACATAGGGAAACTGAGGTATCAGTCAGTGAAACCAGCTACCTTTAGCTCATGCAGCCAGCTGAGAGATATCAAGAATTCCTGCACCAATCCTCTACTAATGCCATTTTCCTGAAGTCACATAATTTACTTACCATGGCTGAATTCACTGCTTGTGTAAAGAAGGCACTATTCCACTTCAATCAATCTGTGAATTAAGCCATGTCCACACCGGGAACAGCACACATGACTACAATCATGTTTTAAAACAGGATCCCTCCTTTTGGGATTTTCTGAACCGATTTCCTTTCTTTAGTCAAACGAACAAAGAACAACCATGCTCCAACTTGAGGTCCTGTGAAAGACAGCTGTACCAGGGACTGCTACAGCCAGGACAGCCCTCTCTGTGCCATGCAACACGGACCTCTTTGCCCTTTTAAAAGGTGACCAAAACCTGTTGTGGAACTATCTACCTTCTGAAAAACTCAGGAAGACACCTCAATAGCCATACCTGCCAGCCCCTCAGGAGAGACTTCTGATAAAGGCTGTTATTTTGGCAGTGAAGATACACTACCACCCCAATGGTAAGCTAAATGCAAAGGGGTTTGCCACAACAGCTATTAGTCAAGGATGCAATTAATTCCCTGAATCTAACTATGTAGCTGCAACAACAGAACTTCACAGTGAACCTAGCCACGTGGTCTTTAAAGGGCAAATAAATTGATTCAGTAACTTGGCAAAATCACATCCAAGAGAAAGCCCTGCTACTTAAGATTTATATTTTGAGTAAGTAGATACCTAAAATAAATACCAACCAAAACAAAACAAGGGAAAAAAAAACCCAAGCAAAACAAAAACCAAAACAAAATTAAACAAACCAAAACCCCCCCCCCCAAACCCTCATGAGTATAAAAAATTGAAGTAGAAGCTTGCAAGACTCTAATAGTAACACAACTAACACTATCCCTTAAAAAAAAAAAAAAAGGTAATTTATACATCAAGGGCTTTTCCCATTTTCGTTTTCATTCTTTTTTTAGCAACAAACTAAAAATCCACGTACAGCTACTTCCTTAACTAAAAAAAAGTAAAAAAATATTAGGAGACTATTCTTTCCCCACCCTCCAATAGTCAGAGAGAGACTGATGTGGGTGGCAGGGGAGATCAGTAGCACAGCCTTACAGATGGAAATGTCAGAGGGTCTATCACTCAAATGGATGTCTTCATAAACAATTACTCTATCACAAGCCTAAATTTGGTATCTTTTCAAATCTGAGAATCCTACAATGTAGGGGAAAGACAGAGGACAGCAGTGAATTCTTCAAGGCAGGACATCATTTGGCAGTTGTGTATGTTCAGGTGCAAAGATTAATTAATAGCTCTTAAAACTGGAAAAAAACTAATAAATAGATGACATACTTCTACACATACTTAGTCCTTCTGATGTAGTTACTAACCCACAATGACTCAAATGCAAAAAGTAATATGAAAGTAGATCACACACTGATATGTCTGTACTGAAAGCAATTCCTTATACACGCTGCAGAACCATCAAACTGTTTTATTTCCACAAACTGGCCACTACACATTCAGAAATTCAGCCACTTCATAAACTTGTTAAGTTTATAAGGAAACGAACACTTCCACTATACATGGAATATAAATGCACTATATATCAACATCTTTTCAAATCATGCCTGCCAAAAAGTTTTACACAGATTTCACATTAGTTATAACATAAATAAAATATTTTAATAAAAGCATCAGGACAATGATCTTCGGTTTCACAGTTTCCAAAACAACTGCAGGCACCTTCATATAACGTAAGCATCCTACATTGGGAATACAAAGTTTGCTAAAAGGTACTTCATATTTGCAGTAAGAACAATTCCCATGTGAAAAGCAGTCTTTAAACAAGACACAACAACTGTGATTTCTGCATCAAATCTGTTCACTTCAAAACTGAAGACAATGTATCTGCCAGATAAAACAACCGGACTTGGTGGTAAGGAAGCCTGTGCATGCACCCCCATCCCCACAGGCACCCCACCACAGCACACACTGGTGCTCTGTGCAGAATACTCATCAAAAGACAAGTTCCATGACACTCATTAAGGTCCTGGGCACTTGTTCAACTCAATTTTCCTCAGAGTTTAATTTCTGCGAGAAATCTAGTGTCTTTATATAGATTATATTGGGTATGTAGTGATAAAACAGTGCAAGGAATACTGAAATTTTGGATTATGGTGCCTTTAGTTTAAGGTGATTGTACTGATACAGCAGACAAATCCCTTGTTTAGCTCAGCTATTTGTCTTCTTACTGAATAGATTCCAGTAAAGCTTACATTCTCCTACAACAGAATGTGTTCACAACAAGACTGGATTTATTCAAAAGCTAGAGTTTATGGCACCAAAACCCTGGCTATTTCCAAAAGACTTCTGTCCTCAGGTGTGCCTGTGTGAAGCAGAGTGGATGTTATGTGCCTCAGTTTCCCCACCCTGTACAACAGGAAGAATAATTTTTTACACCAGTCCAAGGCACTCTAGAAAAACACTGTAAAGATCAAATGTACTCGGAATATTGTTACTGAGAAGATAAGGGTAGTTAAAATCAATCCTGTACAAATTAGCCATCTACTGTCCCCGCTGTTCAAAGATTCACATAGGTATCTTAAGATACATTCATCCCTGAGGATTCCTTGACTGCAGTGGAACACCACCCTGGATGAGTCTGGGTTTTTTGGAGCTGACGTGTTCCTGGTGGATCACTGGATGCCACACTCTCAGAACTGGAAGTACAACAACAGAAATCAACCAGCCCACCTGCAACACAAACACTGCAGCACTCCGCCAGCACATCAGCATTTGTGTGTGAAACTGAGCATGAACAGGTACAATTGGGGAACAGAAAAAGTAAAAGGGTAACATTATGATCTGAATGGCGAAGCATACATCAGATGTACAAAAACCCCTCAGGTCTACTAAAAAATAATTTTAAATTTATTAACAGGTAAGACTTCCTTAAAATGAATTTTACTCTAATACAACTGGCTCCACGAGATTTTTGTGCATTACATTTATTTGCTTCTCTAAGCACCAAGCAATACAAAAACAACACCGCTTAGCAGCACTTTTCTCTTACTAGTTTTCAAAACAAATTTGAAAACCACTAAGGTATACTTTTAATTTAAGTTTAATTAAAGTCCTCATTCAATCGTACCAAAACATATATTTAACACTATGTAAATAGCCCCAAAATTGAAAGAAAAAAGTTTTTTTCCCAAGTACCTTAATAATCACAATTCTAAAATATATTCTAGCAAGTTAGCCTACCACAAACACATGCTACTGAAATTCTGCAGCCTTGAGCATGCATGCACAGTGAATGTGGCAACACTGCTTTACATATCCACAGAGAATCTTCAAAGCCTCCTGATAAATGGCACATTTTGAAGAAGTACAGAAAGATATAACTGGTATAGGGCACAGGTACAATCCTAGGGACATAAGAGTAAATAAACTACTGCCATTCTCATGTTAACAATTAGAATGTCAAAGTACCTATAACAAAATATTTGAGGCACAAAAGTAAGAAAGATCTATCAGTAGCTAATCAAACTTGTTTTCATTGCACAAATTTAATCTAGTTTTAACTAAGATACTATTTCAGAATGAACAAGCATCACCTAACAGACCATGCTTAGTAATTTCAAAAATGTTATTTTACATATGTAACTACAAAATTTAGCAATGGATTAAATGTCTTAGTTTTCATCCCCCGAGATTCAGATCAGAAGGCCAAAAAGACAGTAATCGACTGCTTAGTTGAAGAATCCTTACATTATGGAAGCAGTAATAGAGTAGGCAGGTTTGCATCTCTCTTTCTTTATTGTATCTCGTACACAGGATTCTGCTGTTCCATGTGTAGGCATAAGCGCTACTACAGAAACCAATAACTGAACACCAAACCACAAAGTGTCAAATATATGGTCGTAATATATATATAGATGCTACTAACTGTGAATATTGCTATTTGCTACTTCTAAATAGAAGCTATGTGAATACTAAACTGTTTATTTGAAACTGCACAGGGAAAAATATATTTTATTCTCCCATTGAGACATCAAGAATCTATTCACCACACTAACAGCTGTTTAATGGCCTTCAGGCACAGGACACGATTCTGCAGCCTTGGCTTAGCCAGAACTCTCAATACGGGCAATCTATTTGGCATAAAAAGAGCTGCAGAATCAGGCATATTCAGAGCTTCTCCGCTACAAAACAAATGATACATACACAAACTCAGAGCAGCTCGACAGATTTTTTTCTAACACTTGCTCTGTATCTTATGTTATACAGGTACTCCTGAAAAGACCCAGGTTCTCTCCTTCTGTGTAGGTGTATGTAAATCCTACACACATGCACAAAGGAGAAGGATGTATATAAAGCACACACTGAGAGGCCAGCTAATGTGTTAAACTACTGCAGTGCAAATCAGAAGTGAAGAATAAAAGGAGCCTCAGGACTCTAAATTACGCTGTCAAGGAGTAATCAATAATCAAAAGACCTGAATGACAAGGTACTGTACTAGCATCACACAAGTTCCCCACCACATCATCAATGTATCTGTGTGAGCAACATCCATCTGCTTTGAAAATGTGTGTTTCTTCAGAAGCAGGAGGCCTCTACTGCAAGCTTCCATCACATCTCTCAGTTGGCTAAGGTGATTAAATTAAATGGAAGCAGAATTTTCTTAAATAATTTAATAGGCTGGACAAATACAGAACTTAATTCAGAGTAGGATGCCGCAGTTCTGCATATTACAAAAATTACCCATGCCTAGGCAAGAATTTCCTGAACAAGCACCTCAGATGTTGTAGCCTACTGTCGGTCCTTTTTCTCTGTTCACAGGACAATAGTTCCTTATAGGCTTAGGGGCCAATCAACATCTGCTTTGCAAAGACACATGACAAGGGAGCACATTCTAATGTGTGTACACACATACCGAGAGCACACACACAGATGATTATTAAAAAAAAATAAAGAGAAGCTTTCTGCTCAGATGCTGGACTAAATATTCCCGTTTTCTCTTTCAAAAAGCAATCAATTTCTCTATTTAATGATACAACAGACACGGAGATTGACATGTGGGAATTAAAAATAAATAACAATGTACAAAACCAATTGTGTTCTGCAAACTAATGGTAACTATTTTTTGACACAACCCATTTTATACATCAGAAAATATTAATTCAAAAACGAAAAAAAATTTTATCTCAATCTCTTACTAGTTAAATGGAAAAATCATAATATAAAAAACAATGATGTCTTGCTTTTATGGCAATTATTTTGAGGAAAATATAAAAACAATTTAAAATGTAATCAAAGAAATTGTGCTCCTGCCAGACTATTCTTTCTAAGCTGCATGCCAATCCTTACAGTGGGGAGAAAAAAAAAAGAAAAAAAAAGAAAAAAAAAAAGAAATCTGTAAGAGAGGATGTAAAGCCATAAATATAAGGAAGTATTTCTAAGGGTCATACTGAGGACATAAATGAATTTACTCTCACTCCTCCAATAAAAATAAAATACTTTAAACAATTTTTGCCATGAAGAAACAGCACCCTTGAACTAGCATGTATGATGTCTGACAACGGTTTTCCTAGCTTTTAAAGCCACAAATTCTGAACTACCTGTTTAAAAGGAGACGATGCAAATATTTTTAGAGTAATTATGAAAGGTTATGCATATGAGGCCTCATTACATGATGGCTTCCAGTGACCCTTTTACCACTGCAAATTTAAAAAAAGATAAAAATTAACATACACACACAAAAATCTTATTTTTTTGGAAGGAAAAGAAAGGAAAACGGAATAAAAACTAAAAACATGACAGAAGTGGTCTGTTGGAAGTAGAGAAACACACACAGAGCCCATCAGGGTTTCTTTTTTTTTTTCAGGATTAATACACCATTTGCAATACTAAGCGGTGATTTTTCCAGATTCTATTCATTACTTTATGGAAAGATCCAGCCGTTGGAGGACCCCAAAAGCAAACACCTGCATTTGTTCCTGTCAGACCTTGCTGTTAAAAGATTTAACAGTTCTTAATAGAAAGATCTTGTTGAAGGGAAAAGAAACCCATAAAATTCTAATGCACTACTCCATTTAACACAATTCACTTTCCTACTGAGAATTCAAGCCTAATCTCACACTTGTGTAGAAAAATAATGAGATAAACAACTCCCGATGCTTCTTGAAGTATTCTAACCACAATTCAAACCCAAAAATACGTTTTCGCCAGAATATCTGGATTTGTTGCAGAGCTGAAACAAACACAACCTCTGGCAGAGCGGTTCCTTCTTCCCTTCTTTGTACACTACACAGCATTTTCTCACCTACAGCAGCTCACATGCAAACACGGTATTTTTAAGAGGCATGCACAGGTTAGGCATCGAGCTAACAGAAACGCAATGAAACTAGTATCTGGTTTCTTTTTTTAATAAAAATCCAATCCCTCGCATAACATCCGTAATCTACAAAATGTTTAGGTTTGTCAGGGTTTCTTTATAAGAAGGCGCAAGCGCGACCCGAAAACCCGAACCCTCGTCCAAAAGCACTGGTATTACGAGGTACTTTCCCTACCGCCTCTAATTAGCGCGGAATTAAAAATCTAAAATAAGCAAGTAAATATAGATAAGAAGACAGATAAACAAATCAATCGGTGCCCAGGAGAAGCACGGCGCGCAGGCAGCCGGGGGGGCGGGGGCGCAGGGGAAGGAGCCCGCGCGGCGCTGGCGGTGCCCCGGTGCCCCCCGGTGCCGGCGGTGTTTGCGGCGGGGGCTCCTGTGCCTGCGCCGCTCCAGCGCCTCTATTTACATCAGCGGCGCGAGGTGCCCAATGGCGCGCGCGGAGCCAATCAGATGGCAGATTAGATGTCAACTCGGAGGCAGCTGTCGGGAGACGGTTGCAGCCAGTTTACCTCCACAATTCAAATTCCCAACCTGGCGGGCGGAGGAGACCCGGACGCTCCTCCAAGGGTCGCGCCCGGCGGCCGGCATTCCTCCCGCACCGCGCCGCGCCGCCCCGGAAAGGCGCTGCGCCGCACCCGCCGCCCCGCGATCATCGCGCCTGTCTATCGATCGGATCCATCCATCGATCGATCGCCGGAGTTACCGGGGCTGGGGCAGAGGAGTGCGGGAGGGAGCGGGGGCGGCGGCCTGCCCCGGTGCCCGCGCCCGTTCGCTGACGCCAAGGACTTTTCCCTCTTTTTTTTTTTTCCCCCCCTTTTTTTTTTTTCCTTTTTTTTTTTTTTTTTTTAATTTCCGCGTATGTTTGTGGAGAAGTGAAGGGCAGTTACGCGCCCGCGCACCCGGGCGTGCTCCTGCCGGCGGGCGAGTCCCCCGCAGGTCACCGGGCCGGGACGACCCGCGCGGACCGGGCGCACACGCGCGCACACACGCGCGCGCGCGCGCTCTTCCCACAGGGAAAGGAGCGCGGCCGCGTTACGTGGATCTCACTGCGGTAACTCCAATCAGTGACAAACTAATTTGCTGAGAGCGCGCAACGGCGCAACTCGTTCTGCTCGGAGATTAAAAAAAAAAAAAAAAAACCAACGGGTTAAAGAGAGAAGAAAAAAAAGGCCCCGTGAAAGATAATGGACGTTATCCCCCGGGAGCCCCCCGGGTCCGGCACTCCGGTTACAAAATCCAACCCCCCGCCCCCGTCCGTCCCGAGCTGCTTGTCCTCCGGGCGCTGCGTCTGTCCGACGCTTTTTTCAAAGTGGTGGGGGAAAATATTAATTGGGTCTGTGAACAACCTAATTTCGGCAGCGAAAGCCACACTCCGGTGCCTCCAGCCCCAACGGGGCCGCGCATTGTGCGCTGCTCGCCCTCGCTACGGAGGCAGCGAGGGGCAAAACTGGCCCAAAGGAGAAGGAGGGGTGGGGGGGGGGAGAAGAGAAAAAAATAAAAAAAAAAGGAGAGGAGAGAGAAAAAGAAAGTGAATTATAAAGAAACTAAGAGCCCGACACGAGCGACACGGAGGCATGAGCCGTCATTAACCGAGCGCGGGGAGTTACCTGGGTCCTGCTGATGGCCTGCCCGGTGTTCCCGGGGCTCATCGCCGGGTGATTCCTTTGTTGTGCCGCTGCCCAGGCCGGGTTCGCCGCTCCGTACTGGGCGCCCATGTCCTTGCCCATGCCCATGCCCGCCGCTGCCTGCTGGCTTCCCGGGGCGGCCGCCGCTGCCTGGGGCTGGGGCTGCGGCGGGGCGCTGGGGCTGCTGTAGTCGGGGTAGCTGCTGCCGTAGCTCCGCATCATGGGGCTGGGGGACGTGAGCAGCTGGTTCAAGGTAGGGGTGGCCCCGGACGGGTGCTGGTTCTGCCCGGAGAACCGCGCAAAGCCGCCGGCCGCCGCCGCCGCGCCGGCACCAGCCTTGCCGAGGCCGGCTCCGCCGCCGGGGCCCATCATCATGCCGCCGCCGGGCTGCCTCGGGTTGCTCAGCAGCCCGTAGCCCGCCGCGGAGCCCCCGTAGCCGCCACCGCCTGCCCCAGCGGCCGCC